>PVIH01000518.1:271493-328403 GCA_004025045.1 Sigmodon hispidus
GGGGGGGGGCTTCCAGGCAAAGTTGCTACAGTGGCCAGCCAAAGGCTTTGCTTCTGATAGCTGCTCTCTCTTCATGGAATGTAACAACTGACCCAGCCAGGGAAGATCCCCTGGGCAGCGAGAGTGTTACAGCTTCATTCACTCAGCTGATCTCTGTCAAGACTCTACTAGAGTGTGACTAAAGAAGATCTTCACCCAAAACATATTCAAGAGATTTATTGGGAGGGAAGAATCCAGGAGAGGGTGGCTGCCTTAGCCTGGGTTGGGAGGGTGGGGTGTGCTCAGGACTTATATAGGACTTCTTGTGTAGCATAGCTTTCTAGGGAGACTTTTAGGGTGGGGATTGGTCAGATCTTTGCTCTTTTTTCCACCCTGGTTTGGT
The DNA here is from genome assembly GCA_004025045.1 of Sigmodon hispidus. Classification (NCBI taxonomy): domain Eukaryota; kingdom Metazoa; phylum Chordata; class Mammalia; order Rodentia; family Cricetidae; genus Sigmodon; species Sigmodon hispidus. The sequence goes on from PVIH01000518.1 coordinate 271,876, forward strand.
TTATAGTTTCAGGGCCAAATTTCTTTCCCTGGCATTTTGGACTTTGGGGCTCTAATTTCAGGGCCAAGATAGCACATTTCTCTCACTGGCTCTGATTTTAGGGCCAAAGTGTTTGTGTGTGTGTGTGTGTGTGTGTGTGTGTGTGTGTGTGTGTCTTTTTTGTTGTTTTGTGGAGTTTTTTTTTCATTTGTTTGGGGTTTTTTGGTTTGGGGGTTGTGTTTGTTTGTTTGTTTGTTTGTTTGTGTTTTGGTGCTAGATTCAGAGCCAGGGCACATTTCTTTTTGGTTCTAGGTTCAAAGTAAAAGGTATTTCACTGGCTCAGGTCTTAGATCCAGGGTGGTTTCTTTCACTAGCTCTGAGTTCAGGGCTAACGTTTTTCTCTTACTGGCTCTGATTTCAGAGTCACGGTGGGTTTTCTTTCACTGATTCTGGTTTCAGACCAAGAGTAGATTTCCTTGGCTGGCCACTTCTCCCAACAGAAGTACGATCACTATTTCAATAAATATCTATCATCATACATATCAAAGAATCAGTAGGGGCCCCTTTTCCCTCCCCATTCACTGGCAAGGAGGATGCATGCCACAACATAGAATTAGTAAAGCTATAACTTCTCCTCTGCTCTGTAATACTTAAAAATACAAGATAAAAAGGCTTTCTTTGTCCTCAGAACAGTGGCGAAGAGATCAAATACCCAACATATAATTGTCAAGTAAGGACAGCTCCAAATACAGTCATTCAACTACCTTTGCTACCAGATTTTGTCTTAAAGATTCTTTCTCTTCTGTAAGCTAACCACCCCATCCCCCAAAAAATAACCCACAAATTTCTTTCTACTAAGTTAACCAGTATTCATTTCTATGTTTTCAAACAAGAACCCTGTGTGCCACACCAAAATTTGTTAGTTTTAATAGCCATGATTTTTCCAATACTTTTAGCCTCTTGTAATAATTTAGTTTGACATTTGAGAAAGTTCTAAAAACCTAATGTACCCTTCCCTGAAAATCAGGGGGAAATTGCATCTTATATTCAAAGCACTGACCTGGAGTGGACACGTTAATTTTCTGGTCTTGACTATTCTATAGCAGAGTTAATGTAAGGTTAAATGACAGGACTAGTTGTAATTTTGTTCAGGAGAGCTCCAGCATACAGTCACACCTTCCTCTCTGAAGCCCATGATACTAAATATAGAGAGCATCATTGGGCAGTCAATCACCCAATGTCTTAAGACTATAATGTGATTAGTATTATATATACATATATTCTCAAATATGGTTCTTACATCATTTTTAAAAACTATCATCCCACTTTTTAAAATTAGAATTATAGTAAACTAGGAAGCAAAGACTTGGTACTAGTTTCTTTGTATTTCCTATCAATTACTATATGTAGATAAATTGAGACTTTTAAAAAGTTACTTACACTTTTGTGAATTTTATGGAAAATCATGTCTTCTATTTTGAATTTGGGCATTTATTTATTATTTCTTCACACATTGAAACTTTCCTTATTTATTCTATAGCCACTTTCATATTTATATGCCCATAGATAACTAGTGGATATTTCAAAGTTAATGGTTGCTTGATAACAGAGTCATTTCTGACATTTATGATTGCCAATAAAGCAATATCTGACATGAAATGACAAGCAAAAAATTTTAAAAAGAGGACAGCAATAATTGCAGGTAGGATATGCAAATCTTATGATAGGACTTTGTGGAATATAAATTAGTGCACACAGGGAGTATATACTATGGTGCTCAATAAACTCTCTTACAGCATGAAAAGAATTCCTACCATCTTACATTTTGACTTCATCTTATTACAAAAATGGATTTCATACAAACAGAAGCTGTTGACAACTGTCACTTTTTGCGGCAGACCCATTTATATCGTATTAAACCAAATATTCAGAAAACAACAACAATACAAAGCCTTTGGTGAACACAGTAAAAATAAAAACCGAAGAGCGGCTAGTGGAAAATTGGTAATATTATATATGTATTTTAAAAACACTTCTTTTAACTGCCAGTTGCCTTGTCTAATCAGGGCACCTCTGTTCTGAAGGAGCAAATATCAAAGTCAAGATGGAATGTAAATGCAGCATTATAATATATGGCATGTAGAATGAAGATATGGCAAAGGTTGACAGTGATGATGATTAAACCGTTTGGGATTTGGTCTTAGAGACATGAGGACAGAATCCATAATCACCAATTCTCCTCTCATCGTTACACACAACCTGCTAATAATATACACCAGCCCCATAATTGCCTACTAAAAGATAGGTGGGGAGTTCATTAGCCACGCTAATTACAGGAACAAATTATGCTACATCATCAGCAGGAATGTTTAAAACATCCCTTGAAAACAAAACAATGTAAAAGCAACCTTCGTAGATACAGAACACCTGTTCTCTGGGGCAGGCTGGAAGAGAAAAATCATGAGAAAATAGAGTCTACAGAATCAGAAAAAGTATGGTAGATGCACATGTCGATTATGTGAAGAAAATGGTGTCTTGAAGTTGATAATCTCATATGGAAAGGGATCGCTGGCAACTGCTGGCTTCTCAAGACTGCACTACTTGTCACCCAGTCATCTAATTTGTTAGTGTTCTGAAGGACTACATCCCCTTTTTCCTCCTTGCTAAAGTGAGTCAGCCAGGAAAGAGCAAAAATCCCAAAGTTTTATGGCATGTATTATAAATGTCATGTCCACTTCTGCATAATTCTACCAGATGTTCATAAGTTAAAGAACAAAATATGATGGCTGACTAATGATTAGATGGCACATGATCGAAAAGTTTAATTGTAAAATTAACAGAAAGAAATTACTGCAAATTTTATTTTAAAACACCATTTAATAAGTACATATAAGCACTAGGAACTACTTTTTACTGAAGAGTTTCTTTGAACTTTAGTTTTAGGGCTATTATTATTTCATAATTATGAAATAATTCCTTGTGATTAGGCAGTGTCAACTAAGAATTTTTTTTTGGCAAAAGTCAACCATATCTAAATGCATATAATTAGTTTTTCCCTGCAGGAACAGAATTTTTTAAGTGGGCGCTTATTCAGGTAGTGTTTTATGATCTCTTTAAAATGAAAATGCTTTGGAAATTTTCTACACGTTTGGCATCAGAAACCTCCTCTGTTCAAACTGTACTAATTAAGGGCATACACACGAAGGTTGCAGATGTAAGGTGAGAAGAGAGGAACATTAATGACCCTGGCTGTGATATCATTTGTGAGAACTTTGTCCCACTGATCTGACAAGGTTGAAGTTCAGCTTTCACTTCTTTCTTTGAAGCCTGGATCAAGCAATGTCATGAACACTTGTCTTTTGTGTTGCAATCTTTTTTTTTTTTTTTTTTTTGCTACATTGTAATTGACTACCAATCAAAGATAGTATCCAGGCAATGATGGCAATGAATAGACTTTTTACCATGGCAACTTCTGGGATATTGGTTACTTGAGGCAGGACTACTACATGATGAGGTGGTGGGTATTGCATGGAAATTTTATCATGTGGAAAGAAAATGCAAATCTAGTGACTTTCCATTTCTGTTTTCTCTAATCCATAGTTGCCTGTAGATCATGCTCATCTTTGGTAGCATCTGCAAAGAAATCCATGTGGCTTCAAAGACAGCTGGCCATTAGAAAACTTCATTGAGGCATTAACTTACTGATAATATTGTTACTGCATATAAGAAGAATTTCCTAGTCTTAGAAAATAATAAAATTGTCATTGGCAATATCCTGCCTCCTTAGTTGGCACCTCCTCTCTCTATTTCAACATGCACCTGATGCCCATGCACCTCCAACAGCCCTCTCCACCTGCCTCTACTTACTTCAATAACTCTCTATTGACAAAGAACAGATGCTGCCAACCCCATCATAGAGGAACTGCTTAAGAATCCCACTGCCTAGGAAGAGGCATTTCTCTTTGACATTGTATCTATGGGGTTTTGATGTTCAAAAATATTTAAAGAGCCCTGGAACTTTGCTACAAAATCATGGATGTCAGAAATACAGAATATCAGGTACCTACAGGCTTTTTAAATCTGAACCTCCCACTTTTTAGATAAGTACATATAGGTCTAGAGCAAAGGATCTTACTCAACCACTTGCACACAGATTCCAAAGAAATATATGATCAGAATTTTGAAATATCTTCTTGCATATTTTCCCTTGATGAAGCAACCAGTAAGTACTTTTAAAATATATTGCTTTGTGACTCAAATATAGTGTATATGGGGATGGGAGAACTAGAGCTAGAAATTGGACTGGATCTCACAAACGTAAACACTCGTGGGAATCTGACATGAAATGAGTGACTGAAAGTCACTTATAGTTGTGAAATTCATTTGAAATTCATTTATAGTAGTCTGCACAAAAACAGTGCATTCCTATTTTTAAAAAAAATCATTGACTTCTATTCTTTCATCAGTTCCTTTACTTCTTTTGATGGAAGCATAAGCTCATGATAATTGCTGTGGACTACAAGAAAGGAGATGTGCCTGTGTGATACATGTCTGTACCTGACAAAGCCTTGGAGGGCCACTGGATGACAAGAGGCTGGATGTAGTGGCCATGCCTTTCTCCAACCAACTGCTTGCATAAAGGAATAAAAGCCTTGTATTTTCAAAATCTGACTTTTACAAATAGTTCAAACTCACATTTTTAAATATAAAAATTAGTAGTTAAATATAGTATCAATATTTCTGATGCCTAAACTGACTACATCAAACTTTATATAGCTAACCTTTGCTAGAGCAAACCTATCCCCTGGCTCTTCCAAGGGAACATCTTTCTGACGGTCATTTGGGCTAGGATCAGAATTCTTGATAATGTAACCCTACTTTTCATTTTAAGAATGAGAAGGCAAAAAGGTAAGGTATCTTGGTAATGTTCACAATGAATTAATCTTGGTTAATGTGAATATGACAGTGAGTCTGTTCAGCAAAGGCAAAAGTAATCTAGGCTTTGGAGGCAGGCAGAGATTCAATACACGGGAGTTAATGATGAACAGGTTGAAAAGAAGAATGTGCACAGCTGCTCACAGTCCTCAGACTTGTTACTAGGTTTGAGTCAGGAAATTGCTGGAACACATAGAAACTGCTTGCAGGCCAAAATAACAGTGCCTAGGCAATAAGGAATAAAATTCAAAGCGGTGCCAGAAACAATTTCTGCATCCTGTCTGCTGGCTCTCTTCTATTAGTAGAGAACAGAATGTCTACCACTTTCCTCTCCATTTCTGGAAGTCTTGATCCTGTACCTTTTGTATAAAATCCAACCTAGAACACTATGGATAAGTGACTTGAGAAAACACAGTTCTCTAGGTTTTCAACTTCTGCAATGCAGAACAGAGTGCAGATGAGCAGACACATGGTTAAAGCAGACAACTGGCTAGACACAGATAACTGATATAATACTTAACTCCTATGCTGTGCCTGACTTGGTCTCATTTACTGCACATTTGCTATAACATGGTCTTTCTTGAGACAGCTTCTGACTCACAGTCATAGGATTAACAAATCTATTGTCAGGAACAAATTGAGGATATGGTTCAAGGAGAAAAGAAAATATTGATCAATTAGAGATTTATCTGGATAATAAGCAAGGCAGGATTGACAATAAAAGACAGCATTTATCTATGTGCAGAATCTGAATATGCAATATCATAGTTTTAATATTTTTACTAATCTGCATCTATTGACAGCATAAATTTATGTTACAAGAATAAATAAGATATACATATTAATGCCAGAACACACAAATAAGAGTACAGGTGCTTGGACTCACAGTAGATATAAATCAAGATCAAAGCAGTCGAAACACTGAACCAGAATTTAAATTTCTTAATGAGTTGTCTCGTATTTTCATAACTTATCTCTGCATATGTATGGTAAGTTTCCCTTTATCACATTCCCTTACAAGATAGAGTGATGGTATGGAGAGATGGCAGCTACCAAGGACGACTGCTCGAGTGGAGCTATTACCAACTCCTTTAAAAGGCATCCAACATAGTTTCAGTGGAAGCTACAACAGTCAGAGAAGAGAAGAGTAGAGATAGGCCTTCTTTGAGGGTTACCACATCACACAGATGTCTGGCCTCCAAGTCAAAGTGCCTTTCTCTATTTTGACTCTTACTCACTTTTTACCTCTGACCTTTAGTCCCCTCTTAGTTGACCACAAAGACTTCACTACACCTTGGCTACGATATTGTAAAACATTCCTATTTAATGAAAGTAAATATTAAGACATTCATAAGAACCCAGTTAGCATAAGTCAATAGTAAAGTAGCAGCAATCAGTGCAATTAAAAGAGTTGGATTTTGTCTTATGCCAAGTTAGACCTATAAACATTTGGGAGTGGAGCAACATGGTGACTGGTTCAGAAAGACCAAAGGATGGCATGTCATGAAACCACTGCTGGTCTTCTGTCAAACTGAACTAGAGCTCAGAGATGAAGAGAGGGGAAAGAACTGTTCTATCCAAGTAGGCATCAAGTTATTGTGCCACTAAACAATAACAGATAACTTTGGGGGAGCTTGAAATGCTCTTAATATTCATTATTCAGAAATTATCAATGAATGTATTAATCCATTTAAACTTCATAGCAACCTATGAATCTGTAGTGACATCATTACATAAGTAAATAGAGACACCTTCCAAAGGTCAAATATAATGTCAAAGTTACACAGTGTGAGAAGCCGCACTCACTGCCGCCATTCCCACATGGCAGCGACATCCTGCGCTCTAATGTAGACTGCCCAGGTGCAAGGGGAATTTCCACTCCTTGTGCTCTGCCTCTCCCGTGATGTCACTTCGACCATTGGAGCTACAGCCAATCAGAATCTGACAGGTCCTAGGCAGGGGCCAGTTTCCTATATAAGGGATGGGTTTTAGCCGTTTGGAGTCTCCATCTTGTAAGCTTATGCTCTCCCTCTCAAGACGCATTAAAGCTTTTCTGCAAAGGATCCTACGTGTGCCGCGTCGTTCTTGCTGGCGAGACAGTAGCGCGGGACAACACAGCACAAGAAATTCAGGTTTTGAGCAAATCTGTCCTAAGTACTTAATAGCTCAGCCCATATAGTTGTACTACATTGGCTATTAGTAGAATTTTCAAGAGGTTTTTAGAAAATAGGAATCTTAGTTCTCTGTATCATTGTGGGTTCTACCTTTTCAATTATCTAAACAGTTTTACTTTTTCTCTTTCCCTTTTAATTAAGTATGAATTTTTTCACATAATATATTCTAATTATGATTTCTCTTCCCTCACTTCTTCCTGTTCTTTTCTCCCTTATCAAGATGCATTGCCTTTATGTCTCTCATTAGAAAACAAACAGATTTCTAAAGGAGAATAATAAAATAAAATAAAAGCTAACATACTACAATTGGGGAAAAAAAACAGAAGTAAAAGAGCCCAAGAGAAAGCACAAAAAGCAGACACCTACTCACTCCTACACCTAGGAATCCCATTAAATCATAAGTTGGGAGCCATATACACAAAAGACTTTTAGAATAAAAATAGAGAAGACATTATATTATATATGTGTGTATACATATATGTGTATATATAATAGAATTTTTAAAAAGGAAAAGTCTGGTACAATATTAAGATAAAATAAATCTCCAAAGATCTCATTGAATTTATTTTCTGTTAGCTATCTACTGATGGGCATGCATCCCAATCTTAAGAGTAATTTGTTTCCACAGTCAGACTCCCATGGAGGAAACTAAATTTTCATTTGCACGTGGTTATCAATTAGAGATTGCTTCTGGCTTAGGGATGGACTGATGTGTCTACTTCTTCTTTTAGGTCACCAAATAAAGATTCTATTGCTATCACTGGGTTATATTTAGTTGTAATGTTGGTTAAATGGTCCCCATGATAATTCCCAAACAACAAAGGCCATTCTCAAAACTATAGGTTGTTCTTCACAAAATACCATTGCTGAGGACAACACCAACATACCTCATTAAACATGAAGAAGTCAAACAGGTTTCTACATAAAGTCTTAATTTCTAGGTTCTAGTCTCTTTTGTATAAGAATCTATTTTGCATGCTACTGAAAGAGAAAGATAAACAAGCAAGCCACAAAACCTTTGGCCTATAGTAGTGTCCTGCCTGTAAGATATGCTAGAGCAATGATGGCACAAAGCTTATGGGAGTAACCAACCAATATCTTACTTGACTTAAGGCCATCTCCACATAAGAGAACCCATACTGAAGACTTTTATGAGTGACATAAACCTAAGATTAAATAGCCCAGAAATCTAAGATAAAAACCAAATACTACTGTTATAAAAACAAAACAAAGCGACAGCAAAAAACAGCAATTAAATGTCTCCTAATGCTATTCTGCTACATTCATAGATCAGTGCCTTGCTCAACCATCATGAAAGAAGCTTCCTCCTGTTGAACATGGGAACAAATACAGTGTCCTATAGCCAAATGATATACAGAGAATAAAAGGCCTTCAAACGCTCAACCCTTAATAATATGTCTTCATCAAATTTCTTCCCTTGAGATGTAGGAAACACAGTGGAAGAGGATACAGAAAGAATGTAAGAGCCAAAGGAGATGAAAGACATCAAGAAAATGAAGTCCTCTAAGTTAACATGATTAATACATATGAACTCGTGGAGGGCGCAGTCTAGAACTGAAAGGAGAACTCAATGACTTTTCTTAGTCAGGATTCAACAGAAACCATTAGCAAGGTGCTATTTTCAACAGGAAAACATTGCTTAAACTCCACATAGCACCACATCAAGCCAAACCTCTCTTATCTCCTAGTCCGATTTCAGAAGTTTAAACCCCTCATGCAGTGACATTTATTTTACAAAGAATTAAATTTTCAGATCCAGCCAGACACAGAATGAAATGCATTGAGAATATGTCCTAGGGATTTCAATAGGCTCCCACTCTATAGATGCAAATGGTCCATTGTTTTAAAAAACAATCGGTTGTCCTACAATTCCCAGCAGTAGAACATAATGAATAATTTGGAAGCACAAGTCTCATAGCCAGTACAGAAAGAAAAAGAAATCACAGAAAGAAATAAAAGCAAAATATAGTCTTGGAGACACAACTCTAGGTGATCACAACTTATCCATACACACTTCAAAGCGGATAGACAAAACACTATTAATGGTTCCTCTTCTGTCTAAACTGCAGTCAACCTAATATTCAGAACAGCACAAAACTGAAAAGGTTCTCAAGTGGAAGGTTTTCATCACAGTGACTTGACTCCATGCTCAAACTTAACTTTAAAACAGGAAGAATACTCACACACATATAAACAGTGATATATTCTTCATATGATAAGTATGAACTTATAGGAAATACTGCTTAAGAGATTTCTGAAGTTCCTTACAGCTGAAGTGCATCAGGCTGTAACAACCAGCAGCCATCAACCAAGAACTGCTCATTTGCACAGAATATTTGTGACTATCTCAAGCATCTCTGCTCATTCACAGAAGTCTGCTACTCTGTTATACAAGGGAGGAAATCGTTTCAATCAGAGGTATAGCACAAAGAAAAGGCATAAAGTTTGTATTCCAATGCCAGGTGATTTCCAGCAAATATGGGGCCAACAGTAACTCGCATAACCCTTTCCTAGGGACAAACTTCACCTTTAGGGAAGAAAAAAAAAGGACTTGTGTCCCCAAAAACCTACTTTCAAAGCCACATGAACAAACTCTGGTACGTTTCCTCCCCACCCCCCCACCCCCCCACCCCCCCGCTAAAGATCATTAATTCTCTCACATATCTTCCAGGTAAAGTGAATGCACAGGGGAGAGGAAATAAAAATGAGAAACTCAGTTTAAAACAAAACAAACATCAACTTGTACATGCCTCATCTATTCATTAGTACAAACATAAAAGCATATTGCTGTCAAGGATCCAGATCCAATTCTCTCCATGAAACCTTCTGTCAGCCCACTGTCTAGCATCATGACAATGATGTAATATAATTCTTCCCCATGAATTTTAGAGAAAGAACATGATTTCTTCTTCTATTGTTTTAAAAAAGTAATTCAAGTGCCTATTTTGGTTTGCTTTTATAGATCCCAAATATTGGTAGTAGAGTTGGGGGGGATCTTCAAAAACGAAGGTTTATGAAAATATTCTGCTATGATAAAGTGCATAACTTTTGAAAGGGAGTGAGCATGCTGCCGTGAGTTATTATTTTAGAGATTTAAAAAAGCATTTTCTTCCATTTTTACATTTCAATTATAAGAGAGGGGAAAATAGTTTATTGATAATTGTCTATGATTATTCATCACAGGCTGACTCTACCAAAAAGAAAAAATTAAAACTCCACTGTCCTCTTTTCGGGTTTGATTTGTCTAGAACTACTAAGTTTTTTCCTGAAATCAAGCCAATTCTAGAAAGAAATTTCATAAATTTGATGGAAGGGGACTTGTATTCTGAACTTTTTTCTTACTCACAAAGGAATGTCTTAAATGGATTATTACCAAAGGATCCATTTATTTCTACATTGTAGCCATTCATTGACATACAATCTCATGCCTGGTTGCTTTTTAACATTGTGTGAATTATCTGTATTACTCCCAAGAAATGAAAAATTAATTCCATGAAAGAATTTCTGGCAAATAATGAAAGAAATATTTCTTTTCAATTTCCTGGCCTCAAAACAGGTACTTATTTGTACCTGGGGTGGGGGGGGATGAAGCCTAGGTACACACAAGCAAACTACCTCATATTCTATACTCAGGGACAGCTTCCTATTCTGTCTGCTTTCTTTTTTTTTAATTTTAATGCTGTATTTTAATGTACTTACTATAGAAACCTAAATACTATCACTTCATCATATAATCAATATCAAACATCCATAATTTCTTTTTTTTCTTTTTCTATTGTGAAAAAAGTCATATAGATTTTTTTATCCATGTATTCCCTTGTTCAGGCTCCATTCTCCCTCCTGCCCCTCCCAGTCACTCACTCTTCTCTCCATCTGGTTCAGCCACTCTGGAAAGCAGCATGGTGGTTTCTCAGAAAACTGGGAAGCAATCTCCCCAAAGACCCACCAATACCACTACTGGGCATATACCCTAAAGGTTCACATTTGCACTTCAAAGGCATTAGCTCAACTATGTTCATAGCAGCATTATTTGTAATAGCAAGAGCCTGGAAACAACTTAGATGCCCCTCAACTGAGGAATGGATTAACAAACTATGGTACATTTACATAATGGAGTACTACTCAGCAGTAAGAAAAAATGATATCCTAAAATTTGCAGGCAAATGGATGGATCTGGAGAATATCCTTCTAAGCAAAGCAAGGCTTCTCCAGTCCTGTAAAGATTGCCTCAGTATTACGGGACAGTTAACACCTTTGAGGGAAGCCTTCCACTAGAGATAAATAGCTCCTAGCATCCAAGGGGACAGTTCTCAGACCATTACCTTGGTTTCCTTGCGTATTTCAGTGAACTAAGCTGTGTCATCTCCTTACACTGCCCTCCTCCTGTTGTACAAGAGCTTATTTACTATTTTAATAATGGTTAATTGGCCTTTCTCATCTGACTCACTCTTGGTATCAAAATTGTTGTATTTCTACCCAATCTTAAAGGAGCCTCGTTAAGATACAATTACAAGAAATTGTACCCAATTCTGTCTATGCTTTATAAAGATTAGCTCAGACATGGTTATAGAAATTCTAGGTTCAACTTTGCTAGCTATATCAATCAGTATCTTACTCAGTCATCACCATAGATGCTTCCTCCTGCAGTATGTGTTAAAACCAATAATTGGACAAAGTACAGAGAGTGAAAGACTTTGAAAAAATCAGTCCAAAATGGGATGTCTTCATCAAATCCCTTCCCTCAGAGCTCAGAGAACTATGCAGAAGAGAAGGCAGAAAGATTGTAAGAGAGGGGATGGAGGACTCCAAGAAAGCAGAGTTTTCTAGACATAAAAGTACTGATGCTTTTATGAGCTTACAGAGAGTGCCAGCATATATAGGGCCTATAGATGTCCAAGCCAGACAGCATCCCAGTGCTGAGAAGAGGAAGTGAACAGAAGCTTCCATTGCTAAGCAAATCCCATCTCATATTGACAATAGCTTACAAAGGAAAAACAATAGTTTTTCTGCCTACAGGTAGGCCCAATACACAAAAATAGATAGTTAACATAAAAGAATGCAACAGTAATTTTGAAGATTGTTTTTGTCTCATATTGCTTTGTTTGAACATTATTATCTTACTGATCTCTTGCTTGTATATTAAGATTTGTGGTTTTGTGTTTTTATGGTATATTCTGTGTGTGTGTGTGTGACTCTGTGTGTATGTGTGTGTGTGTGTGCCTTGTTTGCCTTTTTTCTCCCTTGGTTTTCTAAAGAGAGAGAGAAAAACTGTCCAGTGGTTGAATGGCTGGGGAAGTAGGGAGGATCTTGGAGAACATGAGAGAGAATACCACAATCAGCATATATATTGTATTAAAAATTTGTTTTCAATAAAGGAAAAAAGAAGAAATGAATCTAAATGGTTTAGTTCAACCTAAGAGCCAGGAGCATGCTCATGTGTCTGAGAGACTGACACCATCCTTATTAAAGCCTGCTCTTAATTCTTGACAAATTAACGCTGTAACCAAAGTAGAATAGAGAGAAACCTAAACCACCTTTGTGTTTTCCTCTTGCAGGAGAAGTCACATTGCCTCAGGTGAACTCAATTCACTGTCACCTATAGTGGGATTATGTTGTTACATTGTAAGTAATTGTCTCACCTACTGGTTTAACAAAAATGATGATTGGGCAAAGGCAGACTGGAAGTGTGGGCCGGGCTACCAGACTAAGAAAACTCTGGGAACAGAAAGAACAGAGCAGAGATGCCAGAGAGACACCATGATGAGATGCCAGCAGATGCAGAGGAAAGAAGTTGAAATGCTGCTCTGAGAAAACGTAGGTGCATGGCTGAGCAGGGTAAGAATCATGGGTTAGTTTAAGGGTAAAGAGTTAGCAAGTTATATGCCTGGGACCTAGGCCTATCAGCATAAAATTAATATAAGCCTCTGTGTGTTACTGCAGGACTGGGGACTGGACCCCAGGCCAAACAAGCCAGAAAGTACATACTTCACTCACCAGACTTTGTGGGTAAAAACTGAATTTCCATTTGCCTACCAAATGTCAAGTCCAAATTCTGGTCATTAGGTAAGAGCCAGAATTCCTTAGAAACTTGTGAAACAGAATCCCCTCTACCAAAGGGTCTATTTGCTTAACATTGGCAGAAGGGACACAAGGCAATCTGTGGTGCCTATTGGCAGAGCAAAGCACTATCTTGTCTGCAGCATCACAAGTACCTGCTGCTCATTTCAGAGTCTATAGCCTCCTGGGTCTTCTCAACCCTCCACTTTCCCATAAACTTCTCCAGTTAATCGGCTTTCTTCACGGCTACACATTTTTCCTTATAACTCTGCTATTTAGGTCACAGTCTCTATTTTTCATCTTCCTCTCTTGGTCCTGTTTTTCTCTTAATCTTTTGCTCTTTCCCCCTTCTCTCTCTTCTCACAGCCAAGCCCAGTCTGCTGGCCAGGTTTAGTTTAGTACTTCCTCTCTCTGTTCTGAACTCTTTCTGCCGCCTCTGCTGATTCTTTCCCTCACATCTACAATCAAAACCTTCCTCTTAATAATCTTGGAACAGTTATGTGTGGTCAGTTTACACATGAAGGGGAGAGAAACCTATAACTTTCATTATGACCTAAAGAAATATTCTATACAATGTCAACTTTTAGATGAAAATTGGAGATGTCAATCCAGATTTTCCAAATAGACTAAACTTTAATTCAATAATTTTATGGTGAAACAATGTAAAGCATTTTGATAGTAAAACTGTCTCAATTATAAATTCCCCTTAACATTAAGGATCACTTCTTCATTTCCTGCCTGATAGCTTTGACATAGGCAAAAGGTTTTCAAAGAAAAATGCCATTCTGAATCCAGTGATTCATTTGAACATCATCCTAAGAATTGGTTCTTTCAAAATTGGGTCTTTCAAGGAAATATATGTTTTCAAAATAATTGTCTTTGGATCACTAAACCCAGCTGGGAATGTAGCATCCTCCTTGCCACAAGCTGAAAAGATTTTGATGTTGTGAACAAAACTGGTGGCTGTGATAAAGTTAATAGGGTCCTACTTAAGAAATAACTGGGCATTTCTCTTGTTTTATGAGGCAATAATTTTACTCCCTAGTGAATAAAGACTAGGGAAAAATTGGAGTACTGCCCAAGGCATAATCTACACTACATCAAGTAGTGCATCACATCCTCTCAGCTGTCTTTTGGAGGTCATAGGGCTACTTATTGAAAGGTTTTCTGATAATGTTTTTTGGGGCATGCTGGGGGGAAACTACAATAAATAAATATCAGAACCAGAGTGAAACAGTATCTTTTGAATATGGCAGGGCTGTTGCATTCATGATCTCACAGCACCTTTGATTGCCTATGCACAAGATCAAATTAGTCAATATTCCAGCATGGACAAGAAGGGGTTCATGAGCCTCCACTCCTAACTGAGGAAAGAGTCTGTTTTAATTAAGGGTATGGTTCCTGGTAAGTCAAATGAACTCCAGTGGATGGTCTCAAACCAAGAGTATATGAGCTGCACAAACTAGAGTAGACAGGTCATCAAGGTAGAAGGGATGGATCGTGAAGGAGCTGGGGGAGCAGTGGGAATTCTTTATATTATATTAAATATAAATATATTTAATAAAATTCTCACAGAATTAATAAAAAATTTAAAAGTAAATTTTAAAAATAAATCTTTATAAAGAAAACATAATTATAGTATTATGTTTTTCATCTGGCCTTTTCACCCTAGCCCTGAGGTTCTGACCTGCTGTCCCACAGAAACACCCGGATGCTTATGTTAATTCTATGCTGATCTGTCTATGTCCCAGGCATATAACTTGTTAACTCTCGTTCCTTAAACTAATCCATGATTTTCATCTTGTTCAGCAACGTAGTGTTTTTATTAAACCAGTAGATGGGACAATTATTTACAATGCAACAATATAATCCCACTACACATAATCATCGACAGCAATACCAAATACCAGCTAACAATGGAAAGATTGCTCCAGAAACAACTGCTGCTAAACTTCCGGCTTCCAAATTTAATACCTTCACTGTTACTACACTGTCTCACATGTGAAAAACAGTCTCCATTTAAGTCTGGTCTAACATTGCTTGTGAATATCAGTTCATGAAATCATAAAAGAGGCTACATTTTTTTATCTGAAATGGGAGAAACCATCCTTTAAAAAGTAAGGAAAGAGGCAAGAGAGATGGCTCAGCTGTTAAGAGCATGGATTGCTCTTCCAGAGGACCTAATTTCAGTTCCCAGCACCCACATCTAAAAACTCACAAGCATTTTGTAACTCCAGATCTAGGGAATCTGACACTTTCTTCTGGCCTCTAGTTATATCCAGACAGATACAGAATACAGAGAGAGGGTAGAGGGAGAGACTTATATATTATTTTGCATAAATAAAAATCTCAAAATCGAAATATGAAGAGCAGGACCTGAGACATAGCTCACTTGAGAGAGCACTCACCTAGTATGTAGGAACATTTGGGCATGATCCCCAGTACTGCATAAAAACTACAGCAGTTAGGAGATAGAGGCAGAAGAATCAGAAATTCAAGGTTATCTTCAAATACATAATAAGTTATAGGCTAGCCTGGAATACATGACACCCTATCTTTGACAGAAAAAGGGAAAGGGAGGAATGTTATCTATGTGTTTTGTCTTTTTCAAGATGAATAAGCTTTAAAAATAAATCCTTTCAAGGGCATTGAATCAAGTGTATTACCTAATACACTGTATACTCAGACTCTTACCAGAACCCTTCTAGAACAATCAGCTGTGTGTTAATTTTATGTTTATCCAACTTAAAACATTTGACCTGACATGTAAAAGTAACAGGCCTTACAAAATGTACACAAAAGTGATGAAAACTGATAAAGCCAGTAGCTACATCAGTTCTCTAGAACAGTAGTTTTCCATATTCTCCATTGCCCAGGTGGACCTTGGAGATGTCCCTAAATTGCTCAGTTGAGTTTAAGAATCTAAGTTATTGACTATGACTTAAGGAAGACACACAGTAAGTCTTTTGTCTCAGGATTTCTATTGTTGCAAAGAGACACCGGGACCATGGCAACACTTATAAAGAAAAACATTTAATTCATGCTGGCTTACAGTTTCTGAGGTTTACTCCATTATTATCTTGGCTGTTTTGAGATTTCCTCTGCTGTTTGTTTTGTGCATGAGAAGAGACATGCACATACTACCAGGACCACACAAGAGTTTATTTAGGAGAGTTGCCAGGCAAGTACAGGAGCAGAGAAACAGAAGAGAGACAGAGAGACAGACTGCAACATGGCGTCTCCCTTTAAGAGAGAAGGTGGGCACAGATTTACGTAGCCATGCCTAGGGTCATGCCCTCATACCTGGCATGTTCTGCTGCCTTCACAAGGCTGCTACATACCAGGAATTTTTGTTTCACCCAGCTCCATGTTGGGTTCACCACATGGAATGTCAGGAATCTTTACATTCTGCCAGTAGAATTAACCAAAAACTTTCACTTTAGCCTCAGGCAGACTCTTTGGACAAGGGCAAAAATAGCCACATTCTTCACCAAAATATCTCAAGAACAATTGCTAAATTTCTTCTCCTCTGATATCTCTTGAGCCAGGCCCCCACATTTCAAAAGACCACTGTCTTCAATACTTCTACTAGGATGGCCCATTAAGCCCCACTTACAGCATTCAACTGCTTTTTTAAAATAGTTTTTTATTATGAATAAGGTCAATTTTTTTATCAATGTATCCCCTTGTTTAGACTCCCTTCCCCCTCTCGCCCCTCCCAGTCACTCTCTCTTCTCCCCATCACTTTATCTCCTTCCCAGCCAGGGCAGGAGGTCCCAAGGTCCCAAGGTGACTTAGTTCAACATCCACTCCAGGCAGATCTGCTTTCCTCACCCCAACATCAAGACTTCAACTGCTTTTTAAATCCATAGTCTCAAAGTCCTTATTTTTCTAAACAAAAACCTTGTCAAGCCTGTCACAGCAATATCCCACTCCTGGTACCAACTTCTGTCTTCGTTAGCAATACCATTGCTGTGAAGAGACACTAGGACCACAGCAGTTCTTATAAAGAGAAACATTTAATTCAGTCTGGCTTACAGTTTCTGAGGTTTAGTCCATTATCATCATTGCAGGACATGGCAGCATGCAGGCAGACGTGGTGCTGGAGATAGAGCTGAAAGTTCTACAGCTTGATCCAAAGGCAACAGAAGTAAACAGACACACTGGACTTGGCTTGATCATGTATGAGACCAAAGTGACACGTCTTCTAGCAAGGCCATACCTACTCCAACAAGGCCACACCTCTCAATAGTGTTACACTCTATGGGGGTGCATTTTCTTTCAAACTACTACAACTCCAAAATAGAATCATATCATATCACTAAAGAAAGTCTATCTTATGTACACAAAGTTCATCAGGCTCTAAATAAAGGAGTCAACTCATTTGAACCAGGATATATCTATGATTATAATAAACGCTAACATTTTTCTGGTATGTGTGAGTTTTGCCCACAAGGATATTATGTAGATAATCATGAATGTGTAATTATAGAGCTGAGCTTTGAATCTTTTGATTGACATGGATTTAAAATCTCATCACAGTTTTAACTCATTTGCCCTGTTTAATAGGTTGGGGGTTGATATTATCCTCCTACATGTTTAAATACTTAATACAGCTGAAAGGTTAAGCAACTTTACCACCAACACAAAAGATACTATTATGCTTCATTCAGGTACTTTTTCTGGCTTCTGAAACTCTTCAATGACTTCTCAGTTCTGATGCAAGAGGGAACTACGTTGCTCTACACCGTGAGGATTAGAACACTTTCTGGGACCTACAGAAGGAAGATGCAACCAGAGAGGAGTGACAGTCTAGGTCTTGTTCCATCTCCCCTCGCTCCTGGTTTGTAGCAGGGAAGCACAGTGAGAAGAAGGCTCCCCTCCATTCCTCTCTTCATTGGGCCACCACTGTTCTCAATACTGGGAAGTCAAACAAAGTCATTTTCTCACTTTCCAAATCATCATAAAACCTTTGCTTCTCCCATTTGAAACTCTACCATGTCTTGATCCTAAATCTCCCTGTGCTCTGTTCCTTTAAACAAGCTCAGAGTGTTCATGAAACTGGCATGCTAGGAGTGAGGAAGGAGGGATCTCTGAACAAGACACCATCCTCCTTTACAAGGAAGACAGGAAGGGTATATAAGCATAGAGTGCAGACTAATTTAATGAACTGGCTTGTCAGGGCTCTGGCTGTCAGTTCTTATCCAATATTTGGCTGAGAGTTGCTATAAAAGTGTCTTGAAGATGTGATTAAGCTCTGTCATCAGCTGACTTCTGAAAGAGGACTGTGACTCTTGATAAGGTCTTTGTCTAGTTTCTTAGAAGAAAAGAAAGCTGCCAATGGGGTTGAAACATAAAAGTCTGGCATACGTTTCTAGCCAGAAGCCTTCACTGCAGATTCTAGACTCAGGACCACAGCACTGACTGGGATTTATCAATGTCCTTAACTTGCCAAACTGACTGAAAATTTCAAACATACCCTTCGCAGTTATTTGCTCCAGTTCTTAAAATGCATCTTGAATGTGTCACATGTGCCTGTAAAAAAAATCCCTGCATTCAGTTTCTCTAGAAAACTCTTAACTAGAGAAGGCAGCTCTATTATGTGCCAGGGACAAGCTACCCTAAGCAAGCTATGTAGATTCATTCATTACAATAGGTAAACTCACCCTAACCAAGCACGGAAAAGAGTCTAACACATAGGTTTGCAATTGTCACTTGTAACAAACTACTCCAAATACCTGAGTATCCCACCTCCCACTCTAAAAGCTGCACGACATAGCAACCAATCAAAAATGCTGTTTCTGCCCTTGGGGCAGTAGGCAAATGAACTAACTGGAGCCTACAAGATTTTTGAAGTCTACTATAAAAATGAAAAAGAAAACTCGGATGATATTCTATAAAACACAATATTCAAGAATAAGATATAAAAAGTAAACACTCTGTACTGCTAAATATTTAAAAAGATAAAAAACTACTGCAGGGATTCCATTTTAAGATGTGTAATTTCACACTTTCTATACAGAGGAAAAGCACAAGCATAATGCAAAATGTTCCACAAAAGAGGAAGCACTTTGTAATTTATCTATTCTCAGAGGCCAATGTCCATGATTTCCAAGGAAAGAATGAGTGGCAGTGGCTAGATAGAGGAAGAATACAGAAGCAGTGTGGTCTGTAGAAGACCCTTCAATGTTTGCTTGAAGCATAAACTGCATTGCTTTATTCCAAGAAGAATAGAACCTGGCTAAAGAATGTAGATAAAAGATTTAAAAATCAGCACCAAATTGAGGTACCCATTGGTATGCTTTCACAAAACAAGTTCAGATTCATTTTTTCTTTCTTCTGATCATCCTGTCATGAGCTATTGGGCCTGAGGCAGTGTCAACATAACAGTTTGTTCCTAAGTAGGAGACTGTACCTAGCAACAAACATCATGATGACAAAACCACAATAAAATAAATAATAGCAACATGAAAAATTACACAAATATACACTATACCTTGGGCAAGACTGTGGGACATATTTTTGATTAGTGATGGATATGGGCAGGTAGTCCTAGGATGTGTGAAAAGACAGGCTGAGTAAACCACGGAGAACAAGCCAGAGAGCATCACTCCTCTCTGGCCTTGGCTTCAGTTCCTGCCTTGACTTTGCTTGATGAACTCTAAGCTGAAGTAAACTCTTTCCTCCTGTAATCCGCTTTGGCCACTGTTTTGTCATAGCAACAGAAAATAAACAAGGAAACCATGTTTCACTGAAGGGTAACTTGTGCATACGATTTAATTTCTTTTTAAAAAGCTTTCTGCAACTTAATAAAATGTAAATTTCAATTACTAAATAGGGAAAGCACATTAAAACACAGAAAGAAAATACAATACAAAGAAAGGGAAATGTTCAATTTTGCTAATAAGTAGAATAGTGTATATTGAAACAAGACTTCATTTATAAGCTGCTTGTAATAAATATACCCAGTGTAGGTAAGCACAGAAGGAGGCAGGTGTATTCACCCAACACTGAGTACCAGAAATTCCACAGAGCCTACTCTTGAAAGGCCAGAGAGGCAACTGGGACAAAAGCATCATTGTGTGCATGCCCTTTAGTACAGAAACCCCTTTTCTTCAACATGACTTCCAAGAATAATAAATAGGTACAAACACTTTGTATGAAGATCCTAGTCCTTATAAACCCCAAAGCATGAATATAATTGAAATCTTCTACACAGTAACTCATTCAAATTATTCTGATCCATTAAAAAAAAAGGAGAATTATTGTTCAGAGCCAGACAGACATATCCTATCAAAAATGTTTATCATTGAAGAACATATTACAATATCTTCAAATGATGAAACACAAGATAATTTTTTACAAACATCTCCTTGAATAGACTTATGTTCTCTTGGACCTCTATTTTATTCTCTTTGAAATGAGAGTTGAATTACATGATGACTGAAATCTCATGCCATTCTCCATTTCCCAGATTTACAATACCCTTCTCCAGTTTGGGAGTTTTGCTTGTGACCTGGAAAGCTGTTTCTGCACTTAATAGTTTCTGCCACCTTCAGCTCTTGATCAGGTGTGTTCCATCCCTAGATGTTTCCTAACTCTAATCATGGTAGTCAGCATGAGCACAGGTGAATGAGTAGCACCACCCTCTGAGCTACATCATGAAGGCAAAGTTAAGTTTCAAAATATCTGGTCCCACTTCACAGACAATGCTGATATTTCCATTTCAGTTTAGCTGTGAGCCCATCAGACCAAAAAGAAAATAATTTGAAGAGCCAGCTGCAGGGTAGGGTTCCCAGAAACACTGAGCCTAGAAGAGACAGGCAACAAATAGATTGGTAGATATGATAGACAGAGTGTTGGCAGGGGAGAAAGAAGAGGCATGAGAAGGGAAGGAAATAAAACTTTTTGTCTGAGTTCACAGTCTACTAACAATGTCCACAGGCTGCAAATCCACAGAAAGAAGGAATTATGCAGTTCTTGGGTGAAATGCTTCTTCCAGTAAACCTGGGGGGTTTCCCAAGGGATTTTCAGGTGCTTCCATGAGTCCTGCCCATGTTATCTATGTAATCTCTTTAGTTGGAGGGATCTGATTATAACTGCTATTCATAGTCTACTAAATCTCTTATCCAAATTAGTATTTGAATCAGTGGTTCTCAACCATCCTGAGACTGAGACCCTGTAGTACATTTTCTCATGTTGTGGTGACACTAAGTATAAAATTATTCTCATTGCTACTTCATAAGTGTAATTTTGCTACTGTTAAGAATCATAGCATAAATATCTGTATTTTTCAGTGGTCTTAGGCAACACCAATGAAAGAGTTTTTCAACCTCCAAAGGATAACAACAACACGAAGGTTAAGAATCAGTGGATTGCATAATTCAGCAGGGTAGACCAATTAGATGTGATAGTCAAGTGGACACACATGGGTGCTTTCTCAGACCCCATACAAAAATAAAAATTTTGCTCTGACTTGAAGATAAAGAAAGAATTGGACTAGATATTGGTATTAAGTGGAGTAAATTTGAAAACTGGATAAAGATAAGGCAAACCTAGTTACAATGTTACAGTGAAGTATATGGGTTTCAGAGTTCATGGAGAGGAGAAACAGGGTTATGCTAGATAGTCTTATGTCAATTTGACACAAGATAAAGTTATGTGAAAGAAAGGAACTTTAATTTAAAAAGTTCCTCCATAAGGTCTGGCATTTTCTTAATTAGTGACTGTTGGGGAAAGATCTGGTCATTGTGGTTGGGGACAATCACGGGCTCATGGCCTTGGGTTTTATCAGAAAACAATGTGGAGCAAGCTTGAAAGCAACACTCTTCCCTAGCTTCTACAATAGTGCCTCTTTCGAGGATCCTACCCTGCCTGAGTTCCTGATGTGGCTTCCTTCAGTGATGAACAGTGCTTTGGACGTGTAAGCCAAACAAACTGCTCTCCAGGTTTCTTTGGTCATAGCATTTCATTACAGCAATAGTAACTTTAACTATGATGAGAGTTGTATTCAAGAAACCTTGAAGAAGCCGAGAGACTATGAGAATGACCCAAGGGAATGGACAATTAGAGAAGTATTACACAAAGAGACAGAAATGGTAAATGGTGCAAAGATCTTGCTGGGACTACTTTTTGAAAAAATTGTATTACATTTTAAAAACTGGTTTTGTCTAGAGTTACCACAGGGAGCATGTAAAGGTAAGAGAACAGATAAACCCTTGCTAAAGTTGACACTCTCCCTTTACTGTATGGGTTCTGGGGGTAAACTCTGATGTGGAATGTCTTTTCATATGCTGTGAATGTGCTTTATTACCATTGGTTAATAATGGTACTGTTTTGACCTATGGCAAGACAGCTTACAGGCAGGTAGGAAATCCAAGCAGAGAAAAATATGGAAAGGGGCAGCATCAAGGAGAAACTGTAAGTTTCTGCACAAAGAAGCAAGATGTGAAAGTACTGGTAAGCTACTAAGCACATGGCAAGACATAGATGAATTGAAATGGGTTAAGTTATAGGAGCTAGTTGATCATGAGCCTGAGCCATAGGCCAAATAGTTTGTAATTAACATTAATCTCTGAGTAATTATTTTATAAATAGCTATGGGAACACAGGTGGGCAAGATTCCCCTAGACCACTTGCCCAGACAGGTCAGAAAACTTTTGGCTACAGAACTCACATGTTAGAATTTGAAAAAACAATGCATTTTCTTTATGAGTCATATATCTGGAAATTATTTTGATGACTTGAATAATAGCCATTGTCCCCAAGACCTTGCTGCTGATGACCATACCATGTAAGTTGCAGGTAACCTATGCTAAGATAATGTAGTGAACAACTAACCCTATTCACTGAAAGAATTTGTTTCTTCCAATAAATCTGTCAGTTTAATAGAAAGAGAATAATCTTTATAGTCATGATTTAGTTTTCACATGCCTAAATAGTCATTTGAGTTTTGTATACTAAGAACTAATGGGAAATGTCTTCTCTTCTGTAACTTAAATATTAACTGATTTTAGCACATACTTGGCCTATCAGAAAAAAAACATATTCTTTTGTTTTCTATCTAGTAACATGACAATAGAATTCCCCCCATTTATTAGTTTCTGTATCTTAAAAATCCATGTACTGAGCACATGACATTTCAATAATTGGCGGAAGGGTTTAAGACCTCAGAATTTCTGGCTCCCCACCCTGCCCTGTCTGTCTTACCCTGCATATAAGCAGAGCAAAGTGATGAACACTGATTGACACTCTCTTCTATACCTAACACCTTCACTCCCTTTCTAGCCCATCCAGCTTGCTGTCCCAGGAAAAATTTCCAAAACCAGAGTGTGTTCATCTCACTGGCCTAACTGAAAACTTTCCACGTCCTTCATTTTCTGTGGAATAAGATTCACACTCCTCGGGGAATTCAAAGCGCTCTCTCTCTCTCTCTCTCTCTCTCTCTAGACCTACTTTCTGTCTTTCTGTTACATATACACTCTATTTTGAATTAGTTCTGAGATTTTCCACCTACACACCTTTGCAAAACCTGGTGGAGATCAGAACAGTTGCCAAACTTTAGCCCTGTAATCCCCACTTTATGTACAAGTCAATCATATCTTAATGTGAATGGAGGAAATGCAGCTGACTCTCTCCTAAACAAAGCAAATCCAGATGTCCAAAACAACCTTGTATCTTACCATCAAAAAAATAATAAGTTCTATATGCTCAGACTATCTGGTTAGGAACAAGCCTTTAGTTCCCAGCTTTGATTTTTTTTAGGCAAGATGATTTTCAGGTACATTCTCTGTGTGTGGGAGTTTGTTAGTAAAATTACTAGGTAAAGGAAAAGAGGAGGGAGACTAGTGTGCAGGTCTAAGCAAAGGAACATAATTAAGTACCGCCTTGTTTTTTGTTTGTGTTTTAAATTCTTTTGTAAGATTAGAAGCCATTTGCCATTCTGATTCTGTTCCCAGAAACCTGCTTTGTCTGAAAGGCTATGGCCTGACTGTGGCACCCATAGCCTCTGCATCTGCTCTGACTTTTTCTTTGTTTGATAAACTCATGTATGGACCAGTGTGCTTATTTTGGGAAGCCATGTATACTTTAAGAAGAGTGGGCACAGTTAAAATGAAGTTTAAAAGAGTGAGCATGGTCTAGATTCTTAAAAGCATGCCTTAGTAGGACAATTGTTCTCAATTTCTGTCTTTTTTTTTTTTTTTTTTTTTTTTTTTTTTTTTTTTTTTTTTTTTTTTTTTTTTTTTTTTTTTTTTTTTTTTTTTAGGTTACTGCCTGGCAGTTGCTTATCTTTGGAGAACCTGATGCTATCACCTGGTAACCTTGCCCCATGGTGAAAGGCATTAATAACAATCACAATCACACTGTGAATACCATAAAACATAAGCTCAGGTGTATTTTATTGACATCTTGGGAATAGACTTAGCGTTTGAATGTTGAAGTCAGTGATTAAATGTCTTTCTTGAGGTGTGAGATGTATTATATAGATGTAGATATAAATATAATATAGTTTGCCTTAAGTAATTGCTAAAAAGACAATAAATAAAAATTATAATCAGAAGATCATAGGGTTGAATAAATTAGGTATATGATAAACATAGGTATATCATATGAATTATATATTAATGAAAATACTTTTAAATGGATCTTTGATATATATATATCAGTGGTAGAACAGTTACTTAGCACATGAAAAGCCCTAGATTAATTCCCAGGACCATAAGAAAAAGAAAAATATACACATATAAATAAAGGAAAAATAAATAAGATGTTAAGTTCAATTATTTCCTCACATTTTTTACCTTGAGTTCCTGAATTGAAGCTCAAGTTCTACTCAGCAGTTTACCCTCATATCAGCTTTCGCTCAGCATCAGTGACTCATGCTGCTTATCTTTCTGTTGCTGGATTATGTCCTGCCAACCATATATAGCCAGCTACCTGCCGGTCAGCAAGATAATCAAAGAGAAGGATTTGTGTTGCCTTCTCCTGAAGTCATGCAATATCTTATTTGGCAAGTCTCTTAAAGGTTTGCTAATCCTACTCCTTATTTTGTGGTTGATAAAACTAGGCCTTGGAAAGGTAAGGAATTCACCTGTCAGCACACAGTTAGATATGTGGCAAAGAATAGGCTAGTCTTGACTAGGAAAAAAAGTTATACACAGCTCAAGATGAAATGACTAATAACTGCTGTTAAAAAAAATATAAATAGTGTAGAAAAAAAGTGACATTATGACAGCTCACTGCAGTTGCCAGTCAACTGCTAGACCCTCCCTACCTGCTTCCTTCTCTCTCTTTGTTTGGCTAAGGCCAAGTAATTGGTTTTTCCATTGACTTGAGAGCTAATGTGATACATAGCTCATCACTTATTCTAGTGACTGAAAGCTGTGAATCATACTCCCTTTTGCTATGAATTCCCATTAAGCAATAGGTGACATTTCAGCCCATCAAAAACACAGAAAGTCTAAGGTGATTCACGTTGGGGCATTAGAATGAAAAAGTATGTCTTTGCTTCTTTAATTATAAATAATATTGAAATGGTAATAAATACTTTTAACTGTATTATAATTCAGCTCATTCTGACCAATATAGTTATCATCCTGATACATTCCTTTTTCTTCAGAAAAAGGAAGTAGGAGTAGCAAGACTAAGGAGTTCGAGTCAAAGCAGTATTCTGCTTCTGAATTATATTTCCATCACTTACTATCTGGCCTTAAGAAAGTTACTTAACCTTTCCAGGTCTTGGTTTCCTATAAATTAGGGATGATATTACCATTTGAAAGACACATTATAAAGATTACATGAGATAAAATAGAGCAAGCATACCACAATGCCCTGAAGCTGCCGAGAGCACTCAGTTAACATTTTTTAATATTACCCTTTGAAATTAGTTCATATCCCTAAACCATTGCTCTCTGTGGCACTGACCTTATCACATTCCCTGTATTTACAACAGATGGAGATGAAATAACATCATACTACAAGACCCTTAACCTGATACCATTATGCTCTCCTGCCCAGCACAAACTGTTCATCCCATAAACTGAAATTTCAATTTTCATCTTTCCACTGTTAACTTAAATTTCAAAGCTAGAAGGACAGGAAATCTCTAAATTAACAAGCATGAAGTATTATTACGATGACCACCTAGAATGGTTATATTCTAAAATAGATATAGAGCATCAGAGTGTCATGTGGAGGTAGTCTATAGCCCACTTAATTACTTTCCTATTGCTGTGAAAAGACAACATAACTAAGGAAACTTATTTAAAAAAAAAAAAAAAAAGCTTCTAACTGGGGGCTTTCAGACACTTTCAAAAGTTGAGTTCATGACCATAAAGAAAGGAACATGGCAGCAGGCAGGCATGTAGATGGAA
Source organism: Sigmodon hispidus (assembly GCA_004025045.1). Taxonomy (NCBI): domain Eukaryota; kingdom Metazoa; phylum Chordata; class Mammalia; order Rodentia; family Cricetidae; genus Sigmodon; species Sigmodon hispidus. Next base: position 298,415 of record PVIH01000518.1, read on the forward strand.
TTGAAGCTAAGAGCTTATACCAGATGCACCAATTGGAGGCAATCAGAATGAGATAACAAGTGTGAGCTAGAGGCCACAAGGGTGACAGCAAGGCCAAAACAGGAAGACTGGGTGGATACAAAATGACACATCTCCTCCAAGGCCACACCTTATTCACTCCCAAAACTGTTCTACCAGCTAGAAACCAAATGTTCAAACATAAATGTCTATAGGGGCATTCTTATTCAAAACACTACATTCACCATCTTACCCAGAAGACTTCCGGAAACCTAATGTAAGCCAACATAAACGAGTGATGAGACATCAAAAAGACAGATTTTTCTTGATTACAAAACAGTGACTGACAGAGAAAATAAATATTGCCTCTTGAAAAATAGAAAATTGCCCAAGTGCTTAATTGCATGATGCAAAAGATGGTGACATTGACATTCTTGAAATGTTAGAGGTTTAAATCAATTTGCAAGTGATAGCCAAAACTGTTTCAGCTCCCTCACATCTTTGGGCTCCAGATTGCATTGACTTCTCTTGCTTTTATTGGTGTGACATCTTCCTGTCAACAAAGCATAGCTCCCCAATGCAACAGGAGTGCTGAACCTTCTTATGGTACTAATTGACCCCCCTTCCACAATGTTTCCTATGGAGAGACAGGACTGAATACTCTCGTTCATGTTTACACCTTGCTTAGTTCATTCTGAAAGGTTTCAGTGTTCAACCAAATGTTTGTTTTCATGAATAATTCATACATAAGCTGTTTCTCAACTAAATTATGCTTGGCTGGTTTCTTCCTGACCCCATCAAATTTTTATTTATCTAAAAGTAAGGATAATGTTTAACATAATTTAAAGAAAGCTACAAGTTGCAATGACTAAGTGACAAGTTAATAGGAAGTCACATGAAAAAAATCTTTAGGAAAACATAATTTCCCTGCAGTGGTTTGGATGGGAATGGCTCCATAGACTCTTGCATCTGAATGCTTGGTCCATAGAGAGTGGCACTATTAGAAAGTGTGGCTTTGTTGGAGTAGGTGTGGTAGTACATCTCTAGGGGATAGGCTTTAAGGTCTCAGAAGCTAAAGCCTTGGCTCAGCAGTTTAGATCATGATTTTGAACTCTCAGTTCCTTTTCCAGAGCTATATCTGCCTGCATGCTGCCATGTTTCCCCCATGGAGATAATGGACTAAATCACTGACGTGTAAGAGAGCCCCAATTAAACACTTTATTTTATAAGAGTTGCCATGATTTTCAAAGGCCTCAGTCCCTCTCTGATGACACAGTTCACCCTGGTATACTCACTCATTAGTGGACTTTAAACAAAAACAAAAGCATATCCAAGCTGCAAACCACGACCACTGAACAGCTTGGGATCTGAAACACCTTGGACCAGTACTTTGGAGCCCATTCCCTCCAGAGGAACACCTGACTGAGTCTTGATGTTGGGGTGAGGAAAGCAGATCTGCCTGGAGTAGATGCTGAACTATGCCAACTTGGGACTTTGGGACATCCTGCCCTTGCTGGGGAGGAGATAAAGAGATGGGGAGAAGAGTGAGTGACTGGATGGGGCGGGAAGGAGAAGGGATTTCAAGGGGATACATGGATAAAAAATATGACTTCATTCATAATTTAAAAAATCAAAAAAAAAAGAAAGATGAAGACTGAGAAGAAGCAGTTAGAAGAGGATGCCACCAGCATCCAGGTGAAGAAGCTATAGTACATCACCTTCTGCCAGAGGCTGGGCTAGAACATCAAAAAACAAGCACCAGTGGGATTTCTGCAGTACCGAAGACAGTAAAGACTGGGACAAATGTTCTCCAATGTTTGGGAAGATTTGAGAAGTGAGAACAATGTGAAGATGGATATGTGTGGGAGAAAGCAGAATGAGAAGAAGAAGGGGAAAGGGTTGTTCAATCTTGACATGATACCTTAAACTCCAAGTGAGGTTTTCTGAAGGCAGATATGTATAATGATATATTTTATATTTAATAAAGTCAGCCTGGAATATCAGAGAACAGAATCACCCACAGTCAAGCCACAAAGGTCAGAGAGTGCTGACTCAGACCTTTAATCCCAGCACAGGAAAGACCAGGAGTGATGAGCTATGCCTTTAATCCTATAGCTCAGGAGACAGAGATCTTTCTGGATTTCTGTGAGTTCAAGGCTGACTTTATTAAATATACCACACAGTAGTAGCACACACCTTTAATCCTAACTCTAGGATTATGATGCAGAGTTGAACCAGGAAATGAAACAGCTGGGTGAGGAAGATATTTAAGGCAGGCATAGGCAGACAGTGTGGTATTCTGTAGGAGGGATGAGTCAAGTAAGTAGAAGACTCTTGAAGATAGTATTTATCCTGTTAAGCCTGAGAAGATGGCTGGGTGAGAATTGACTATGATCTATTTCCTCTCTCTAATATTCCTGCTTTTCCTCAATTTAAAAAAAAACAGCATAAATTTTCCTACATTATTCTCTTTCAATATTGATTTAGATTCTGAGTCATCTCCAATCAACTGGTCAAATTCTACCAAAAGAAGCTCATTAAAATTTTGGAAATTTATTAAATATACCAATCACCCTAGAGAATAGCACATCATCAAAATATTAAATTTTCAAGGCCATGAACATTAGGGATTCTTTTGCATATTTAAATTGCCTCTATTTTTTCTCAACAATATTTTCTATTTGCTTATTACTTGATTCTTGTAGTTTAAATTTAAAATTAAGTGTTTCATTAATTTGATACTATCTTTGTAGAATTTTTAATAATTCTACTTTGATCATTTAAGTAGATTGTATATATTATTATATTTGTATGTTAGTATGTAAATATTATACCATGAAATCTAATTGTTAATTTATTGTATAATTTTTTACAATTTTGTACGTTTAAGATCATATTATTTGCAAGTAAATGTATTTCTTCTTTTGTAGTCTGGGTTAGTATTTTATCAGGAAAAAGTATTAAATGCTGTCAATTATTTTTAATCTTTAAAAACAAAAAAAAAGTTGCTATGATCATGGTATCTCTTCAAACAAGAGAAACGCTAACTAAAACATTTCTCCAAAATACACTTTTTAATTTTTACTATTAATCCTGAGAATGAAACAGGAACACTGAGGCCATGTGCACAAGAAATGAATGCTTCATTTCTATAGCCTGAAAAATTTGTCTAGAAACTATGTAACATGTCAGTAAAGTCATAGAAGATCTAGTACCCTCACTAAATATTTAATGTCTTTATTACTTTTAGTGAGACATGATCTTGCCATCTTTCTAAGGCCGGTCTCAAACTCATGAACACAAATGATCCTCCTACCTCAGGCTGAATAGCTAGAACTATAGATGTGTCCCAATGCACATGGCTCACATATTAATAAATTAAAATCTTCTTGCAATTACTTAACTTGTCCAGAATGTGAACCTATACATATTTCTCCCCAGACCTTTGAGGACAGAAATAGCAAATATCACATCATTCACAAACTATGATAATGCCTTGAATGCCCAGACAAGTATAACAGAGTTGATCCAGGATCTCGGGTTGACTTAATTGTATTTCAGAATTGTAGTCCTGGTTTTCTTCCTACTACAGTCACAAGAACAAAAATAATGCAATAGTTTCTTTCACCTCTTTATTGAACCTTTTTCTTTTTTAATTTTTTTATTTTTTATTATGAGTAAAGTCACATTTTCTATCCTTATTCAAGGTCTCTTCACCCTCCCACCCTCTCCAGTCACTCTCTCATCTCCACATCTCCCCATCTTCTCCCCAGCAAGGGTAGGAGGTCCCAAGGACCCAATATTGCACAGTTCAGCATCCACTCCTGGCTGAACCAGTTTCCTCACCCCAACATTAAGACTGAGTCAGGTTTCCTCTAGAGGGAGTGGGATCCAAGGTGCCACACCAAGGTGTTTCAGATCTAAAACTGTTCAGGGGTTGTTGTTTGCAGCTTGGATGTACTTTGCTTTTTGCTTTTTTGTTTAGAGTCCACTAATGAGTGAGTACATTCCCTGCTTATCTTTCTGGGTTTATGATACCTTGCTCAGGAGGATATTCTCTGAATTCATCCATTTGCCTGTAAATTTTAGGAAATCATTTTTTCTTACTGCTGAGTAGTACTCCATTGTGTAGATGTACTACAGTTTTTTGATCCATTCTTCAGTTGAGGGGTATCTAGGTTGTTTCTAGGTTCTTGCTAAAACGAATAATGCTGCTATGAACATACTTGAGCTAATGCCTTTGGAGTGTACATCTTTAGGGTATACACCCAGAAGTGGTATCGCTGGATACTTGGGGAGATGGATTCCCAGTTCTCTGAGAAACCACCATACTACATTCCAGAGTGGCTAAACAGGCTTACACTCCCACCAACAATGCAGGAGTGGTTCCCTTGCTCCACACCCTTTCCAGCACAGGCTGTCATCTGTGCCTTTTATCTTAGACAATCTGACAGGTGTCAGGTGTTATCTCAAAGTTGTTTTGATTTGCATTTCTCTGATGGCTAAAGATGATGAGCACTTTTTCAAGTGCCTTTCAGCCATTTGTAATTCTTCTGCTGAAAATTCCCTTTTTAGTTCTGAACCCCATTTCTTAATTGGGTTATTCAAGGTTTTGGGCTCTAGATTCTTGAGTTCTTTATATATCTTAGACATTAGTCCGCTATCACTTGTAGGGTTGGTGAAAACCTTTTCCCATTCTGTAGGCTGTTGTTTTGTTCTATTGACAGTGTCCTTGGCTTTACAGAAGCTTCGCAGCTTCAGGAGGTCTCACTTATTGATTGTTGTTCTTAGTGTCTGTGCCACTGGTGTTATATTTAGGAAGTGGTCACCTGTGCCAATGCATTGGAGGGTATTTCCCACTTTCTTTTCTATCAAGTTCAGTGTGGCTGGGTTAATGTTGAGGTCTTTGATCTACTTGGATTTGAGTTTTGTGCAGGGTGACAGGTTGTATTTATTTGCATTTTTCTACACACTACCAACCAGCTATGCCATCACCATTTGTTAAATATACTATCTTTTTCCACTGAATATTTTGGGCCTCTTTGTCAAAGATCAGGTGTTCATAGGTTTTTGGGTTAATGCCCAGATCTTCAGTTCGATTCCATTGATCCACAAATCTGTTTTAATGCCAGTACCAGGCTGTTTTTATTACTGTAGCTCTATAGTATAACTTCAAGTCAGGGATGATGATGCCTCCTAAGGTTCTTTTGTTGAGCAAAATTGTTTTGGTAATCCTGGCTTTCCTGTTATTCCAAATGAAGTTGAGTATTGTTCTTTCAAGGTCTGTAAAATATTGTGTTGGATTTTGATGGGCAGTGCATTGATTCTGTAGATTGCTTTTGGTAGAATTGCCATTTTTACCATGTTGATCCTACCTATCCAGCGACATGGGAGAGCTATCCATTTTCTGATATCCTCTTCAATTTTTTTCTTCAGTGTTTTAAAATTTTTGTCAAATAGATCTGTTACTTTTTTGTTATTGTTACTCTAAGGTATTTAATGCTATTTGCAGATATTATAAAGGATGATGTTTCCCTTATTTCTTTTTCAGCCCTTTTATCATTGGTGTATAGGAGGGCTACTGATTTCTTTGAGTTAATCTTGTATCCTGCTATATTGCTGAATGTGCTTATCAGCTGTAGATGTTCCCTGGTAGAATCTTGTGGGTCACTTATGTATACAATCATATCATCTACAAATAGAGATAGTTTCATTTCTTCTTTTCCAATTTGTATCCCCTTAATCTCCTTTTGTTCTCTTATTGCTTTAGCTAACACTTTGAGAACCATATTGAATAGATAAGTGGAGAGAGGACATCCTTGTCTAGTTCCTGATTTTAGTGAGATTGCTTTGAGTTTTTCTCCATTAAGTTTGATGTTGGCTGTCGGCTTCTTGTAAATCTCCTTTATTATATTGAGATATTTTCCCTGTATTCTTGATCTGTCCAGGGCTTTTATCCTAAAGGAGTGTTGGATTTGGTCAAAGGCTTTTTCAGCATCTAAGGATATGGTCATGTGGTTTTTTCCTTTAGTTTTTTTATATGATAAATGATGTTTATGTTTTTTCATATGTTGATTGAACCTTTTTCTTTACAAGTGTTCATCGACATGTACACTTTTCTTGGATGCAACTCTCTTACCTCAGTTTATTTCTATTAATGATTCCTGATCATCTATATTCTTCCAGCACAGATATAACAGGATAAAAGGGTAGATTACTGAATCTACACTAAGATAAAAAGGAATATAGTTATAATAGGATATACAAGTGTATTATTGAATATATTTTTAAATATTTTAAGTAATTTACATCATTTGTATTTTTGTATATTGTGTACAAATTGTGTATATTAATAAAAAGTTGAAAATAATTTTGTTACTGTACATATATTTCTACTTTTGCTCAATGTATTGTATGTGTACAGTTCATTTAACAATGTAATACAAATTGCTAGTCCTTGAAAATTATTTTATTACTATCAAATAATAAGGATATAAAGAAATTATGTTAGTAGTAAGTCATTACAATCAAACTTTTGGTCATATTAGATATGCTTTCAAGGTCAGAGATATATTTTAAATAGATAGTTCATCTTCAAACAGAGATCTATAGAATATGGTATTTAAGATATTTTAATAACATAGGTTATTTTTATTTTTATGACAATTGGACATGTCTACTCTGGCAATGCCAATCTACTTCAGAGAAGATAATGGGCAGAAACTCCATATGGAGCTGACTTTGTGGCAAAACTTAGCCACGGGGCAAGAAAGTGCTCTTGCCTCAATTGCTAACAGTGTGGTGTCCACAATGGACAAACAGGACACACAAGAAAGAACTGCTGAGCCTCGCCAAAACAAAGTACGAAGGTCTTTAAGAATATCCTGCTCCACAGAGAAGTCTGTCAGATATGTTAGGCCTGTAGGCAGAAGATGAATGATGCCCTAATGCTGCAAAGAAACCTTGGATGAGTGTCCAGTGAGCGAGCTATTACAGTCATTTTTCACATTTTTCTTGAAAGTCACTTGCTTACATTTCCTGTTTACTGAGTTAATATTATTTCCTTTTCAGATCTCTGAAGAAGTTGAAAATTAAATAGTTATATTCATAGTTTTCCAAGTTACAGATTCAAAAAAGAAACTCACTAAGAAGTATAAAATATGTAAATCTGAGAGAAAGAAAAAGATAGTTTTCAGTTGGTAATACGTTAGATAGAAAGTCAAATTGGTACAATTCTTTGAACTCACCAAAATAGGGTATATAATAGAATATTTCTTTGAATTTTCCAATTGTTAATGGACTGAACATTATGTAATTATTGCTTGTATATATTATATATAGTTATTGTACCTATTATATATACCTTTCTTATATTAGTTATAACTTTTTATTTTTGATACAAAAAAGGATATGTAAAGCTATATTGTATATTTAATAAAGATAGTTTGGATTATTAGAGGACAGAGTCACCCACAGAGCCAAGCCATGAAGATCAGGGAGTGGTGACCATGCCTTTAATCCCAGCACTTGGGAAGCAGAGATCTGTCTGGATCTCTGTGAGTTCCAGGCATTACAAAGCAAGGTAGTGGTGACACACACCTTTAATCTTAGCTCTAGGAAAGTTGAACTAGTAAGTAAGATAACTGGGCAGAGGAAGAGGAAGAAGGAGTTCAGCTTGCCCTGTCACTTCTATGCTGATAACAGGAAAGTTTGAGATAAGAGCATTTGTGGAGATGGGCCTGAGGATTTGGCTGGGTGAGAAGTGGCCATAGTTTGTTTATCTCTCTGACATTCAGCTTTTCCCTAATATCTGGCTCTGGGATTTCATTATAATACCAAATAGAATTTATGTCATACAATATCTTTATTCACCTACAATATCACAACATCCACAAATATAGAAATAACACACCAGTTCTCAACTAAAGTAGTGTTCTAGAAAATCTCTCATCTGAAGCAGATGAGAAAATGTGCGTAAGTTTGAAAAGTTTGAGGAATATCAAGTTAAAGATTTGTCTCTGACTCTTTGGCTTGCTCCTGGAATCCTTTTCATCCTACTTGGATGCCTAGTCCAGGCTTGATATGAGAGTTGTGCCTTGTATTAATGTAATTTGTTATGCTGTGTGTTCATGTGGTAATCCTGGGAGGTCTGCTCTTTTCTGAAAGAAAAAGGAGGAGGAGTGGATCTGGAGGAGAGGAGAGGTGGAGAAGGAAGTGATGGGGTGGACAGAGGGAAAATTGTGGTTGGGCTTTGATGTACAAACATGTTTTATTTAATAAAAAAGATTTATTTAACTATTTTAGTTACAGTTCTTCTTAAAGCCTTTAAATTGCAACATTCACTGTGAGACACATAAAGAAAAGTTAATGAATGATTTCATTCATTCTATAATATGGTTATAATATGATTTCTTTCTTAAGCCAACTATCATAGAATAAGATGCTTAGTACATTTATTACACTCAAGTACACACTATTCTCCCCCCTCTCTTTCTCTCTGTGAGTGTGTGTGTGTGCATATGGGTAAGGTGTGTCAGGCTCATGTCCACATAAAGAAGATAGAGAAATCTGGTAGTATATATGTGATGAGTGCATGCTAAAATGGAGTGTTTTACTTTATTCTGTTCTACCTTTTCCCCTTGAGACAGAGTCTCTCACTGAACCTGAAGCTAAGGTAGCAGCCAGTGGACCCCAACTGTCCTTCTATCTCTGTCCTCACAGTAATGAAGTTACAGACACATGTGCAGCCATGTCTTAATTTTTACATGGATGCTCTAGATTTGAACTCAGGTCTTCATGCTTGAACAGCAAGGACTCTTATCCATTGAGACATCCTTATTTACCAGCCTTTAAAAAAAAAAAAAACTTTTAAGAATATCATACATGAGTACTATATTTATATATTTTAATTCTTCTTCTCCAGCTCCTACCCATGTCCCCTACTTCCTCCTACTTATGGATTCTTTAATCAGTATTGTTACATATATGCATATGTATATATAAATACAACCTGATGAGCCTATTTAGTGTTGCTCATGAGTACATGTGTTTGGGACTGACTACCTAGGATTGGACAATCAATCAGGGGACTTATTGCTTGAGAAAATCTATTCTCCTGCTCTTAACAGCCATCAATTGCCTGTAGCTCTTCATCTAGACCTGGGGCTTGTGATATTTGCCCCATTTATGTGGGAGTGACATCTGGCATTTACAACATTTTTTTATGCTAAGAGAAAGTCATTGATACTGTAAAAAATTCTTTAAAATACCAAAAAATAAAATTGTAATGGAAGCAAACACACACACAAAAAAAAAGGAGTGTAGGTTAAATGAAACTTGAGGCTAAAAACATACTATGTAAAAGTACATTCTAGAGATTTCATCCCTAGCAGAAGCTAAGGTGGCTCAATGGTGTCTCTGAAATCATAAGAGAACACTAATTATTTATATATATATATAAAATCTACAAGATCAAAATATAGCATATGCTTTAAGAAAACTACATTTTTCATCCCCCAGTTCTGAAAATGTATCTTTACAAAGGACACCATGAGTGATAGAGAATATATAGCACTTCCCAATCCCAGTTGCACATTAAAAACAACCAAAGGTGTGTAAATGTGTATACCCAGGCCCCAAAACAAAGCTACTTAAGTGATATTTTGATGGTAGTCTCTGGGTGATTCTTAAAACACCCTAAAGCATCAGAAATCAGTAATTCCTATTCTTTCTTATCTACTTGATTAGTGAGTACCTCTGCCTAAAGACATATGTGACTAAAAGACAGAAGCAGGAGGTACTTGGACATGTGCATGGTCAACTGGACCAGCCAGCTCATTCCTCTCCCCATACTTCATCCAGTTTCTGCCATAAGTTCTTTTAAATGGCCCCAGGTGGATGGTACCTTATTTCCTGAGAGCCCTCCTGATGTGCAGAAGCTGTGTTCACTCAGTCTCTCTTCCTCACCTCCAATATCTTTTAAGTTCTTACCTATGAATTTGTAATAAACTTCTCTCAAAAAACAAAAAAAAAAAATCCATGTTAACATTGTTTGATCAGTTCACTTAACTGAACAGTTGACCTTCACAAGGAAGCATACTTCACCAATTATTTGAGATATATGCACAATTGCCTCACTACTAAACAGGAGAAAAGTCTCCTTCAAATAAATAATATTCAAACATCCAGCTCTGAAAGTTTGTGATTGCATTATCCAATAGAAATATTCAATAAAGCCAGTGAATATTTACTTGAAAAGTGTTCAGTTACTGCAAAATACAACTTAGAAATGAACACTTTCATTTGTAAGCATACTCTCTTCCCTGTAACTCAAAACCATCAACAATAATTGGTGACAGAATTCTCTACTTCTGAAAGCTATATAAACAAACACAGATGTCAAACAGGAAATAAATTGATAGGGTACACAAAATTATCTCAGTTGCCTCACAAGGTGACACCGAATATATTAAACAAAAGTTGGAAAGGAAATTTAATTTACAAATCTCACAAGAATCTTAGTTTCATGGTGTAACACTTAGTTCTTATGCTATGAATTTCCCTGTAACAAGAAAATACCAACAGAGAGTAATCTTTAGAAAATGTTCACACCCTAGCACAAAACAATAAACAGATCAGAATTACCTAATCAATGTTGGAAGAAATGTCAAAATAAGAGCACAAATTTGCATTCTTTCCAAGGCTGCTTAACAATTGCTTAGTTTTGAAAATAAAGAGAAATTGGAGTTTTTTAGAGATCTCTTCAAAACATGGGAGTAAGATCATGATGGTCTCAAAGAATGGCAGGAGGGCTCACAACCCAGGGGCAATGAGTTCATCTCTACAAACTGCTGTTGGTGGACAAAAATGCTAAAAAAAAAAAATGCACATGATTATTGTTCTACTAAGTTATATTAAGTACAAAAAGAAAAAAACAAAAAGGCAAAGTGACAAGAAAAGGAAAATAAAGTACATCTCAATAAAAGAAAGAACTCTGCAGAATTAGACACCAGATTGAGTTCCTGACCCTAGGCAAGCTCAGAAAGTAAGCAGTGGACTATTGGATACCAATGTTGAATAGCTGAAGCTCTCAAAATTTAATGTGAACCAAAATCACATAGCAAACTTGAGAAACAGGTTTGCTAGGTCATAAGTGCAGTTTCTAATTCCGTAAGACTAGAGTGATGACCTAGAATTTATATTTCTTACAAATTCTCAGGTGATCATGATCCTCACAGTGAGATTCTGGGTCATAAAGTATGGAACAAACTTTACATGGCCATGCTATCTGCAAAGTTACAAAGCTGAAATGTACAAAGCACTGGGAGTTTGTCAAATAACCTAAATCAGAATTCCATCATTTTATGTGGAATCATAATACTGGAATTTTAAGTATTAGCAACTTTTTAAAAAATAAAATAAAATGAATTTGCTAAACAATTACATTTATGGGTGTTGGAAGTCTTTGTAGACACAGAGTATGAAGTGTCTGTAATAAGATTCATGTCTCAAGAGTAGAGTTTTGTCTCCAAACATATAAATTGAGAATGAGTCTGAATGAGTCTCTAAAACTGAAGACTGAGTCCCAGACAGGTTATAAAATTCAGAGAGCATAAAATGTGTCTATATTAGTTACAATTCTCATTGCTGAAGCAACATAACTTAGCTCACGTTTCAAAGGGGCCAGTTCATGGTCTGTTGGCTTCAGAGTGAAGAGAGAGAAAACATCAGAACATCTTGGTGATGGGGGCATTGGGTAAGGAGTTTTTTTCATCTTATGCTAGACAGGAAGCAGAGAAGAAAGCAGGAAAGGCCCAGGAACAACATGTCCACAAAGACCTCAGTGACTTCCTTCCTGAAGTTTTTAGAGCTTACCGAAATAGCACCTTTTACCAGTACATAAGCCTTTGGGGAACCCTTTATGTACAAATTGAAACAGTATTAAGTAATAAAAATATAACAAAATTTCTGATATTTTTTGGCCAAGTGCTTTTTAATCTCTGTTTTTCAATAAGAATTTAAGAGTTTGACCATGCTGCATTCTAAAACTCTATTACAACAACTTGCACAATTTTTCTGTATCTACATTCTTACACTTTTTAAAGGTTACTTGTAGTCATATCTAAAATATCTACTTACAACAATTGGTAAAACAACCATTTTAAAATCCTGCAAGATGTAGATAGGAGCTCAAAATCAGGTTGACCCAAAACTGATGGAATGGGCCATCACCAAGGCAACCACCATCAACAGCAAGATATTACTAAGCAGAACTACATCCAAACTGCTGTGCTGCTGATTGAATTCTCAGAGAATTTGCAAGAGAAGCAAATGTTCCATGGTGGAATCTTGAAGACCCAGTGTCAAAGGGAAGATATGCATGTTTTTGCACCATTTTCCATTCATACCTGAGAATATCCAAAGTGACTGGACTTTGATAGAAATATTCTCACCACATTCTTTTCTAGTCAGTCAAAATTTTTCTACCATATGCAAAAAAAAATGAAAAACAAAAATATTAAATTTCTTAGAGGGAACTTGAAGGAAGTTCATCTTTTAAATGGTTCCAATAGATGAAATAAATCAAACTTTCTTCAAGATCACCAGAGCAAAATATGGTCTAGTTGTGGTTTATTGTTGTTGTGAATGATGTTTGTTTGTTGGTTGGTTTTTGATAAAACAATCTATGTTCAGTTATTTCATTGTGTTCTAGCTAAAGCCTCAGTGTAATAGTATGGACTATGTTCTTCATTCAAAAGCTGAGGGTTAGGGTTAGGGTCTGTCCTCTATATATCTGGTGGAAAGTATTACCCCATAGCCCAACATCTCCAAGGATGGTGGCCTTTCTTTCTTTTTTAATGTATAATATATTTTTTATAGATAACAATATAAAAGAAATATTTCCGGAGAAAAACATTAAGATACAAATAAAGTCTTACAAGTTTGTACTGTTAGTATTATCCTATGAATTCAGTTATTTAATTACATCATAATGCATGTTGGCATCCCAAGGGATACATGAATAGATAAAACACACTAGCCAGCTTCCATTATCTTTCCTCTGAAAAACTAATAAATCACCATATTTCTGCTCCTAAGGAGGGGAAATAGGGGAGATGGGGCTTTATAACTACACTTGCCAAAACTAAAAAATGTATAGTACCTCACTTAATACCTCCAAGTCTTAGAGCCCCTCTTGACTGAAGGAAAAATTATAGAGAAGGGTCTATTATACTTCCTGGTAATTTTGTCACAGAGATTTGATGTGAGAAATAACAGGCCCGGGTTTGTATATCAAGGCTGCAGCAATTTCCAAGGTTCTGTCTATTTCTTTCTTGTCTTCCCCTTCACTACCTTTGCCACTTGCTTTTGGGTGTGGTTAGTGTAAATCAGCATTTCTTAACTGTCTTAGTGCCACCAACTGGGATCCTGAAAATTCTTTGTTGAGGGAACTATAGTGGCATTCTAAGACAGTAGCAGTTCATCGTTTCCCTGTAAGATGCGGCTGATGCATCCTGTATGCTGCTGTGATAACCAAAGGTATCTCCACACACTGCCAAGCAGCCCTTGGGGAGAGTGAAAGTGAATCAGCTGGATGAAAGTGACTTCTCCAATTATAGGGGCAGCAGTTAGAAGAGAATCATGGAGTCAATGTCGGCTTGTAGCCCTGACCACTCACCTGAGAAGAAAATAAGTGGGAAGCCTCAAATCTATCTGTAAGTCTTCAAATCTATCTTTAAGTCTTAGTGTTACAGGGTGTAAAGTGGAATCATCCAGAGAAGCAGGTGACCTCCCCTCTCAGGCGCTTCATATTTGAGGAAGACAAAGACAATGATAAAGAGGAAATCACATCTCAGAAATGCTTTCATCTTCAAGCAGACTTCAGGAAGATAACCTCATTAAAAAGTCATTCTCTCACTCCTCCCCTCCTCCCTTCTTTCCCTTGTCACCCTTCCAGTGCCAAGGATCCTCTTGACACAAAGGATTACTTTGGTCCTCAATAAATGAATGAAATGAAACAATACTAATAGGTACAGCTTTGCTGAGAGCATTTCCAAGGCGTAGTATTGAAGAGAGGGTATCTTGAATAAATAGATTGTTTTAAACTGAATTCATGATACTATTAAGTTTTCAACATCATAGTCTAGAGAGGAGCATTTCAAAGATAAACTATCTTGATATTTTCATTTCAAAGACAGGTAATAAGTGGAATACAACAATTTTCAGGGAACTCCAGACAGGCGTAATCTACTTTATGCAACCAGTCACCATTCTGAGGCCCCTGAAAGAGCCTTGCTTTACAGTCCTCGTGAGATGCAGCAGGATTTGTGGTGATGGTGCTGCCTGCACAGAAAAGATGGATGGCCCGATTAATAAATTCAGAGGAAGCGGATAAGAGGAGAAGACAAGGGGAAGTGCAGAACTGGAATGAAAAGATAGAATAGAGAAGGAGAAACACAGACAGGGAGGGGCGACGTGGCAAAGCACATGCAAAGCTCCCTTTTCATGTACTGTAACTGCACTCTATTTCTCAGAAAGCACGATTGTGAAAATATGAAATGTTTTCTTCTCTCTAAGATATATTGCCCCTCCCTTTCATAGCTTATTTTACAGGGAACAAACGTCCTTATGATATATAACACTGATCCACCGTGACTGCTGCTGCTGTTGAGAGGCATGTCTTTTGGAGCTGGCAGCAAGAAAGTGTCCCTGTGCCAAGGGAGCCCAGTGTGATTGGAAAGGAGAAGTGGCCCCAACACTCTGGAGTGGGTGAGAGAATTGAAGATTAAAGAGGGCCGCTTGTGCTCGGGCACTGGTAGTTAATTTAATCAGACACTCCTGTGGTTCACGGTCTTAATGAGAAAAAGCAAAGTCCCTTGGTAGTGGAACTTATTTTAAAAAAATATTCAAGAAGTATAGGCCTGAAAATGAAAAGGAAGATACACTTCATGGTGGGGGAGCATGTATGTGTGAAAAGGTTGCAGTAATACTTCAAGAATTTTTTCAGAGCTTCAGAATCCATGATGTTCATGCAGTTTCTTATAGCATTAAAAAAATACTGATTCTGTAGGTTTCATATATATATTTACATATGTGTGTGTGCATAGATAATAACCCAACAACAATAATCAGAGAAAGAATAAGAGCTATCAGTTTGAGAGGTAGCCGGGGCCTAAAAGGAACAGAGAGTGGTCTTATGGAAGGGATTGGCAGGAGAAAGGGGAAGAAAAGGAGTGATATAATTATATTTTAATTAAAACATATTTGTAAAAATGATTTCAAAATATAGCCATGTAGTGCTCTGGTTTGAAGGACAGTAGAATATACCCTTGTGAATCCCTCTATCTGGGTGACTAGCAAGGGCAGCATCCTTCCCACACATTGTCCTTAGAGGTAGAAGTAGTTGTGTAGTCAATATAGTAAGTGCTTCTCAGTGTTCCAGAAAAGGAGCAATACTGTACAAGGCATGGAGCCACAAGCCCTGAGACCTAGGGTTTGGGTGTGGAGATGCAGAAAAGCAAGCTCCTGTATAGTCCTGGATACCCTGCCTTCCACTTGAGCTTCCCTCTGCCGTGTTTTTCACAGTCCTCCTTCTCTTCCCTGCAGGCTGAGGCCTCTGTCCTGTCAATCAAGACTCCTAGACATTTGACCCATCACCTCCTGTCATGTATATGAGGAATGCCACTTGCAATAAAAGAACTATCTCAGGAGCAAAGAGTAAACGCCTCTGTCACAGCTGTGCCCCCGGACCCTGTGTAGAGCAGACCTTTTTTGACCTATTTTCCACTGGGAACTCCCTGCCCTCTGTCCATCAGTCAGTTCTTACAGAGTCCTAAACAGAAAAGTATCCTTAACAACCAGGTTTTTTGCAATGACAGCGCAATGGAAAGACAACTGATGTAATGTTCAGGACAAACAAGGATCCCAAGCTGAGTACTGTAAGTCAGGCCCTTGGCTCAGCTTCAGATCTCTTTCATTCCTGAGAAAGCAATGAAATACAGAATCATCTTGCCCCCCATGCCTGCCAGACAGGCTGTATCAGCAGGACTGTCTTGTCAAAGCTGTCTACAGATATAGAGGCCACACCAACCGTGGATTTTCCTTTAAATAACCAGTCAGATCCTGTGCTGAGATGCCTTCTATGTCATGTCTTTAGCTGTGGAGTACAATATGCAACTGTCCTTTTGTTAATGATGGTTTCCCAAGTGTCCTGTGACAAATTTACTTGCTATTTTAGAAATGAAGACATAAGAAGCAAAGATAGAGTATAAAGGCTGAAATGCCAACAAGAAGCCACAGATGTTGACTATCCAGCAGAAGGGAGTTTTCTGTTTAGGGTTTTTGCTTGTTTATTTGTTTGGTTTTTTTAATAAAACTGAGTAACCCAAACGCTCAGAACCATAGGTCCTCAAGCACACAGATAACTTAGCAACAGCACAGTCTAACTTCAAACCTTACACTTCTGAAATACATGAAATAACAAAAGTTGTTAGGTATTTACAAAAGATGACCTAAGCTATTTTATCTTCATTTTCTCATTGTTAAGGCCATTAAAAGATGTGACATTTTACCCTTACTTTTAAGCTAACATAAGTTAGCCTGTCATATTATTATGAATGCACAGAGAAGCTATAAAATTCCTGGATCAGTAGCAAATCGAGTTCTTTAGGAATGGAAACTTATCAAAATTGTTCTTTGTTCTAGAAAGGCGGTCACATATATCAAGAGAGACAGTCTTGATTGACATAGCTCAACATCACCTCTTCTTGTAAGTCATACAGGAACTTGGAGAGGATGTCTTCTGACTGTGCCCGCTCACCTTTCGATATTTCTATGGGGGGGGGGGTTCTTTCTAGATTTTTTTTTTTAATAAACAAACTTATTTGTCACTTTGGTAAATCTTACTCAAATGAGGCTGAATCAAATCCAACAATTGATTTCATATAACAGAGTTAAACCTGTTGTGAACAGGACTCTACACAGTAGAATGAGGTCACCCTGAAAGGCTCACCTTAGTCATACTTCTCCACATTTTTTTGCAGACCCAAGTCACTGACAAATCCCATAAACCATCAGGGTCTACCTTAAAGAATAGTATTGTTTCTTTTGGTTTCAGAAGAACACTCCATTTATCATGTAACATTACTCCAAATATAGCATAATGTATTTGTAGCTACAGATTCCACCTTGGCTCAAAAGGAAGAGCAAGGACAATTTTGTCAACTAATAAGCCAATAAAGTTGACTAGAAACTGGGTCCCCTCACATCTCTGAGGAGAAACACCCTGTATTGTTCACTAGAGAAATACTGAAAATAAAACAATTATTTTAGGAAAGATGTTGGCCTGGTTTGATCATGAGGAAGTTACCAAGACCACCACCTGTAATCTTCAAGCCCATGAGAGTATTGTAGTTTGGATGGCCAAGAGTTAAGAGAGATAAGAATGCAGACGTCAAACCCACCTGGAAAATCTTAAAACAGGGATACTAATTCCAGTATCACTGGGACAGGCTGAGATTTATGAGGATGAAGGCTGGGAGAAATCATGTCCCAAAATCGAGGAGTCAGGTGAAGAGCTAGCAAGCCCTCCCTTACTCTATCTACTCAAACTTCAGCAAGGGCCCCCTCCACAAGAGCTGGCTGTTGTAATAGTTTTCTGGCCTGGTCTTTCCAGGGCTGGACCAGAGATTTGGACCCACTCTCATCCCTGCTTAGCCTCAAACAATCACACAGATGCTTATATTATTTTTCTGCTGATTGACCTAGGGTCCAGGCATATTGCTAGCTAACTAACCAATGTTCAGCCATGTGGCTCGATAACTTTTCTCAGAGCAGCATTTCAGTTTATTCCCTCTGCATCTGCTGCTGGCTGGAGTCTGTCTCTGTTCTTCCTGTACTCAGAGTTTTCTTAGCCTTGTAGTCCTGCCCACATTTCCTGTCTGCCTTTTGGCCAATCAGCTTTTATTAAACCTACAGGTGGGACAATTATTTAAAATGTAACACATAATCCCACTACAGCTGGCTGTGCCTCTCCCCAGTCCAAACTCTGCAATCTTCCATATCAGTGTACTCCCAAACAATCACAGAAATAAAGTCTAGCCAGCTATATGGGCATCTGTGAGCCAGTCAAGTCCACACATACAGCTAACTCTCATGCATCTGTTAATGGAAGCACTCAGGTAGGAAATGAACTGTTCTGTACCATCACATATCTACTGATTGTCCAGGGTAGCCTACCCTAAATGATGATACAACTCTGCTTTATTATGTGCCATTTAAAAAAAAAAGCATACGTTCTTGCCTCCATTATAGCCAAAGAATGGAAACGGCTTACAGAAAATATGATTGACTCAGCCAATGAAATAAAAGAGTAAATGTGAGCTCAGAAGATTAACACCCAAGGAATTTCTTCAGCCTCAGCAACAGTGCTGTTTGCAGAAGCAGTATAGAGATGCCATGCACAAGCTCTGATAGCACTTCTGCAGAATCAGCAACTGTGAATTAAAACACTTGTGGGTCTTCATTTCTACACAGAAGTAAAAACTAAGTATTCACAGAAGTAATACATAACAACCAGATTTAGCATGGAGCTTCATTTGGCGATAGGGTGGCAGAAATGATGTAATTTGGAAGCATTATCAAGATTAATAATTATTCTGTATCTTTTAAGGAAGAAATAGAGCTGAAGCAAATGGATATGTTGTAATGTTGTTATCTATTAAATGGGTCATAGAGTTGATGGGCTTTATTATTTCCTATGCTTTTCACATGTTGAAATATTTTATAGTTTAAAAAATCTTTAGAGCAAAATAGGGATACCTATTCCCAAGAGTCTATCACTATGAACTTTTCAAGTTTATCTAATCAACTTGCACATGAAAATGAGAAAAAGGTATAATTTTACTAAAAGCACAATGCCATAGAATTTGTGCTCTCTAGGAAAATAACACACAGTAGCAGCCTCAGATCCACAGTCAACAGGGGATCACCTAATTTCACTTACTTTGACCTCATCTTTGGCAGATGTATGAAAACCACTGCAATGTCTAATGGGCTGGGACTGTGTTGTAGGGCTATGGCTCCCTTGGAGGTCTTCCAGCATATGAAATAATTAATAGGCCAAGCTCACCAATAACTAATTTTCTCACCTCTATTAGAACTTACTGGGAAACACCTTCATTTAATAGCTAACTAATTTGGATATAACTATGTAAATTAAAAACATTTATTATCTTTTAAATATCTCAAACCTTGGCTAAAATAATAATTTAGATAGATATTATTTCTACCTGGCCAAACCTGATGGACATTCTGTTGGTACAAGCCAATTCCCACCAGCTCTTTTGTGGTGCATGCTCTCATCAGTCTAGTGGGAAACAACCTTTCTTCTGGCCTATTAAAGTTTATATTAAAGTTATTTTGTTTCTACTGTGTGGCTAGCACAGATTAGCTATGCTTTTTTGTTTTGTATTGTTTTGTTTTGTTTTGTTTTTAAAACAGCCCTAGCTGTCCTGGAACTCATTTTGTAGACCAGGCTAGCCTTAAATTAACAGAGATCTGCCTCAACTGAGTGCTGAGATTTAAGGCGTATGTCACTACTACCCAGTGGTTGTGCATTTGTAAAGCAATTATAAACACCTATTTAAAAATATGCATACAGCCTTCACCACATTTAGCATAATCTTCTCACAGTTAGATATAGAAAATAATTCTTATTTATTAACTATTCCTATAATGCATAGTTCATGTTTGATTTTAAAATAAATTGATGTTGGCCAAGACCCTTTGACCAGGAAGATCATAAACCCTAAGAGAAGACCTACTATTATTGTTTTCCTAAATAGATACCATGCCTAACCACCTGCTATTACTTATCTTTATACCCATAGATTAGTGCAACTCTTAGTCCTCATCAGAGAAGCTTCTTCTTACAGTGGACAGTGGTTAGTACAAAAGTCTCATAATCGGTCAAAAACTAGTGAATAATGGTTGAGTGCCCAGACCTAACTGGGGTATCTATTCTACACCTCCTGCTAAAGCTCAGCAGGCACTATGGAAGAAGGGGTAGAAAGACTGTGAGAGCCAGTTGTTAGGGAGGAATGCTAAAGACTGGTGTCCTCTATACATGACAAGACTGACAAGAATGGTAGTTGGGTATATGAGAACTACACAAAATCAAGCCCGTCGAGATTCCAAAGTGGATCAGGGAGTGACTCAGGCAGCTAAACCTCTAGCTGAGAATCTGTTATTAATTGAAGGCTGATGGAGAAAGGTGAGACAGTTTACCTCATGGTAAAGCCCTGGGTAGATTGCCCTATACCCGTACTCCAGTGGATTGTCCTACAACCATGAGCACATAAGTAGCACTAATTGAACTCAATAGGCTCTTAAAACATGAGTGTAAGAAGCTGAGAGAGGGACATGTTAGAGGAAAATATTGATGAAATGGGATAAAAATATATTGTTCATAAAACAAATTCTAAAAAATAAAAAAGTAGAAAACATTTTTAAGTAGTGTGATCTTATATTGAAAATTATTTTTCAAAAAATTTGCAGCCAAATGGATGGAACTAGAGAATATCCTCCTGAGCAAGATATCACAAACATAGAAAGAGAAACATGGGGTGTACTCACTCATTAGTGAACTTTAAATATAAATATGGATAGATAGATGATAGATAGATAGATAGATAGATAGATAGATAGATGTCATTGTACACAAGAGCTCAAGGCTAGAACATAGCAAAATGACACATAGTGCCTCACTTCTGCATTGATGGCCTCTGGCAGGGGTGTGGGTAAGGAAAGACTTATTTTCCTTAAGGGTCTGGCCACAAGGAGTTTAATTATGCTCCAGTAAGTAAATGAGCAGCATGAATGGGAGATTTTGTAGATGGAGAGATCATAAGATTGGGTATGAATCTGAGAGGTCTGATAACTGAGTTATCAAACAACGGTGAATTTTAACAAAGACTTGTACTTTGTTCTCTTCTCCTCTACAAATTATGTGACAAAGTGGCCAACTCTCTTGATCTTAGTTAGACAATGTCACTTCCTCCTTGAGAAGCCATCAGTGGGTTTCTCCACCTGAGGAGAAATTCTCTGGCATGATGTGAATCAGTCCTCATGTTTTGCTGATGATCTGTGTTTGTGTCCATCTGCCCATTTGTTCCATATCTTAGCATGTTCATCTAGTTGCCAACCCAGGAAAAGGGCAGGTTTTTTTTGTGGTGGTTCATACTTCTTACATAGTACCTTATCCATCCTAAGACCCCATTCTCATATTGTTTTGAAGCCTTCTTTGATTACCTCCAGCTAATTAAACATTCTATGTGACCACAAAAATTCCTTGCACTTTGATTTTTAACCCAACAAACCATGCATCCAGTATAACTTGAGGCTATTTGAGTATATGCCCTTTGACACTATTTATTTTCTGAGGTAAACATCTTATCCTAGATTAGCACTCAGTAGGCCAATGAACATATGTCTTGTGATTAAATGAACATATGAAAGTATAGAGTTGTTGACTTCATGCTTTCAGCTTCTGGTTTCATAACAGAAGGACCAATCAGCTGTAAAAATCATTACAGCTAAAGCGCAAAGGACGAGAGCAACCTACTGACTAGATATTCAAAGAAGAAGAAAGACAAGGACCAGGCATTTGTGCTGAGAAAGAGCTCAGTCATTTAGGAGTTGTTAGATCTGAAGTCAAGTGTGGTTTTACTCCACCACTTGACTCAAATGGGTCTATTCCCTGTCTACACAAAGAAGCAGAGTTGTTGTTGTTGTTGTTGTTGTTTTCTGTCAACGTTACTGTAAGGATCAACTGGC
Source organism: Sigmodon hispidus (assembly GCA_004025045.1). Lineage (NCBI taxonomy): Eukaryota > Metazoa > Chordata > Mammalia > Rodentia > Cricetidae > Sigmodon > Sigmodon hispidus. The sequence goes on from PVIH01000518.1 coordinate 320,246, forward strand.
AGTCTAATGAAGGGTGTGGGTGGGAGGGGACACTATTGTGGGATTATTTGCCCATGTTCTCCCTGTGCTTGTAAAATCTGGTCAAGTAGATCTCCATTACCTCAAGGAAGGCATGAGACAAGAGAGAGATCACAGAAGTTCATTCTAAGCTTCAGGTGCCTTATCTGTAGCAAGGAGCAGGATAAAGTCATGTGTGTCTACCATCAAGCAGGAACGATGTGATGAATGAAAAAAAACTGTCCCTTTTAACACCCCTAAGACTTTGTTTCTTGGTTAAATAAACACATACAGGTTAGACCATGAGGAGTAAAGAGTGAGGAGTGGGAGCACAAATTCATTAGCTCCTACAGCCAGGGCAGGGTAGGGGATGGTGGAGCCATCTACTTAGACATAAGGCCAGGTAAGCTCAAGAAATAATGTAGAGAAGCACTAGATCTAATTACAGGGTTGGAGACACCCCTAAATACAGTCATTTCATTTCTCAATGGGGCAACAGCAAGAACTCTGTGAAGAAATAGGTGAGGTCTGAGTCTGGGACAGAAAAAGTCTTGAAGGGTCTCTCTACAATCACCATCACACAGTTTCCAAGATAGAATAAAGTATCATATGACCTTGCAGGGACTTGAAAGCACACAAGGCCTCTCAAAGCTTTTAGGTGCTAACTCAAGATGGGAGACACAGCTTATTTTCTGTCCATCTTAGAGAAGTAGAAATGCTGAAAAGAAAGTGAAATCCTTACTGGTCTATAGAATAAGAGAAAAAAACAATAAGCAATAACTCTGTGGGTGAGTGACAAGTCTGTTTCCTCCTCTGAAGATTCAGCCATTGGTTTTATGTGCATCAAAATCCAGTAGAGTTAGCAATGGGTCATCAGTGAACACACATCACTTCATCTCCTCCTATTTGCTGCTAGATTAACATATCAGGAGTTGCAGTGGCTACTTAGTAACTTTACACTCATCAACCAACCTTTCCCATAAAGACAAATAGGAAATATTCCAGGTTTTGCAGGCCACAGACTCTGTTGCAAGTCTTCCATTATGGCTTCATGACAACAGCCACATGCAAAACAACAAATGACCAAGCCATATTTCCAGCAAAAATGTATTTACTAGAACAAACAGGAGTTTGGATTTGTGCTATATGCTATAATTTGCTATTCCTGGTAGCAGTGGTAGGGATGGGATTGTCTTTGAAAGCTCTTGGAATAATTAGACACCAAAGCCCAGAGATAAGATGGTAAATGCAAAAAAGTGGCAGCTCTCAGAATGGGAAAACATAGAAAGATTAATAAGAGAGGAGAAGCAAGACAAGGAAAGGGACTGGAAAACAACCCGAAGATGATGCTGGAAGAACAAGGAGTTACTGATAAAAAATGATGCACTTGAGATAGTTGGGAGTCCACAAAGAGAAGCTTTGGATGCTTTTGTGACATCACAAAGGGTCACCATGCCTCTGCACAGACAAGGCAGGAAGGCCACGAGAAAAACTTTTGCTCCTGCAAACTCCAGCTCCAGTTGTCCTAACAACATCACATGACCTTTACAAACTGTCTTGATTAGTATAGACTAAAAGCTGAAACTCTCCATTGCCTACAAGTCATTAGTTAATCCTAAATGAACCACTCTTCTAATGCCCTTCTGATGCACACACCTACACCTCCCCAGGGCCAGACTCCAATCATCTAGAAACAGTACCAACATACCAGAGAGTACAAGGAGTTATTCAAATTACTCAATTTCTAGGAAAGCCTTAGAACCCAGTCTCCCCAACACACCCTATCTGCCATACACAAGCCACCTCCAACATCCCCATCTTAATACTACTTTGTTTGGAGGAACAACCTCTGTGGCTGCCTGGCAAACGTCTCTCCTCTGGAGCAGTAACAATTCTGTCAGCTTCCAGGTACCATTGTATGGTGTCTCACCATTAAAGCCATCCTTTAACCACATAAACAAATCCTGCCTTAACCTTTTGTTGGGTATAGTAGTTGAAAGAAGAAACTCTCCCAAGTGGCTTTTCTGCACTTCCTATTTTCTTCTGACATGGGTACTAAGTGCTGTGTGCCAATGCAGTACTTGTCCAAACACTTCCAATTTTCCAAAGCAAAAACAAATATTTGAAGAGAAAACTGAAGAACGAGGTTTTCCACTAGGTCTCGAGGGATGTTTGTTTGCCAAGTCATTGAGCTGATGCTCCTATCAGGAGGTTATTGTGTATCTCCTAATCAACACACCACATCAAGCAGACTTCCTTCACTGGAAACCAGAGGACACATTGTTAGTCAGTATTGACTGTCCGTGACTGTCACATGGAAGTCAGAAAAGAGGATTTTAGAGCCCCCAGCTGTGAGTGCTGTCCCTATAGGATGTCCATTCCCCAGATGCTGGTGATTGCTGTTTATAAACCTTGCTTCTTGCCATCTGCTCTGCATTGGTTGCCTGGCATTTACATTATCAAGACTGTAAACTAGATTGACATTAAGCATGCAATTCTGGATTTTACTCTATCAATAAATCTCCTCATAAGCATCAGTTTAGATTTTAAGTAGCTTCTCCAGCTCTCTGTGGTTGCCCCCTACTCCTGTTTTTTAAGCATTTTCTGACTTCCCTTCATACTCTGTCCTACCCACCAGCTTGCAACAACCTAGTTTATCCTACTATTTCCTAGACTTCATTTTCTAAGCCCTTTCTTAGCAGCAGCCATCTTGGAGTGGGGTCTTAATTTTATAGTTACTATCTCCCAGCATCTTCAATTATTTGATCTCAACATTAAAATGACTCCCCAATTACCACTGTCCAAGGCCTCCTGAAGCCTTTGTCTCAGAATGAATGGAAAGACTATAAACTTTAGAGCCCAGGTCTACCTATTTATTAGCTTAATGATCTTGACCAAGTCTTTATCCTCCACTCTAATCTGATTGTTAGTGATACCCTGCCAATTTCTGTTGGAATTAAAACTTCACCATCACTCTAGTGGCTCATAGAGCCATGGGGGCACTGTCGTCTTAGATGAGATCATTTCCTCTAACTTCCTTCCTTTCTGCCCCATAGGAACAAAAAGAGAGGATGCCATCTCTGAAACAGAGGGGCCCTCAGCAGACTCCAGAAGTGCCAGTAGCTTAATCTTGAACTTCCTCCAGAATTATGAGCAATTATTGGTTGTTTAAAGACTGTCTTAGGACAGAACAGCCGGCTCAGAGATTAAGAGCACTGACTGCTCTTATGGAGGATGAGGATTCAGTTTCCAGAATTTACTTGTCAGCTCATAACCCTTTGCAACTCCAGTTTGAAAGGCATCAGCTGCCTTTGTCTGGCCTCTGTGGCTTCCAGATATGCACATGCAGGAAAAACCAACAAAATAAAATAATAATAATAATAATTAGAAAAATAAAGAAAAAAAGCAGTTTCCAGGCCTTGGATATTTTGCATAAAGAACAAACCACAGCACTCTCTGTACCTTAGTATCCTCATTTATAAAAGGACTAGGAAGAGAACATCCCACAGGGATTAACAGGATGACTTTCTGTACTGTAAAGAGCCTAGTTAATATGGCAATAATGATGCCCAGCAACTGTTATCAATTGCTCTAGTGACACTCAAAATCTAACCTACGTTCTAATTGAGTCTAAATTATTGGCTTATCATTTACCAGTAGAGCTCTCAATATCATTTCTTAAAATATTAGTTTATTAATCTATTGTATTTATGTATAAATTTTAAATAGCTTTAATTGTAAGACTAGGGATAGAAAAAGAAGTCTTTATGTAAAAAGACATTCCAAACTGGTTCAACCACAGATGGGAGCCTTTTGTAGTAACCATCAGTTAAAAGCTAATTTTGTGAATCCTGACATATTACATTATGTTTTGACACCCTTTAGAGTACTTTGATTTAAATGCACAATGTCCTTCTAAGCACCAGTAAAGATATTAACATATATCCAGTTAGGAGTCACCTTTTGATAACTTACCCATTTACTTCAAGGATAAATAAGATTTAATTTAATACTATTTATTTAATAACAACCATTGTGTTCCATCTGCACACCCCAACTTGTTTTCTGACATCAAACATGGACACAAACGAGGATGTCACTCAAGAGAACCACACATGGATGCTGCATTTAGAATTAGGCCTTTTAATCAAGGCAACTAGCTTCCAACCTACAAGATTCTAAACTCTGAATCTTCTTCTAGGGACCCAATAGCAGAAAAGTAACTTTTACCACCAAGGCTGAGTTTGCTGAGAACTAAGAAAAGAAAAGGGTGAAAGGGGAGGGGATGGGGAACTAGGTTATTCTTGGTTTGTAAATATACCACAAGATGATTTTCTTAGTAATAAATATTTTATGTAGAAAAACTTTTAAGATTATTAAACACCTACCAAGCACATAAAACGATACAAAGCATACTATTTCTTAATAAGGGATATAACTACTAGTAATTTTGTTATATTTCTTCATAAGATTTAGTGCAGACATATAAACACACCAATATACTAGGAATTGAATCATTCATATACTTTAGCATATTTAACTTGTGCAGAGACTTTAGAGCTTACTTATTTATTGCCTTCACAAAGATAAATCTCTCTACTTCATGAAAGTCTCATAACAACAAGCTTTTCTGTTTAATTAAACTAATGTTTAAAGGCATAGGAATATTAAAAAGGAAACAGAGCTCCAACATGAGCAGGAACCACTTACCAATCTTGATCCAACCCTGAATCCTGATTTCTATGTAGCTGATTACTACTTTCAAGGCAGAATATGTCACATCCCCAAAAATCTACAGCTAGGTATTTCCTTTAGTTCTTTTATTTAACCATGATTCTCTAATTTAAGGATATAAGAATTACTGAGCAGTTTATATGTACATAAAAGTCATATATATTTCATAAGTGATAGTTGAATTACAGAAACTTTATAATGATAATTTTGACTACATATGATCTTTTGATTAGCAGATAACAACCTTTTTTAATAAGCACATTATATATTTAATTGTATATAAACATAAAATTTTATATATTTTAGATTATTTATTAATTTGCTAGTACAATATGCTTTAGACATCTTCTACACTGTTAGTGTTTATCTACAAAATTCTCCTTAATAACTGCATAATATTTCAACCTATGAATGTGCCATAATTTAAATTGTAATCAATCTTTGCATTTCAAATGTTATATTTATAAGCAGTGACTTGCTTTTTACTAATAGAATATGATACTTTTAAGCCTGCACTGCAGTGAAAAAAGCTGGATTTATTCGGAAAGGATCCCTTAGCTCCTGAAACTCCTTTGCTACCCTATCACAAAGACTCCAATGAAGATTCCAATCCCTAGAAAATTATGTTTGAAATTTTGTTTTCCAGAAAGTGGTACCTTCTCTTCCCCACTGAGTAGTTGCTTTCCTGAGATCAATTAGAAGAACAACTTTCAGTGTAAGATGAGCATCAGTTCCAAAGTAGGTCAGATGATGAACATCATCAGAATACTGCTGAATGAACAGCTGCTAAGAAAGAGCATAGCCACACAGCCTCAACTTTGAGTACCCACCACTGCACGTAACATAACCCATGACATTCTGTGGATGTTATATGGATTCTTCATAATGGAGACATGCTAAGCACTGCCTGTGTCAGATAATTGGCTCTGGCACCAATGACAAACCTGATGTCATGCCATGAAAATGTTCATAGAAAGAGTGACACCAGCAAAGCAGATCAGGAAGCCTCCACCCCTCCTTCCCCTGCTGGAAACACCAACTCCACAAAACACAGACCAACCCTTTTATCAGACTTTCAGAGACCAGGAGGCTCCTGAACCTCACACAAAGCCAAGAAACAGACTGTACTAATGCCAGTAGGAAACTGTATGCCCTAAGTAGTAACTCTTTCTCTGAACTCAGCTTGAAGATGTCCCTGTTCCATTTACTCCCTCCCTTTGCAACCCACATAGGGAGAGAAGACTGATATAAACACACCAGGTTCAGATCATTGCTGTGGCTAGTAGAGGCATGGCTACCTTACTCATCTGAATTTCCTAGCTGATTAGAAAAGAACACCCACTTTGAGACATCTGTGAACAAAATCAGTGACTCATAGCAACATTACTCACATGATCCATCCTCAATTTAGTATGAACTATGGTGGCTGGTGGTTGGCGAGGGAATCCTGGAGGTCACGCTTCTCCTCAGCATGCAAATAGTTGTAATATGCATCAAATATCCCAATATTTCAGGAGAACTAGCTGAGAGAAGTAAAATAAAACATACATGGTAGAAATTACTTCAACATAGATTTAAGCCAACTATTAATCCCCAGTAATAACAAACTGAAACTTTTTCCTCTAAAGGCAAAGTGAAGACAAAGACTCTCACATTTACTATTTCCTTGCATCATAGTACAGTATAGCACACACTAGCTATAGCAATTAGACAAGAAAAGGGAATTTATAAAAAGTAAGGTTTCCACACCCATTTCCAGGTATTTGTCCAAAAGAATTGAATCAGGACCAGCATTCCTCTGTGTGTTGTAGATTTTTTTTTGTGACAGTCAAGAGATGGAAACACCCTAAGTATCTATGAAGCCTAAGTGTCTATCTATCAAGGGTAACATATGAAATCACATACAAGGTCTTTTAGTCCTGAACAAGAAGGGGATTCTATTGTCACCCATGACATAGTTGGAGCTGACGGACACTGTGCTGGGTAAAATAAGTAACCCATGCATCTGATGAATTTGATGCAGTCTAGTTCACAAAAGGCAATATATAAAGACTGTGACTGCTTAGAGCACTAAGTAAGAGAAAAGATAAAGCTTACAAACCGTCAGTCACATAAGGCCAGAAATGGTAGAAATCTGCTGGACAGTGCTATACACAGCAGGAATACTTACTGTAAACTTAAAATTTACAAGAAATATATATTAGTTTACCATATTAAAAGAGAAAGGGGAAAGGCTGATGTTTCATTGAATATTCTTTGTCTAACATTAAACCAAAGAGTCTGTGGCTTTCATTAGACAAACATTTGACTTTCCGCTTACACATCTGCAACGCGACTGGGGCATTCTGCTGACCTCAGCAAGGCTGGTTGCAAGCTGTGCTTATTTCAGGATGGGTCTATATATCACTCAGTTCTCCAAGATCCCAAACTGTCTTCCTGGTGTCAACAGCACCTGGTGTATATGCTGACATACCAGTCACTGAAGGAAGGGATATGGTGACTCCAGAGTCCAGGCAGGGAACCCACTCCTCTAAAGAAGATTGGAGGAGAAAAGGGGAGAATGTATAGGGGAAAAATTATATATGAGCCACTGTTGTAATATTACTGCAAAATTCAGATCAATTTTAATTCTGATCACAAGAAATTTGTTATTCAAACACAAAATAAAAAAAAATGTTGGGTTAATAGGCCCAGATTCTAAAAACATAACAATAATAACAATAAAAGCTAGAAAGTATAGCTCATGATGAATTTTAAGCCACTAAGGAAAAATAAATATATTCATTATATAACTAAATGTGATTAATAGTAATCCTTAATAAGAAACATATTCATTATCAGAAAATCAGTGCTAACTCTCCAATGAGAGACACATGTTAATACTTGCAATTCATGTTTAACTAATTCCTAAAAACTAGCTATGTGCATATAAGTAAAGGTAAATAAACAGATCTTAAATTAATTAATTTTGAAAGATTAATACAGACAAAAGATGTAGAAGACTGCTGAAATAGTCTTTCTCCTCTGTTGTACTTTTTCAGGTTTTTCTTTTTCTTTTTTTTTTTTAATGTCTAAAGCAATACAAGGAAGTGATTTTAAAAAATCACCTAGATATACCAAGATAATTTTCAATAACATAGGAAAATCTAGAGGAGTTACAGCAAATTAAACAAAATGAGGCTGAGACCCTTCTCCTCTCCTGAGGATTGCTTCTCATACTCTCCAGTGTATCTGCACTGGTTGTATGGTACATGGCATACCTAAGCACTAAGGCTTGACGTCTGGAGATCCTGCCGATTTGATGGGGTAACAGACAATGATGTAGACAATCAAAGACTACAGAAATGTCTGCAGTCAGAAGCTAAGAACCTTGGTGAAGGATGAAGACAATTTCTAAGCCAAAGAAGGCAGTGCTTAGAAGCAGGGT
>PVIH01000519.1:7449-321940 GCA_004025045.1 Sigmodon hispidus
TTTTTTTTTTTTTTTTTTTTTTTTTTTTTTTTTTTTTTTTTTTTTTTTTTTTTTTTTTTTTTTTTTTTTTTTTTTTTTTTTTTTTTTTTTTTTTTTTTTTTTTTTTTTGTGTAGCCCTGGCTGTTCTGGAACTCACTCTGTACAAACTCAGAGATTCACCTGCTTCTGCCTCCCAAATGAGTGGGATTAAAACCATGCACTACCACACCCAGTTTGCAACATTTTTTAAATTAAAAAGCATTGGGAATTTTATATGTGGACTTTTAAATTTTTTTTAAAAAAAAACATTTTAGTAGTCTCATGTAATAATTAAAAATAAATGTGTATTGAGAACCTCACTGTTCAATATGTAGTCATGTAATTAAAATCTTAAGTTGAAATGAAATATATTTAAAAATTCAATTAACTCATCTTACTAGGAACATTTCACATTCTCTGTGGCACTGGTGTGGTTCCCATAAAGGAAAATGCAGAGTCAGCTTTCCATTTTCCAAGATACACACTGTGTGATGTTTCCAATTCTTGGTTTTAGATAAACTTGGCTTAAAAAGCATGAGGTCATAGTCACTTTCCTTAAACATGTGATTGCAAAGGTCCAGCTTGGCCACAAAAGCACAGGTTAGTGACTAGAACACCAGTGACTTTTGCTAGATAAAAGGAGTTTGTTGATTTGAAGTTGCCCACATCCTCTCCCTAGGCAGATGCTTCTGAGAGAATTTATATCCTTTTTGTTATGGTTATCTTTTCAGGGGAATAGGGACAATCACATAGCACTAACACTACCTACTTCTAGGGTCTGCTGTGGAAAGGTGTATGTGATACATCAAGGTGATAAAGCTTATTCTGTAAACTTAATTTTGTACTTTCTTGATGTATAGTAACGGACTAAATTGAGACATGGGCGTATGTACATGGAAAGCAGAACAGGTCATAGTGGGAGAGGCATAGCAATAAACAGACTCCTGAGCTCCTGAGCAATGAGACCTTCATCCTGGAGAGGTTATTATTATTATTTTTATAAAATGTAACAGCTAAAAGATCACACTAAATTTTATTTTTGAAGTCATCAGAGAGAAAAGTCAAAGCCATCTATACAGTTCTCTAATAGTCCAATTGTTACTACAAAGGAAATAGATAAAGCCATAAATGATGATTAATATAAATTTGAAGGACCCAATTTTACCTTAAGTTGCCTACATAGTCTGTTCAAATGTCCCAGCTCCTATCTGAATTTCCTGGTTTTCTACTTAACTTTTAAAATAATATCTTTATTATTCCATCTATTATTGTTTTGCAGATTGTGATGACTTTAATTTTTGCATTTACTATTTATTCATCTGATTATTTTTATTTTTATGTGTGTGGGGGTGGGGAAAGTGGAGCATAGTATGCATTTGCTAATTGGAGACAAATGTGGGACTCTGTTCTCTTCTTTTATTATGTGCATTCCAGGGATAAAATGAAAATCTTCAAGGTTGGTGACACGTGCCACTACCCACCAAACCATCTATCTCATCAGGCTCTGCAGTGAAATTTTTAAAAATAAATTTTCAATTCATCAATATTTTTTAATAATTTACCATAAGATTTGAATTCTTAAAAACTATTTTCATAAGGCAAAAAGTAAGACACAACGCAACTTAATATTTCAGACTGACCAAATTTATTGATGTAGTGTTTTAAAAATGTTGTGGACCCAATGGATGATAAAGGTGATGATGCTTGGATTTGAAATCATCAATATTTTATTTATCTCCCCTAGAACAGTTGATGCCTGAATAATGTGGTATGAAAAACTCAAGGCTTATAAAAATTCTGGGAACTCTTCAGTCTAGAATGGTCTAGATTGTTTTGATCTTCTTGATAGTGGTAAGCAGATATGGACAGCCATTGTGTTCTTGAACTGACGACATTCTGGCCAGTCTTCCCAAATACTGTATTCTGTAGGGGAAAAAGAAGCAAGTTAGATGTGAATAGCATCTTTTTGGAAAGAATACTCTGTAGGAACTGATGAGCCAACACTCTCAAGACAAGTCACATCCTTGCTTTAAGAACCTGGTTATCTGCACTTGAATCTCAACTATTACAATGTAGTTTGTTAGAGAAATATTTGTTAAAAGTTAATATTATTCAAAGAACTTAGGACAATGTTTTCAGTAGTGTTACATGCCAACTAAATTAGTTAACTAGTCTCTGGTTAGTTGAATTTCTACTGTTTAATTGTAGTATAGTTTAAAAGACAGGGTTTATAGACAGAGGCAAATGGGTTTTGCTTGTACACTCATATAAATATGTTGCATCTATTGTCTCAAGAAGACAGTATATTCTGGTTAATATAAATAACTTGCAATTAGGAGGCAATACTAATTATATCTAAAGCATATGCAGTGAAGCTGTTATTTTTTTTTAAATAAAATATTACCCATGCCTTACATATTAAAGAGAGGGTAGGTGTATACCTTTAAAACTCCATTTAGACAGACATGATGTGCTTGACAAAAGCTGTTGGACAATATATACAGTTAAGAGTTAGAAAAGTCAAACTGAATTAAAAAGTTGAGATTTGACTTTATTTTCCAGATGGCTATCTATTTGTCCCAATGATATTATTAGAGATTATTCTACATAATATATTTATAACAAAAACCAAGTAGGAATTACTTGTGGGTATAAAGTACTTTCTAGCAAAGATTGATTGTCATAGCTGGATGCCTTTATTTCCTTCTCTTCCCATCTTCTCTTCCTTTCCTGTTCTTTTTATTTTTTTCTTATGCTTTTTTTTTTAAAAAATGGAACATTATAAATTTATATTTTAATCAAAGCTATCAATATAGATTCATTGAAATGTGGCTGGTCTTTGGAGAGATGAAGTTTATTAAGAATACTGTAAATTTCAAATGATAGCACACAGCTTTATTTTAAATATTAACTTTGAGTATATAGTGTTTTTATATCCTTTGCGTGAGGCTGCTGTAAACTGGCAGCTGGAAATAAACAGCTGGCTACTGTGAGGTGGTATTCTCCTCCCTCCCCTTTGTGCCTCTGTCCTCTCTCTCACCCCACCCCTGTGTATATGTGTTCCTCAGTCCTTTCCTCTGTCTTTCCCCCCTTCCAGTAGGGTCTCATTCTACAGCCCAGCTTCCTAGAATTACAAATGTATGCCACCACACCAAGCTATTAAGTGATTTCTATGTAAACAAGACTGCTAGACAAAATTAAATTTCAGTGCCAGCCTTGCTATAAATGATTTGACCATTTATAAGTAACTATATTTCTTTTCTTTGACCTCCAGTTTCTTGATTCTGATTTTTGTTCTAATAAAAGACCTCAAAATCTGTCCAACTCTAGTGCTGTATTACACTTAATTCTAATTTAAGCACTGTCTATCCTTGAGGGATATTGTGGAAAAGCCAAGAGAAAACATAAGGAAACACAGCTTAAACTGTAAGACTGCATGGGATTTCCAAAAAGCACTGGAATCAATTCTGTATATCTGTTTGGGTCCTCACATAAATATCTCAAAAGGAGGCCACTTACTTATCATAAATAAAATGCATCAATAAAGAAAAGGAAACTAAGTTAAAGTTGAAAAGAAATTTATCACTGGGTGGGCAGTAGTGGCTCATGCCTTTAATTCTGGCACTCTGGAGGCAGAAGCAGGAGGATCTCTGTGAGAGGCCAGACTGATTTATAGAGCAAGTTCCCACAATAGCCAAGGCTATCCAGAGAAACCCTGTCTTGCAAAATAAAAAAAACAAAAACAAACAGAAAATGAAAGAAAGAAAAGAAAAGAAAAAGACATCTATCTCAATCTGTCTATGAGGTAAGAGTTGCTGAGGCTGAAGATGCAGGCTAGGTATACCTTCATAGTTGATACAGCCATTGGAGTCTTCCTGGCCCGCCAGCAACTGCTCCACCTCCTCCTCCTTCATCTTCTCACCTGGTGAAACAAAAATGCTCCTAGTTTTAGAAATAAGATCACAGAGTATTTTCAAATTCCCACCATAAGTGATCAGCCATGGACTTTTGAAACTGATTGACCACTTGGGGGAAGCAGATTTGTCCTTTCTTATTTTCCTAGCATTGGGAGGCTTCCATTAAGCTGGTTTTGGGTGGATCATTATCCCCTCATGCCCTAACTATAACCTGTGGGGAAAGCGCAATGTTTTACTTTCTCATGTCCCATACTTTATGTTATAACTTCAAAACAGACTCACTGTCACAGAGGCCAATGGAAGAAGGTACAAATTTTGACTATTGATTTTTTTCCCCTTTGGAGTTTTTCTCTTAACTATTTTAATTATGGCATGACTTTCCTGCTGTGATCTTTCCTGTGTATAATCTCTTCTATTAAACCCACTAAAATGTATTCCCTTACCCAGAGTGGCAAGGACATGGCGAAGTTCAGCACCCATGACAGTGCCATTGCCCTCCTTGTCAAAGACACGCAGACCCTCAACAAAATCTTCATAGCCTCCCTGGTCCTTGTTGTTGGAGATGGCTTGCATCATGGGCAGAAATTGCTCAAACTCAATCTTCTTAGCATTCATCTCTGGAAGAGAATCGTGGTTTGCAGAGTTAGTCACCATAAGATACCACCTCTGAGTCACAAACCAAATACAAATGTTCATAAAAATCTTTATACGCCTTAAATTTCAGTTGATAAACTACTGCACTGGCAAAAAATATGATAATAAATATAGTATGTGTTTTGCTGTTCCAGTGCTAGGCTTTATCCCCAACACAACTTTGAAGCAGTGAGTGCCTTTGCTAATCACTGTATTTTTATTCATTGTTAGTTTTTAAAGGTAGGATCTTATTCATCCCTTTGTGGGCCTCCAACTTGTCACAGAGCTCAGGATGACACTGAACTTCTAAGCCTCCTATCTCTACTTTGAATCCCCCCCAAATGTGGCTTTCCTCTCTTTAAATTAGTTTACATAGAGGTGTGTGGGCCTGAATGTATGTATGTATGTGCACTACATGTTTGCTAGTGCCTGGAGAAGGTGACTAGAGTGTTAGATACCTTGAAACTAGAATTATGATTGTACCACCTGATGTGAGTGCTGGGGACCTAACCCAGTTCCTCTATAAGAGCAGTGAATGCCCTTAACTGCCAATTCCCTTCTTCAGCCCCATGACTCAACTCTTCTAACCTCTTTGTGCACCATTCTCAGTTTTAAAATAGAAGTATTATAGGATGTTATTGTGATATTTAAAGAGTCCAATGCATGAAAAGTTTGTTAAAATGTTTGCAACAAATTGATTAGTACTATGATTTACTATATTCCATAAGTACCAGAGAAGTGATATGAAATTTTCCATAAAATCAACACAGTAAAAGTCACAGAACTTTAACTACAGATGGCTCCTTTGCCTGAGCTTTGGTAGAATCTCAATTTCTTTGAATTTGGAGTAATTATAAAAAGAGGCTCACAAGGAAAGAGTGCATGGCAAATATTGTGTGACAGTCTAACACTTTTCTAATTCCAGGCCAGAAATGCTAGGGCGTTCTTTGGAATCTCAGATCACAAAAAAGTATAAAATAAACTATATATATAATGTATGTCTACATACATACATACTCCCAAATAAAAAATATCTCTTTAACAGAAGGAAATCTAACACACTAGGTGCGATTAGAAAGATCACATTTGGTTGTTAAGTAATTGAGCATTTGCCTAATAATTCTGTTAAAGAGTGATGCTGGGGGCTGGAGAGATGGCTCAGCAGTTAAGAGCACCATCTGCTCTTCCAGAGGACCCGGGTTCGATTCCCAGCACCCACATGGGAGCTAACAACTGTCTGTAGTTCCAGTTCCAGGCAAACACCAAGGCAAATAAATAAATAAATAAAGTTTAAAAATAAATAAATAAATAAATAAATAAATAAATAAATAAAGAGTGATGCTTCTAAGTGAAACATTGTAGTGTGAAAATAAAGCTTAGTCTGTTTTCTCACATTCCTGACCACTCTACCCAGCCTACTGCACAATTTCAGAGAAGACAGGTTGACTATGTTCTCTTGAAATCTATATTCTTTCTTTCTCTCTTTCTCCCTCCCTCCCTCCCTCGCCTCTTTTATCTTTTAGTGAAGGAAGAAAACACCAGCACATTCTTAGTCATCAGGAGAAACACAGGATCACTTGTGTGCTTTTTACTTTTTCTCTCCTTAAGGTTAAAAACAAACAGCCCTAATTTCTACTTGAGAAACCGTCCATTTTGTGCCTTATCTTTTTGTTTAGAGTCATATTTTCCAATATGTTGTTATACTTTGCAGTGAGCCACTGAGATTAAAAGCAATTTTCTTGTTCCAGACTAATGACTAGATTTCCATATGGAGTGAGTGACTTTTGTAATTTCCCTTTATACACTTCACTGCTTCTTGTTCCAGGACTTACCTGAGGAGACAGGTTTTATTTTAAGATTTTATATGTGTGTGCATATATGTGTATATATGCATGTATATATATATATATATATATATATATATATATATACAAATACCAGCACTGATATCACACAAGCAACACTAAAGGTTGTATTTTGGGTTTGTATATTTATGCACATATATAAAAATAACAGTAAGGAGTCTGTGTATTCGAGAGGCAGGGGGGAAAGCATGGGACAGGTTGAAAGGAAGAACATGGGAGGGGATGGAGGAAAGATCACTGTACATTGGCTCCACAAGGAAAGGAGCGAGATGGTGCAAGTATATTTTAATTAAAATCAAGCTAATTTTTGAAGTATACTTTTGCCTTTGAAGGTATGAGCTCTGGAAAAAGGGAATGCGCTTGTCTATGCCTTATCTCATTAGTCCTGGATTTAGATATGATGCTGAGCATAATAGGCTCATCTTCCATAACATTTCTCTTCTTTCCTGTGATGTTTTATCATTACTTACAGGTCCTCTATGAAAGTTAACTCATTTTTTAAATTATAAAGAGCTAAAGCCTCCCAGTGATGAGAATCACAGCTGCCACCATGAGAAGCAAACTGAGCTCTACCATGTGGGAGCCCCTCCCAATTTCTACTGACCTTTGAGGAACCTACCTTCATTGCTAGGGTTCCCGAGAACCTTCTTGACTTCCGCATTGGTGGGGTTTGTGCCCAGAGCGCGGAGGACATCGCCCACTTGACTTAAGGTAATCTTACTTTCTCCTGTTCTGTCAAACAGGAGAAACGCCTCCTTGAATTCTGCAAGAAGCACAAGATATTCAGGCTCTAGTGGGGATTGGCTTTTTATTTCCTGAAACCTTCTAATTAACCCCAGGTCCTTCAAGGATTCAGTTCAAACTCTTCTCTGTTTTACAATTTCTTCTAAGCACTCAAGTTATCTCCATCCATCAAACAATCACTGGAAAGCCCTTTTGGTGTTTCGGCAGGGAATCATTTTAAAGCAGCAGTTCTAGTTTTAAGCCACATTATTACTAATGTGGAATTAATTTTTAATTATGGAAATTGGAGATCCCAGTGATAGTGATTCATATTTCTTTAATCTGTGTAGGAACCAAGAGTCACTTAAAATATTCTGATGCCTTGGAGAAGGCTTAAGAGCCTCCAACTAGTCTTTCAATTAGTTGGCAAATGTTAGTAAAATTTCAAGAAAGCAAATTTCCAGCTGGGGCTATTGTATGTGACTTTAACCCTAACTTCTTAGGTTTGTAGAAAAATCTTTTGGAGCACAAATTTTATAAGCTGTCTTCTCAACTGTTTTCTCCAAAATAGCTTATTATTATTATTATTATTGTTGTAACTATTATTATTATTTAGGAAGTTAGAAGTGTGAGGCAGGCTTGTAAATTTTACAGTCCCATTTAACCACCTCAATGTCTGACCCAAGGAGGCTCCTACTATGGTTGATTCAGAAAGGAATTATTTTTGGATCAATTGTTATATTTATATAATTCTGATTTAGTCCCCAAATAATCTATATGATCAAACATGTTTGTAATTTAAGAATATATTTTAAAATTAACATTTAATGGAGACGACTATAGATTCTTATGCAGTTGTATGATAATAATGTTTTCTTCAATGTAACACTCTGCAGAGTGCTAGCATGTTTGAAACTGAGATATTTGCAAGGATAGACTGAGCTGTTTTTAATTATCTCCACATCTGTCTATGTGTATTAAGAGTATATCTTGAGGTACTGCCTTTTCTCACCACAATCGCTCTGCCAGGTACTTCCTGTCCTATAATTCTGTTTTGATCAAACTGCTTCACCTTCTCAATGATAAATATAATAATTTAGAAATATATAACAAAAAGATTTGGAAGAGGGCAAAAGTAGATGTAGGAGCCAGTAACGGCATTTTAATGGAAATATCTAAACTAAGTGTAAAATTCTGGAAAACCTGGAAGTACTGATGGTGAGTTTAACTCCAATGACATTGGAACAATTAGTGAATAAACTCTCAGAACTGGAAACAATTTTCTTTTTTTTTAGGCCACCAGTGATCACCAACAAAATATGCTGTCTAGAAAGATTACTCTGTCAACATCCTGATATCCTGTTTTATAATATCTCAGTGTCTTTTAGAATAAGATTGCACTGGATGCTATAAACACAATTAGCTATAGGTCATCTTATCATTCTTATTTAAATCCTATGAAATCTCACCATAATCTGCCCCAATCTGGAACAAAATGCTTGTGCCTTGTGGTTGGTTCCATGAGTCACATACTATTTTTTATCTTTCTAAAGGTCACGTGGAACTGGATTCCTCTCACTAGTGGCTTCAGATGCCAGGCCCAGTGCTCTGAGGACTTGCAGTCACCTGGCTCAGATGCTGCTGCAGAAATGGGACTTTTATGGCTGTAATGGAATCACTTTGACATTATCTTTTGGTAACTTAAAGGCCAGAGAACTAATTCTTTTGATCCTGAACTTTTAGCCCAAGATTTAGTTCTTCCCTTCAAGGCTCCAGAGCAGACTGGAGACCTTTTTTCTTGAATTGCTCTAGTAAGAGCCTTATAATCTCATCATGTATTGTTTATGCTCCTTGCTGACACTCAAGAACAGAGTGGAGTTATCTCCACAGACAACAGTGCAAGCAGATCCTAACAGTTTTTTTTTTTTTCTATTTGACCTTTAAAAACGTATCATCTCACCTTCTGCCCAGAACCACACTATTTCCAAAATATCTGGTGATGAAATTATTCTCTGCCTGTCCTATAATGATAGTTTTGAAAATATGAATGTGGCTGATGAGGTTTAAGATACAGACTTTAACATTTATAATTTAAAAAATTAATTATATTTAAGTAGCTATATATAGCTGGTGGGCATGCTAACAGACAGCATGAGTCTGAAACCTTCAAAATGCTGTAATTTTCTTTACTTCTCCCCCTTCCCTTCAGTCCAAATGGAATGTTATGAACAAATTTTTCATTCATTGAGTAAGGACACAAATTTAAGTGATTATGATTAATTCTGAAAGCCCAGAATTCCCACCTAGTTAAATAGTTTACATTGGTTTTTCTGACATAAAGAAAAAAAAATCCAGGCCAGTGTATCAATATTTATTCAATTCTGTGGCTAAAACCGGTTTTCAATATTGAGTGATGGGTCTCAGCAAGGGTTTTTGAATCTTTCATTGTTTGGTCCAGTGATAGTTTGGTAACCATGGTGATGTTGTAAATCAGGAATTGTAGAGGACAAGGAGGCAGGGGTTAAGGATGTAGCTGCATCAGCAGTTAACCGTATATGTAAGTCAGAATCATCATTGCCATAAGACAAATTCTTCATAGAATAACTTTAATTTTGAGTTAAAAGTCATCCAGTCATCTAAACTGTCTACATGAGGCCAACAACCATTATATTAATATCAGTGAATTTGTACTGTAGCAAATAACCTTTGGTTTTAAACTGATACCCAGACAATATCAAAACAAACACGACCCTAAAAGAGGCTGAACAGTGTGAAAGCTGTTAGGTAGGAAACTGTTACTAATCATCCATAATTATTTGTATTTTATATGTTGTAATATACTATACATTATTACAGCCAATCTAACATAACCACATAACTAAACTGTTTCTGTCTCTCTTTTTTACAAGTGCAATTTACTTAGATCATCCACGTGTTGTGAATATTTCACCTCATTAAATTTCTCCCTGTACTTCTTAATCCCAAAATAAAGTTTGTTTGGGATATTGTGCCCTGTTGAATCCAAAGACACAAAAGGAAAAAAATTAAAGTTTTAGGGAAGCTCCCAAAGGTCTCTTCAATCTTAAGAAGTTTGAGACTCATCATGAAAAACTATCCAGCCAGTTTAAATTCATATAAGATTATGACACTATTACTAATTCTTTGGTCATTGAAGATGAAAGATCATTCATCTCTCTAGTTGTCTGTGTCATATTCCTTAGTGAAGTGCTGGAATAGAACCCTTTTGTGTCTGTGACTTCATTTCTAGTTCACAATTCCAAGTTTCCACAGAAACGAGGCAGGTTTGACCATCAGGGCAGACTTTATAATCAGTTTCATTTTTCAGACTGAACACTTCAGATCTATCAAATCTCTCTCTAGGGTTTTGATCAGTTACTTAGTTTTCTAAGACTTATATCCTTTTGTGAATATATCATATATGATCTTTCATATTGTATCAAGTTCATCTTATTTAGAAATCAGTGGCTGTAAAGACATACTCTATTTTTTTATTTCCTTAGATCTTCAATCACTAACTATAAGCAAAGGCTTCAGTTATACAAGTTTATATTTAGAGCGGTTGAAAGCAATTTATATTTAGAGAAGAGTTGTACCAGTGTGAATAATTAGGCTGTACTTAGCCCATCCCATGGGAACTGGTTTTCTCACTTTCCATCTCTATGAGTCTGTACATATGAACAGCTACAGCTTTTAAAACTTACCATCCTGTTGTTCCTTAGAGAACTCGATCTGTTAGAAAGAAATTAATCACAAAATATATTTTAACCAGAAAAGAGTGTCCTGATTTCTAAGTGTGTCCAGCCCATTCCCTGAGTGTTCTTCAAAGTGAGCTCCAGAAGTCAGCCCAGTTTTCCGAGCTCAGGCATGGCATGGACACTGACAGTCTGAACCACAAAGGAGCATGCTGTGGAGTTAAGTGACATTTTAGAAACGGGCAGTGCTCTGCCCTCCACAGAGAAGTTCAGATCACTTACCGGCAATCTGGTCAGCACTGAAGGACTGCAGTGGCAAGAGAGAGAAAAAGAGAGAGAGGGAGCTTTCAAATGCATTGACAGAAAGAGTGTTCTCTGCTGTGAGACCTTTAGGAAACCATGGAGGTGTCCCAGCACAGGAAGGGTAAGTTTGAACCTAGGAGCATAAAATCTACGCAGGAGATAATTAGGAAATCTTTTCTCAATACCTTAATGATGTAAAGATATTAGAAATGTTAAACTGAACACTTTCTAGAATGCCATTAATGGTCTATATGTAGCATATATCTTATAAGATACACATTTAAAACTGCAAATAAAATGGTATATAAAAGGCACCATTTAATTAACATATTTTGTACTAGTATACAAAACTGAAGAATCATCAGATACAGATTGCTTAATTTTAGCTATCCATTATCATTGGATTCTTTTTTAAAGCATACTATTTCACTATAGTTGCACTTTTTTCCCCTTCTAAATTTAGATGAGGCTTACGTGAAATAGCAAAAGCTGGTGAAGCACAAAGACTTTCTGGGGAAGAAGATGCATTTTTTTTTCCATCTGGTGCAATAATTGGAAGTGATTTCTTCTATCTTCATCATAGATCACCCAAACCAGTATTAGGTTCCAAAATCCTTGTACTAAATAGGGTCTCCCCTCCACTCTATTTCTTGTCTGCCTGTCTTCTCAGTAAGCTCCTGTTGCCCAACTGCATCCTTCTATAAATGATATATCGTTTTCTTGGAGGACCCACCATGATGGAGTTCTGGGCTGCAACACAGCAGTGGGGCAGAAGCGTAAGCTGAAGGCAGCTCCGATCCCTGAGTGAAGGCTCCCTTCTTGGTGGCTTCCTTTTATTTCTGGTCAAACTGACCTCATATCTAGCATCAGATTTCACAGGGCAGTTGCCACTCCTCCTGGAGGAGTTCTTTAGCTTTCTTAGGGCAAAGAGAAAGAGGGCTGTGTACCCTTAGGGCTATTTTTAGGAACCCAGGATCTAGAAGTGAACAGCCCAGTGAGACTGAAGCCTGTCAGTACTTTTATGGTCTTTACTTCTAAGTGTTCTTTGCAACGTCTTCCTTTGCTCATGGAAAACTCGGGATTCCTCTAGGGCTCGGGCTTCTGTTGGATAATTATGGATCTTGCAAGTGTCTAATTGGCAAGTCTAGAACTTCTTGGATGAAACTAGACTAAGGTTTCAAATAGTAACTGGTATAGAAAGAACACTCTCCAAACCTCCATCCCTTATGGCAAAGTTCTGAGGACTTCAAAAGGCACTGTATGCTCCAAATATTTCTTAGGATTCTGTAATGATATACCCACATGGCAATCTGGTCAGGGTCCCAAATCTCCGTTAAGAATTACGTTTTTGCAAGCAATATCCTCAGGGGAATAATCTAAGCAAGAAGTGGTTTGGGGTTCTACTTTCTACCTTTTCTCTTTGTCTCCTGTTATTACTTCTGAGTATTTCTTACTTTTCTGTTTTCTTTATTATACACATTGACTATATATTTTTATTTTCTAAAATTCTTAGCAAGCAAGAAAAGTGACACATCAATTTTATTTTTTGTTGCTAAATTCTTTCTTAAACCAAGGTGCCCTGTCCAACACTTTGTGGCTCAGTCTGTAGACTGAGAATAAAATAACCTAAAGATATTTAGGCTCACTGACTGCAAAGTATACTTTAACATTTTAAAGTTGTTTAAGGGAATTGGCCAGCAAGGGGCTTTTATAGCAGCTCATCTGAAAATAGGAAAAGCTAGAATGGTTTTGGGCATATGGTCAGTGTTTTAGAGTGCTCACTGGTGTTCAGACACAATGGTTTTTATTCTCAACACATTTCAAGTAACTCAAAAAAATAAAATAGGTGTGAGATGAATCATGACTTCTACAACTGTCCTCAAGGAAGGTATCCATAAAAATCATAAAGTGTGTTGCTAAGAAGATAGATATTTTGAACTTACTCTCTTACTATTCCAGAAGAAATAAACAGCTAAATATATACCTCTTCTTCAAAATATATAACTGTTATATGCATATATGAAAATATCACAATGATACTCATTGTTCTGTATAATTATTAGATGCCAATCAAAAGATTGAAAAATATATATCACTTCTGGCTCAAAGTTTACAAGTTGTGAAAAATTTTATAGGATCTTGAATCTCCAAATGAAGAATGATTAATTTTTAAGTTAATAGAACCTGGGTAAACATGACTTCATAAACAAGATATTTTAAAAGGTTATTAGGAAATGATACTTAACAGGAAAATTAAAATTCTTTGAGTCATTAAAAGTAAAATGGAGGAGAGTATTACAATTGGAAATTTATAATCTTTAATAATTGTGTAACTTAGAATCTCATGATTTTCAGTGTCTAAGTTAAAGTTCTGATAGAACATACATTTTCCCCCTCTTTCTCAATTTTGTAATTGTATTTTTTATATTTGTCCCATTAAATTTGATATAATTGTATCTATGTATTTGTACTACCAAATTTGAATTTTCTAGTTCTATTATTGAGAACTAGTATATATCTTTAGTGGAGCTAATAACTATAATTACATTAAAGTTTCTTTATTGCTCATAATTATAATTTTCATATTTCACTTTTTAAGGTAGAAAAGTGTGTCTTTGCATACATATGAGACACAATTAATTAGTATAAAAGTTTGTGGGTAAACTGGAAAGTCAGCACAAAACTTGAGTTTGGAATGTTGTGAATAAGCTATTATTAACCACTTAGATATCATATAAAGGTTTATTGTTACTGTTAAAGATAGATGCTTGAGAGTGGTAAGAAACTAGTCAGTTATTTCATCCTAGTTTTTCTCCATATGTTTAGATTCTTTTTAACCTACTGAAAATGAAAATATAAACTCAAATATATTGATTGACACGGGAAAGAATAAGCTATAGCTGGGTCCAGAGAGGAAAATAAACTTTAAATGTTGGATCTGGGTTATGTGCTCAAGAGTAAATGAGAAATGCAGCCCTTCTTCAGTGCACTGCTTGGACACTCCCTCCTCCCTCCCGTCCTAGTTAAAATAAGAACAGCATCAGCTGTTTGAGCAAATGCTTGATCTGATCACACAGCCTTTTGGTTTGGGCCTCCATTTGAGAGCTCATCATCTAGGGTGTTTCAAAGGTTAGATTTAAATCTTTTCTGTCTGCCATGCTCTCTCCTCTTTCTTCCAGGCTTCCTAAGAATTTGTCTTCTAAGAACATGTTTCTCTAAGGGTGCACCTGGTTCCTTTTTTCCCCATTGCAAGTTCGTCAGCCTTGTTTAATCTGCTAGAAAGCCCAGGCCAATGCTGAAAGTCCAAGGTTTGTGCCTGAAGTGGACCTGGATGTGTATTAACACAGCATTGCTCTCTAGAACATTGAATTTGCCTTGTACTTAGGGTCCTGTCTATCACAGCTTTACAGGTACCTTTCTTCCCTATTAGATGCTTAATAAATGTTCATTCAATTAAAGTCATTTAGACTGTTAATACACTAAACTCCCCCGTGCATTCAGGGTGGTATGACTGTAGGCTCAAGTTCCTCTTTCAAACGTAAGTTTTTCCTGTAGAGTATTATTTCAACTTTATCTGTTCTTTTAAAAAGTTTACATTCCAGAGAAATTATATGTATTCTCTGTTTCTTCAGGACCCAGAACTGTCCAGCACATGGTAGGCATGTTCACTTAAAATCTTTAATATTTATATTTCTAGCATTCTCCTTTAGATTTTATATGAATGATTATAGCTAATTTGTCAATCTTCAGTTTTTTTATGAAGACATCTTTATTATCTTATTGTATGTCTTTATCTCACACAGTTAAGAAAAGACCACATTTCACATTGTTATAACTCACCTGTTCACATTTGGTGTTGTTTAGGTAAATAGCTATCTGTAAGACACTTGCTACTAAGAAGAATTTTTACTATTGTAGTGAGAGACTTTTTCATTTGAGAATTATCTTTCAGCTAGTAATTATGATGTTTGCTCACTGATAAATTTTCTGGCATCTAGAAGAAATTGCCTTATAGGAAAAAAGTATTATAATGCAGATAAATGAAATACAGAATTGATATATGTTTAATTTTAGTATCTCAAAAGAAGAAGAGCTATAATTAAACACATTGTAGGAAATGTATAGTGTTGAATATGAAGGGAAATGTCCTAGGAAGGAACGTGGACTTGAACAATCAAAGATCTTCCTATTCCAGGGGGATGAACAGATGCCAATGGCTGGAGCTAAGAAAAGAAGCTACTGTAACTAGAGCCGTTTCAGTCAAGAGAACATTGTTGAATAGTCTCTGCTTTCTTGCTGGCAGAGAGATCAGAGTTAAATGTATATAAACCTTTAAAAAAAATAAAACTAATTTCTCTTTCATAGGTTTTTAAATCTACCATAAAAGGGCATAAGAATACTATTTGAAATCCTTAGAATGTTGTGCTTAAGCTCACTTAACGTCAAAGGATCTTAAATTTCTCTTCTTGTGTTTCTGACCCCAACGACATGTATTTAGGATGCTTACTAAAATACTATATCAACAAGGGAAATAAGGACATGGCGCTAGCCCAGGCTCTCAGATACAAAAGCTCTTATATGGTTAGATTGGATTCATTGGTCTGAAACGAAACTAACCTGATAAGGTTATGTTCAGCAGGCTTAGACTTGCCATCTGAATTCTGTTGCCTAAGCACAAAACCTGTGCAATTAAAAATAGCCCTGTTCATATCTGTTAGGAACCCGAAGAGACCCAAGTGAATCTTGATACAAGTTTCAAAATGTGATCCAAGTCTGCCC
Organism: Sigmodon hispidus; assembly: GCA_004025045.1. Lineage (NCBI taxonomy): Eukaryota > Metazoa > Chordata > Mammalia > Rodentia > Cricetidae > Sigmodon > Sigmodon hispidus. The sequence continues at coordinate 23,401 of PVIH01000519.1, forward strand.
CTTTCCAGTTTTCTCTACTGCTTCTTCATAGATAATAAAATTGAGAAATAAATGTAAAATTTCTCATGAGTTGTACTTTTTCTACTTACTTGTATGCCATTTCTTAAAAATGTAAAAACGTGTTTTTGTTATTTTACTATTTAAGTTTTATAATGTAAGCATTTGAAAATATATTGTGCATGCTAAAAATTGTAATTATGCTTTTCCTATTTGTCTGGAATAGAAATCTTTTTGGGAGAGACAGCTGTGTTAAATACTGAACACTATTCTAGAGACTTTGATGCCATATACTTGGCAAACTAGAATGTGAATCTTATTCTAGCTATCATGACAAATCCTATGTTTTCAATTTAGATATCATCTCTAGATTATTGTTCCTGAATATATGATTTCTTGGGTTGCTTATGGGTCTAATATGTTTTGAATTTTCCATCCTTTAGTTAGGACCTACCTCAACTTACTTTATGGAAAAGGATAAGATATCTGAAAGCTCAACTGAAAATTATGTTGTAATCATTGCAATAAAGAAAAATTTATCAAAATATAATTTTCAGCAGCACATTCAAGTCAGCTGAATTTTTCTGAACAGGAAAGAACATACTGTTGGGTGCCTGGTAACTAAAAAAACAACTCACTCACAAGGACAGAAGAAAAGCTTCTTTCCCCCAGCTTCAAGTAACTAATATTAATTTATAACTAGAGCAATTAGATTTATCACCCATATAATTTAAAATTTAGCCAATACATTCTGAAGCCATTGATACTTTTCGATTGCAGGTTTTGCTGTCATTGGAAATACTGATGAAGAAGTAAACTATATAACATCCTATTTTCATACAAGAAGCGTTTGAGTCTGAAGAGAAATACAGTCTCAGCAGACTAAGTATAATTCTTTCCACAATTTCCATGACTCAGTGCTTAATGCTGGGTAATTATGGAATGACTTCTAAAGACAACTTGCCAGGGGCTTCATTTGCAGTCCTGAAATGTCAAGGGCTAAATCTGGCACCGTTGCTTCGTGGTCTCCTCATCTTGCACAGATTTAATTATCTTTAAATGAAAAGCGGTTTCACTCTTACTTGGAAAACACATCTCTTTCTTTGCAAGCTGTGCTTTACATTGCAAAGACATTGCCCAGGTACATACATGTCAAAATGTCACCATGGAGACAGGTACAAAATGACCTTCAAGGTTTCCCCCACCCCTGACCTGCTTTGTTCTCTCATAGATGTGTAAAAGATGAAAGACATTATTGACCCCGACTCATAAGCCTAGATATTTGTTGCTCCCCCCCCCAGGATATATTGTTTTCACTTTTTTTTTAAAAAAAAAAATTAGAGATTGGTTGTATGGATCTGTCCTATGATTTTACCCAATGATTTAAGGTTAATATTTATAAGGTTAAGGAGATTATCATATCTTTGACTTGCCATTTCTGCTTATCACTCCAAAGAATGCTAGTTAAATTAGTGAGTTTATTTACAAGCAAATATAGGTCTCATCTCAGAATATTAGCTCCATGATGGCAGATTTAAAGATTAGATTTTGAATGTCTGAGAGTTTATTTAGTATGCCACAACCACAAATATCTTAAAATTCAACATTTCATTGCACGTGGAAGTTTTTTTTATATCCATTTTCTGTTTATAAATTTTTACAGGGAGTTGGGATAAAGTGAAATAAGACTCCTCTGAAGTACCTAAAATTTCATCCTCTGCCCATAAAACAGAATGTGTAACTTCCCAACAACAGGTGTAAGTTGGGGGGGGGAGGGTAAGGGAAGCTGTGAAAACAGAGTACTCAGAACTGCCAAGGTCAAAGTCCTCCTGCTCTGCAGTGGGCCTCTCACGCCCTCTCCTGGCTGCACAGGACTGTGCAATGTAATAGAGAACAGCTCTGCACCTGCTCCTTTGTGTTCCTACTGCAAAGACAGCAGCTTAGTTTTTAGTAGCTGAATGCTCAACGAAATTGACTATCGGTTTACCCTGCTGGTTAAGTCTTACTGACTCATCTTAACTAGTTATTTGGTGATGGGCCTCATGTGAGTTAAGTTTCCTTCTTGGCAAAAGAGAATTAAAAACAATTCCCGTAATGTTGGAAAAACTAAATGGGAAAACAACTCAGGACAGATTCACAATGGATGTTATTACAGGGAGGCTTATAATCTTCAGTTTTTATGGAGCCCGGCTTCAAACATCCCCAGAAATTCTTTTAGTGGTACTGGATTTATTTTAGCCTTATTAGAAATGAGAGAAAAATACATATGATCCCAAACAAGTTCTTATGTTTAAGCCAAAATAAGTCTACACCTTAGACCTTGTACATAATATACAATACACCTTTACTAAACATTCAGCACTAAATTAACATTTAGTCATTAAACTGAATATTTAAGTCTTTCAGAGTCTGCACCCAGTTACTATTTGGAGATGGGTCATTTGGTAGAGTTTCTGTCAATGCATTTATTTTAGCACTACTGATTTTGTAATATTGCCTGCAGTATCCAATCAGAAGTAACCAGATTGTAGCATGAATACAATGCAAATTAAAATTGAAAAAATACATTGGAGTTATGATGAAAGTCTCTAGTCACAGCAATCCTGGCTTATCAACCAACGCATGCATCATGCAAAAAGTCACTTTCATATACAGATCTCTTAAAATCCAGGCATGTGGTTATCTCATTATTTATCTACTTCTTTCACCATTTTACTTGGTTGCAATGGATATTCACTCCTTTCTTTGCATCCACAATCAGAAAGGTGTGTTTTAATTCCTGTAAATGTGATGCTGGGAGGCAGTGTTATTATTCTAGGCCTGGGATTTGCCACTGGAAATATCAGCTCTCTGAAGGCAAAGAAAGCCAAGAACTACCAAGAACAGTAATATTAATGTTCAAATGCCAGTGAAACTTTATGAAAGCATCACTCACAAAAATGTGCATGGGCATAGGACAATGGGTAGGCATTTCCTCTGAGATTGTCAAAGGTTTTATTTCAGGACTACTGAAGAAGTATTCTAAATAAATAGCTAGGAAATCAAATTGGAAAAGCACATCTAAACAAACTAATCAAAAACATTCAATATTTTTCAGTTCAGTATATTTAACAACAGACCATGGTCTTAGTTAGGAAAAGTATTGAGGAATGAATTCAATTATTGTTATGTCCTATATATAATTAAATATCAGTATTACCCACATTTAAAGGATAGTTAGATTTCTCATCTTGCAGGATTTATGAAATAAATCTTACAATCCAATTAAGTTTTGTTCTTTATAGAGTTTTCAGAAAGTTAATGAATATGTATATACATATGTTCATTTTCTCTGCTTGAAAAATGTTTATAAGTTATATGAGAAAATATATCTAGAAACATCAAGTGATTAAAAGCATCATAATAGGAAATGCTATATACTTTCTAATTAGCCTTGTTACCTACTGGGATGAAATTAAATTTTATAAAGCTCCCGAGTTGCATCATATTCTCTGGCTTTGGCTAACACATTTCATATCAATAAGGGAAAATCCCTGAAGATTTACAGAATCGAGACGGCTTCGGTTTCTTTCTTACTATCCCCTTCTATTGGGAACGGCCCCTCTGAAGGACACAAAAAGTTAATTTCCTTCCATTCCTTTAAGAGTCCTTTGACTTCTGTTTTGTTATGCTTGTGTGTGCTCCTTTTCACAGTCTCTCCCTTCTCTTCTCTTGGTCTGCAATTGATAGTGGCGAGTATTGCATTCATGCAACTCGAAGGACTTCCTTAGTTTTCCTTCCTCACCCCAGCATTAATTTAATACAAGGATGGGAGGCTAAAGCAATGTCACAATTCAGAGCAGTGCCACTTCTGTGCTGGCTGAAACAAATGATTGGCTTAATTTCTGGGCTAAAAACCTGGTGTTAACAGACATTGATTCACTTACTTTTTGATATATGATTTCTCTGGGTAGAAAGTTAAAGTCTGTTTTCATTAATGAAACTTTTTTTTTGGTAAGAAGACACAGAAACAGAGATGATGTTGTAAATCACAGTAAATATAAAAAAGAATGGCCTTGACTCTGACTTACGATTCTAAAGCTATTGAAGAATGCTGCACTAGAGAAGCCGGAAGTACAATGTGGCTGTAATCACATTTGCATGCTGCAGGCTGTGTGCATCTATGAAGACTGCTGAAGGAGAAGGATTTGGCTTCTTTTTAATGAACTAACAATATACATCTTGTCTTCAAAATTAAAAAAAAATTAACCATTTTCAAAAGACATGCATTTTTCCTAAATGGACATTCATTAATAATGTTGCATTCTATGACCAAGTTTTTTCAAATGTAACTTCAGGTACAGATAAAGATTAAACATTTGTGATTACACACTTGCCCCTTTGGAACATGTCTCATTTCATATTTAGCTAGAATATTATAAAAATTATGACTATATTTGATTTATGGGAGTTACAATTCAATGTTATTTTTAGGGATTTTTTTTAAAGGTCCACAATTATATTAAGATAGCTAATGAAATGTTTGTTGTAGGCCAGCACTGTAGCTTTCTTATACAGCGTTAAGCTTGAACCGTCAGATGTACTCTACACACAGAATCCTTGGCGTGGATAGCAGGATCACCTCATAAGCACTTTGACTCTGTACTTTTCCATATAAGGCTGGGTTCATTAGATGAAGATTTTCAACCTGCCACGAGGACCAATATGAGCCCAGTTAGTGAGGAGAAGGTGCATTTCTGAGGCATCACTGAGAGGTAACGGGAATATTCATTCGTCATTTTCCAAAAACAGATAATCTTTTCTGAAGCTGAAAACTTGGTTCACAGAAAAGTGTTCACACAAAAATCAACCACATCCTCCTTAGTTCAAGATCAGTATGTAAATAAAGGCTTAGCACACACTAACAGCTATACAAATGACAGGACATATAAATATATATATTATATGTCTTAATTTCATTAGAAGGAATTAACAAATTCTGAATTAAATGCTGTATATAAATAAACATGATGATAGTTACAGTCACTGAAGCATTTGAGTGCCTGATTTTCTGCACTGAGATCTCACTGAGTATTGTATGAAATAGTATTAAGCAAAGCTGAAGAAGGAATTAACTTGAATTGCAAAAATTTTTTTTTTTCAGATGAAATGAAACAGCTGTCTAATAGATGTGTCCAAGACAACTGGTTTATCAGCTGTCTTCAACTTTCTGAAAACAAGCTGAGGCTAAAACTTTTTTATGGTGTAGTTTTAGAGCCAGGAATCCCATTTCCACAGAGATTTTATTTTAAAAGCACACTCTAAATATTTGTAAATGCAAAACCTATAGATGAACATATTTCCTCCTAAAGTGAACTTCAACAAATTAGGGAAAATGGAAAACAGAATCAACAAAGACTGAAAGAGAAAAGATTGAACTCAGGTTTTACTTGTAATTACCCAGTCAATAAAGCCACTGGAATTGTAAGCTGCAGCCCAGGTTATTAAACAGGATCCCTGACTTCTAAAACACACTAGTTCACTGAGTAACGCCATTCCTTTCATTGAAAAATATACCTTTTCACTCAAATTCCTTGAGTTCCTTAATGTTGAAAGATGTTTCAGTGACCACAACGATTCACCTGTTTAATTACCTTAATTGCAGATAAGTCGATTTTTTCTTCTTTAGGTTTGGCTGGGGCAGGGGCTGGGGCCGGGGCTGGGGCAGGGGCAGCAGCAGCAGCAGGCTTCTTCACGTCTTTCTTTGGTGCCATTTTGACTAAAAGGATGAGTTAACAAAAGAAAGATCTCCCCCAGAAGAACCTGTCAAAGTGAGGCTTGGAAGAGCAGTGGCAGCTTGCTTGACCTGCAGCCCAGCGTCTGGAGGTTGGACCCAGAGTGTTGAATGGTATAAGGGCATGCATATATATTTCACTTTGTGCCTAACAGAACCTTGACACACGCGGCTGGATTGGACGGCTCACTTGTCCAGGGGGGTGGCATTCCTGCTCAGACTATAAATGGAATCTAAAGGGTCAGGGCTTCCTCAAGTTTTTTGAACGCCTCTTGCTTTTTTTTTTTTTTTCCTTTCTCCACCTCCATATATAAAGAAGAAAGAAGCCCGACCAAGCCAGCCACAGTTGGTTTGGTGACAGCAGATGGACATACCTTTTTCTTGGTAGAATTACAGTTCTATTGAAGCTGTAAATCTTTTTTTTTTTTTTTCCATCCTAAGAAACTTTACCGGATTCAATTTCAACTTGGAATTTGGCAGAGGCCATCACCAACTTTCACCCAGCTTCTTTGCTCATGCCCCTCCCTCCTTGGCCATGATTTGCAAGAAAATGTTGGTCAGCAAAGAGGTCACTGGTAGTGTTTAAAAATAAAAAGCAGACGTATAAGGAAAGTCTATCAAGTCTTCAAGTAGTTTCCTTTCTAAGGAGTACAGTTCCCGTCTCGTCTGTGTGTCTGTCTCTACCCTAAAATAAATATTTTAAAATTATTCCTATAGTTTTATTTTCTGTATAATTTAATGAAGAATGAGAGTTGAAATAGTTTTCAGCCAAAGTATGCATTAGTCACTTTGTTTTCTAAATCACATAAAAGAGAATTATTTGTCACCTGAATCTTACATCCATGTCAGAGAGACAAATAGATTTTTGAGGAAGTAATTAAAGAAAAGCTCTTTATTATCAATACTGTGCATGTTTTGCTGGCAACTACATACTCGATATTTCTTATTTTTGTTTTTGGCTTCCAGTTTAGTAATATATGAAAACCAAAACTGGGTGTATTGGTACATATCCTTAATCCCAGAACCAGGCAGGCAGAGGCAGGCAGATCTCTATAAATTCAAGGTCAGCTGGTCTACAGAGTGAGTTTTAGGACAGACTGAGCTACATGGTGAGACTCTATCAAAAACAAACAAACAAAAAGAAATATATGAAAACCAATGGATATAACTCTCTGTGACAAATTCTACCGAGAAGGTGTCACAATTATGTCCAGTGTCAGTCTCCCTTTAAATTTATGGTTAATTTAATTAATGAGTACTTAAATTTTTGATATTATTATTATTATTATTATTATTAGTGTGTGTGCAATGCACAGCTTTCATATGGATGGCACAGGACAACTTTCTGGTGTTGGCTGTCTTCTACATTAACATGGATTCTGAGGGTGGACCTCAGGTCATAGAGTTTGTACAATAAACACTAACCACAAAACACTCTCATTGGCCCTGTAAATAGTCATCAGTAAAACGAAACTGTAGGAAGTTGGGATTTTTTTAAAAAAAAGATTTATTTATTTATTTATTTATTTATTATGTATACAGTGTACAGAAGAGGGTACCAGATGTCATCATGGATGGTTATATGTGGATGCTGGGAATTGAATTCAGGTCCTCAGGAAGAACAGTCAGTGCTCTTAACCTCTGAGCCATCTCTCCAGCCCGGAAGTTGGGATTTTTAAGTGAACTTGTTTATATACTACATGAGAATTCATTATGTATATAAGTCCTGATTATTACATGTAGTTGTGGTCTAATAAAAGTTTTCCCCATACATTGTAACAACAGAGATTAAGACTCATAATATCAATAATTTACCTGTTAACAGCTGATCTGCCACTAATTGGTCTCCTTAGCTCATGTATCACCTTTACTTACTGAATTATCTTGCTCAAGAAAAACAGCTTTTATTTTTTTATTTTTATTTTTCTCTGTTAGAATTGCCTGTGCACTAGAGGCAGGCTCTCTACCTCTGAACTACATTCAGGACAAATCCTTTTTAAATCATTCTAAATTAAATAATTTTTAAACTAACAAACAAGAACTGTGTCATGAATGATGTACCAGGTATAGTCTCCATATGTATCTACACTGTGTAAATGGGTTAAAAAATATTTATTTCTTAAACTTTTATCACTTCCTTATGGTGAAAATATTCTTCTTTGTAGTTTTGAGGATTTTGAACGCACAGTATTTATCTGTAGTTGTCATACTAGGGCTTCTGATACCTCTGAACTCAAATATAGTCCATTTCTCCACCCTCATTCATACCCTTGCTGCTCTCCCGAGCCATTGGTAACCTTCTACACCCAACTTCAATCACATTCTCCATTCTCTCTCTTTGTCTGTGTCTGTCTCCCTCTTTCTTTGTATGTGTGTGTAGGTGCTACCACACCTACCTTAGATCAATATATTTTGTATTCCTATGTATGACTAATCATTGCTTGACTTTTTGGGTCAAGCAATGATTAGTCATACATATTTTGGATTAAGGCAAATATATACTTTTTTTCCCTCAGGCCTGGCCTTAATTATATATTTAGTACAAATTTTTTAGATAAATGTTTTACTTTTTCTTCAAGTTTTCATTTTTGCTAACATTGTTACCTTATGCCTGCTTTTCTTTTTTGTTTTTGGTGATACAGGTTTAACATAACTCTTCAGATATGATTTGTTGCAAAATTTTTGTTTCAGACTTTAATTTATCTATTTCCTTTAGTTTGATATGCATTTTAAGAGATATTTGCTTCACCTTATTTTTTGTTGTTATTTTTGATTTTTCTTTTTTTTAAAACACAAAGCAACATTTTTTTAAAAAGATTTAGTTATTATGTATACAATGTTCTGTTTGCAGGCCAGAAGAGGGCACCACATCTCATTATAGATGGTTGTGAGCCACCATGTGGTTGCTGGGAATTGAACTCAGGACCTCTGGAAAAACAGCCAGTGCTCTTAACCCCTGAGCCATCTCTCCAGCCCTATTTTTTGTTTTTCAAGCCAGAGTTTGTACCCTGGCTGTCCTGGAACTATCTTTGTAGACCAAGCTGACTTCAAAATCACAGAGCTCTGCCTGCCTCTGATTCCCATAGTGCCACCACCACCTGGCCTGCTTACACAATTTTATGTGTTTGTGTGTGTTTGGATTGTATATAAAGGCACTATGTGCATACACTGATGTGCAATTTTAAACCTAGAATATGCTTGGTCATTGTGAGGTTTATTTCTCTACTCATTGCTTATCAGAAGGTGAACCTTATACCTAAAACACATCTACCCCTGCCTAGACTCTGACAACAGGCGCATATTTTCCAACAGCTCTTTCCCATACATGAGCTCTCTACCAGAGACCCTTGCATCACCTAAATTAAGATGCTGATACTCTTTTCTTACATACAAGGCAGTCATGAGAATCTGAATATTATTTTATCTAAGTATATGTCTTATAAATAAGTGGGATATAATTTAAAAAACACTATTATATTAGGATAAATATTTTTAAAATAATAGAATTGTCTACTGATTTGTTTTTCCTTAGGATTTTCTTCAGCGCCTACGCTCTTCTAATTATGTTATCTACTCACAGCCTGTATTAACACTTTATTTTGCATGTAGAAAGCCCTTAAAATATTGGAAGGGATGAAGGGCAAGGCAGATTTACCTTTTCCCAAAATAAATGATCCATTTTAAACCTAGATGAAAAACAGAAACAGGGGCTGGAGAGATGGCTCAGTGGTTAAGAGCACCGTCTGCTCTTCCAGAGGACCCGGGTTCGATTCCCAGCACCCACATGGCAGCTAACAACTGTCTGTAGTTCCAGTTCCAGGCAAAACACCAAGGCAAATAAATAAATAAATAAATAAATAGATAGATAGATAGATAGATAGATAAATAAAACAATAAAGTACATCCATTTAAAAAAAAAGAAAAGAAAAACAGAAATAATGAATATGTGGTAATCTTGATGTCCTGTTAACTCACCCAAATTGTTTGACATTAGTAATGGTTACAAATAATGACAATTAAGTCTAGAATACTCCAAATTGAGAATACGGAGACCTTATCTTCATATTAAGAAAATATCTTGTGATTGCTTTTTACCAAGTCCCTTTGTTTTATTTTACAGATTTGTGGATTTATAGAGAATAATGTGTTGATGTCAGGTTTTCTTCTTGAAATCACAGATAATAAGTGTCTCTTATGAAATGAATGGTATCCGTCAACCTCTCATTATTGATCCTAGGCTTGACTACCCTAAGCCCATAACCCAGTTTAATTCAGAGGAAAACATGAATTGGACCAAAACTGAGGGATATTCTACAAATCACCGATAAGAACATCTTCAAATTGTCAATGTTACCAAAGTAGGGTAAGGGTGAGAAACTGTCAGCCTAGAGAGACATAAAGAAATGGAATGAATTCATCTGCTCTTGTTCAGGGTACTGGGATAAAGGAGACTTTACCTAAACTTGATGTGCCAATACTTGTGTTCTACTGATAACTACTTTACAAAGCCTGTGATGACATTGTTCAGTGGTTAGTATTTGCTGTGTAAGCCTGATGACCCACATCCTATTCCCAGAATCTGAGTTACTATGGAACAAGAGAGCCAACTCTACAAAGTTATCCTCTGCCATCTATACGCAAGTTGTGCCCACAAGTGTACAATGTACACACACATAAAATAATGTGTTATAGTAACATAAAGCACAGCTGGGCCATAATGAAGACAAATAGAAGTTTGTGTTCAAAACTCCTAAGGGAACCTACTAATGTAAGGGGTTCTCCCTGATGGAACTAAAGCACATGGGAACCTCCTGAAGTTTATTCTTAATTTTTGATAATTTATCCCCAAATAAAATATTTCATTATATTTTTGGGAAAGTAAAACAAATATGGAATAATTCAACCTAAAACTTAACAAAAAGAAAGAAGGGAGAAAGAAAGAAGTACCTATTTTCCTTCCTCCTTAGTACATTTTTTTTTGTATATTTCATTAGGTATAAAAAAACATTTTAAAAATAGTGTATATTTGTTATTTAGGTATCATTAGTCACAAACAGAAATCCCTTGTGGAAAAGTAATTTAGAGGCCTTTATAAATTATAATGCTGATATAACTTAATGTGATAATTAAATTATTAAGAATAAAAATGGAATTTCTCTATTGACCCACATATGGGGCTATGTGGCACTGACTTGTGTGTGTGTGTGTGGGGGGGCAACAGCTGACGATTCATGTTCTTAGTGGCAGCTGATGACTATCAAATCTTCCCAGGGTTCCTTATGTGTAACTGTACCATTTGCTGTGGCAGTTTTTATAGATGCTGACCGAAGCTCAGGGGTATGACAGAAGACAGCAAAAAGGTGCCATGACTTACCACTTGGTTAAGCTTGGCCACATGCTAATCCACTTCTTGTTTGATTTAGATCGATTACTTACTTGTCTTCCATTTAAAACTCTTGGGACTAGGGACTGAAACAACCAGCATGCCCCTTCATTTCCCCAGCTTATACAACAGTCTTACATAAAAAGCCACTGGCAAGGCAATGGCCGGAACTTACTTATCTCATACATACTGTTCGGTTGTTTTAAACCTGCTGTATATTAGAGTATGCACCAGTAATGTGGTATTATTATCAGATAATGGTGGGTGAATAAATTGAAGCTCGTTTCTGTTCTCCTGGGAAACTGACAAGGGCATTGGAGAGAAGATAAAAATGGAGCTCTGATAACACAGAGTTAGAAAGACTGAATTCTTGCCATTAATAAAGGCAACTGTGAGTTCACCAAGGCTGGTTTTGACAGCAATCAGTTCCAGATTGCAGCCTGGATGGCAGATCATGCTGGACTGGAGGAGCTTGTGTGACCCTAGGAGAGCGTGTGCAGCTGCAGAAAGCCATCACCAAGCCGATAGAGGAGGAGGTGACCAAATTCGTAAAACTGAAGGCACAGGTGGCCCATGATGAAGTCAGCAGTTTGTGCTTAAAGCCCCCAAGTGTACAAGAGACTAGAGTCTATGGAAGATGACAGTTAGAAAGATGGTGTTTGATGTCACCACCCACTGCTTCAATGCCATTTTTGGGAAGAGACTGATATTCCTGTGTTTGAACCAAAGGGAACACTGATTGGAAAGTTCAGAGATAATGTCAAGCTTATCTGTGACCCAAAAGACCAGCTGCTGTCTTTTCTTTATGACCTCACTATCCCTTTTGCTTCATATTTGGCATGAATATACTGATTAACATTAATAACCACATAGCTAAGGTTATTGCTAGGTTAACTCAGCTGTGAGCCAGGTTTATTATGCTGAATTCTACCAGTGTAATTTTGACATTGCTAGTCAGTTTGACTCTTTGACTCCTGATTCTTATCGCCTAAAGATAATGTGTGTGATCCTGAGATCACTTCAGATAGGCAGCATTCCGGTCAAGGTAAATGATTTGTGCATGTTAGGTGAGATATTTGCCCTCTGTGGTGTTTCTGATAGCAAGTTCTGTACCATCTGTTCCTCAGTGGACAAGCTAGATAAGATATCTGGCTAGGAGAAAAGGATGTGTGAGATGGTGGAAGCAAGAGCCTTGCACCCCAAGCAGCTGACATCACTGGTGATAGTATGGTGGGGGTGTTTTGCTCTAGGATCCTAAACTGTCCCCAAACAAGTAGGCATTCAAGGGCTTTGAAGAGTTAAAGCTGTTATTTGAATGCCTCACCCTGTCCGGCAATGATAACCAAATTTTTAACCTGAGCCCTGCTTGCAGGTTGGACTACATACTATACTGGATTCATCTATGAAGCAGTGCTACCCTAACTCAGACATAGGAAGAACCTTTAAGTGTGAATAGTATGACAATATGGCTGCTAGAATATGTAGCAATGGGTTAGCAGATATTCTTGACCCCAAAAGATTCAAGATGCCATGTGCAGGGCTCAGCTTTGGAGCAAAGGTTGTTTTCTCCATGGTTAATCAAAGATTAGAAGCTTTGGAGGTAAAAGTATGGACCACAGAGACACAAGTGCTTCCAGCATTCACAGAAGAAGCTGTAGGAGGAGGGATTGAAGCTTTTTCTCAGAAGTCCAGGATGCTGGAATCAAGGCTAATCTTCTCTATAAGAAGAACCCAAAGTTATTGGCCCAGCAGTGGTACTTTGAGGAAGCAGGCATTCCCTAGTGACTATCACTGGAGTGCAGGAGCTCAATGGTGCTGGTGTCATTAAGCTCAGTTCAGTGACTAGCAGGGAGAGGCCTTGTGGAGGAAATGGGAAGGAGAATAAGTCAGCTCCCCTTAACTGCTGAGCTGAGTGAACTAATGTATGAAACAGGACTGGTGTTATTTGAGCTAAAACCAACCTACATATATACTTAAATAGTTTGCACATCTCTGTCCTAGCAGAAGGCTGAGGGATGGTCAGAACAGAGGCTTTTTGTTTTTGTCACTATTGGTAACCACTGGCAACAGTAATAATAATAATAATCAGGTACTACACTTTCTCTGTGGGTGACAGCAGAATACAGGTCTGTTAATCAAGTCTCTGTCTCCTGAGCTCCTGAGATGGACCTGAGATGGCCACATTGCAGAACCACAAACCAGATGGAACAAATGACCTACTACAGCCTACCATCAAAAGTCCTGTAATTGAGTTGACAATTGCAGGAAGAAAGGCAGAGAAGGATTCTGGGCAACACAATAAAGAAATGTACACTGCTCCTTATCGGGGCTCACACGCAATAAATGTGGTTAGTATCAACCTATAAAGCCAATTAGAAAAATAGCTTTAAAATGGTAGGGCAAGATGGCAAATTGAAGTAGCTCTGCAGGTTGTCCTTTCTGAAGGCTGGGAGAGAGGGACAGGTGTTAAAACTTAAATACTCACCTCTGCTGAATGTGTATCTCCAGAGTAAAGAAGAGATACTATATATCCAGCAGACTGGAAGGCCAAGTAAAATAACAGCAATTTTTTAAAAAATAAATTTGAGACCTCAAAGTGAATAATGGATTTATACCTGTGGAAAGCAAACTTCTATGAGGAAAAAGAAGTCAGGAAATGAATTCCCACTTTGTTATAAAAACACTGGAGAGGAGAGACACCAGCCAGCTCAGCATCAGAAATTCATTTTGTAATTTTTTTTCTCAATCATTCACCCAAGTACCCAGACTTGTGTGCATGCAAATTTATGGGAATACTTTCTGAAAGCATAGATACTTATTCAGTACTTTCCTGAAGAATAAAGTTATTAAAAGAGTAAAGTTTAGTCTTCTTGACGTAGGACTGTATAATTGTTTATATATTCTGGGACAAAAGGTGTTGTTGACTAATGAAATACTCAGTGTGGTGGTTTGAATGGGAAATGTCCCCATTAGTTTGGATACTAGAACACGTGGTCCAGTTTATTATCTTGTCTGGTCTGTCTAAAAATCACAGTTCCCATTTGGATAAAATCTACATGGAAATCAGGTCCTCTTATTGACTTTTCCCCTTCAATTGAGTAGAGTTTATGCTTCTGAGCATCTAACTGGCCAAAATTTGTTAAACCACACACTATTCCAACTTCAATTCATCTCAGACTGCTTTTGTGATTGATCCATATAACGATTATGTAGTTCACACAGCCCAAGATCAAAGACACAGCAGGTGTTGAAGGGTTGAATTGGAGAGCTGGCTTGCTACTCACTAGCTGTGTGATGGTTGGCAATTGTTTTTAGCTTCAAGGAGGCTTAAATATAAAGTTAGACAAATGGAGAGGGCGAGATCCAATGTCTATTTTTTAATTAAATAATTCTATAGTGTTTGTTTGCTTTTAAAAAATAATTTCATTATTAACTCACCATTTGGAAGTTAATGTATGTCATCTCCTCTAATCCTATAGCAACTCTCGGCAGGCATCATTTCCACCTCACAGACTAAATAAAAGACTCAAGAAACACAAAGCAATACATCAGCTTCACACAGGAAAAGAGTCAAAATCTCAAATAGAATTTCAAAGCAATCCACTCCCTAAGCTCTTAATTATTGCTTCCTATTATTGGCTAAAGGAAGGATAATTACTTGTGAAAAATATAGGTATAATGTGTTATTTATTCACTTAGAATAGAATACAATAACATGTTAGCTGAGTGGCAAGGTGGATCAATGGGTGAAGGCATCCCCTGCCAAGGCTGCTGACCTGTGAACTTGACCCCACATGAGGGAGAACCAATCAACAAATTGTTTTGATTTGTAAGTGGGCATACACCCACATATACCATACAAATAAAATGTTTAAAAAGAAAATAGTATGCCAGCTTATAAAAATGATTAATAGGTTATTCTTCAGATTAAATGGGGCTTGCAGAAGAAAAAGAACTTCCAAGGTACCATGAGTATGAAGGGTAAAGATCTTGGGTGTGTTGGGAATCAGTATCTGGAGGAGCACACAACGACCAGACACTCACCTTCCAGAGCAATGTGCATATCATCAGTCACTGAAGGGGCACTCACGTGGAACTAAGAAAGCTTTGAATGATGACCAGCAGGCTGGACTTCCTCTGCCCTCTTCCTCTCTCTAAGCTCCCTGTAGCTCTCTCTCCTTGTTGGCTATGATATTTATCATTCCTTCCCACTCAGGCCTGTTACTGCTCTCCCCTCAGCTGGTATACTTTTCTGTGCACCCTTGGTGGCTGCCACGTCACATCATTCCAATTTTAATTCACCTAAGACATCTTTAGAAAGATCATGTCTTAATTCAAGAATCCCCTTCCTCCCCCCACACAATATGTAATTCACACAGGAATTGTACTCTTTCTTATGGACATTATAATTTTCAGCATTCTCTCTATTTGTTTCCTATTGATACATTTAGGAAATGAGCACCATGGTACCTATAGCTCATCTATCAGGTTCTCTGAGGGATCTCCAGTTGCCAACACATAATGACCTCAAAGCAACTCTTTCTTCTTCTATAAAATAAATGGACAAATGTTTCAGGTTTCAGCATTTATTATAATTAAATTGCTTGGGACAG
Organism: Sigmodon hispidus; assembly: GCA_004025045.1. NCBI lineage: Eukaryota > Metazoa > Chordata > Mammalia > Rodentia > Cricetidae > Sigmodon > Sigmodon hispidus. The sequence continues at coordinate 39,167 of PVIH01000519.1, forward strand.
ATGTCACTTTCCAAATTTTAGCATTCAGAAGAATCGGAATAGCTAGCCCAAAAGACTGTTGAGGAGCATATAATCAACTATTAGAATGCACTCTAAAAATGAGGAGTTTCAGCATTATTTACAGAGGAAAACTGACTTCCCTCCCAGAAAGAGAGAAGGGAGGCTTTAAAGTAATTCTCTATAAAAAAAAAATAGTCTTTAGCTCAGACTTAGCAGAGGCTAATCACAACAAGTGGAAGGATGTTCATTTAAAAATACAACTTACTAACTGGGGACTGAAAATCTTCCAAAAGTGGTCTGAAATGTTGTCAACTGTCTCTGCTTAAGAATAGGTGGGTCCTTAACTGTTGACTTGGTAAAAAACTGGAAAGGGGTAATGCAGGTTTTTTTCTTTTTTCCTTCCTTCCTTTCTTTTTTCCTTCTTAACATTCTCTTGCCTTTCTTTACTAACTTTCTAAGCAATGTTGTTTCTTTAACACTCAATAAACTCAATCCCTGGATAAATAGAAGAAGAGTTCAAATTTTCTGCTTTTTCTTTCAGCTATCATGCTGCATCCAGGCTCAAGCTGAGGCTGGTGCTCAGGAATGATGTCTTGTGGAGGAGATAGTAAGCCCTGTGGAAATGTAATCAGCCTGATTCTTGGCATGGTTAGTTGCTGCTTTTCTTGGAGGCAGGGTGTAGTGTTTCTTAAGGAAGGGCATTTATAGTGATTAAAATTGCTCAGAGCTTGCTTCATTGTGTAATTCTGGTACTGTAGTATGTAATCCTGGCAGGGAGGGAGTAAGAAAGGGACAGAAAATCCCAGGTGGTGACATGGAAGGGCACATAGTACAGATGCTACCCCAAGAAGCAGGGATGCTGGGGGTCGGGCTCTGGGTCAGTACACTCCTTATGTCGACCTCCTAAGGAGTGTGGAGAACACAGGTTCCAAGGGCTGTGGCTGCCCATCAGCTTGCCGTCAGTCTACACAGCTCTTAGGCAAGTTCCAAGGACCAACTGGTAAATGGAGCTTTTGGACAGAAGTTTGTTCTTCTGGGAGGTAAACGAAAAACTGTCTTTCAGAACAAAAAGATGAAGATATGTTAAACGTCTACTTTAAAAGTCAGCAATTCCATTTCTAGGCCTATGTTCTACAAAATATGCACATAGGTGCATATTAATGGATATGCATACCCGTGACAACATTATTTAGTGTAGTGTAAAACTGAAGCCCATCAAAATGTCCATCTATGTATGGATATAGTACAGCACATTTATACAGCAGAATATTGCATGCCAATGAAAATGGACAAATAATAAGCAGGTGAGATAAGGTAGGCTAGTCTCACACAGTTTTGATTTTAAAATTCATAAAGCCCGACATATCCTGAGGGATTTTATTTGCCTAAAATTCAAAACCAATTCAATGACATTTGAAGACAGGAAAGTGGAGCCCTCTGGAGAGAAGGGTGGGTATGCAAGATAGGGTTAGGATTAGGGTTAGGGTATGAGGTGCTTATAGGGACTGGTGATAATCCACTTGGTAATAATTCATCAGGCTTCATGCCTAAGAATTTTGCACATTTCCCAAATGTATGGTACAATTTAGTAAAACATTAAGTAAGTCTAAGAAGCAATGCTATCCCCCCAGAAGTGAGGAGTGGACATTGGATGGAGTCAGTAGAGATCAGTGGGGGCCCTGTGTTCCAGCTTGTGCTGTGGGCTTCAGAAAGCATGCATGTGACTGTCTCATTTTGAGAACAAGTGTAAGTATAGAGATGAGAATAGCCTGCAATGGATGGACAATTGCTTTTTCTTGTTGTCATAAGGATTTTCTAAATCTGGCACAGGAAAGTAGCCCATGTCTTTCTCCATGTCTTCTGGAGCCCCTGCTATGGTGCATTAAGCATTTCCTGGAAACTGGTGGCCTCAGTCCTTGTGTTAGATGAGGGAATGACATCGAGGGTACCAATATGGCTATAAACCAGACATCTGGATTTGAAACACATGATTAGGAACTTTGGCTTGAGGTCTAGCTCTTCACCTGGTCTTGTACATTTTTTCTATTTTTTAATTAATAACTCTGGGCTTTTCTGACAGAAAGCTGAGACTGTGAAGACCAGGAAGAAGGCAAAATGTAATAGTAATGTCATTTTCTCAGCTATTAACAAGATATATGTAGTCAAGAGCAAGTATACACATTGATTCTTGTCAAGTGAGATTCTTTACAGGGTGAAAACATGGGCTGCTATGGAGGTAAGCTCTCCTAGGAATGCTTCATGCTGCAGTCTTTAAAAAGAATAAACAAAGGTAGGTTCTTCCAAGGTGTGTCTTGCCTGGTGAGATCCTTCCTGGTGCCCTCTGGCACTTAGAACTCTTACAGATTTAATGCCTGTCAGTCCATGTCTCAGCTTGCAAGTTGCATTTTGCCCCTTCCTTGGAAATGTGTAAAGGAAGAATTGTATTGTTGCTTGTTGAAATGGACTGTGTATCTCACAAATCCCATTTCAATAATCTCCTAGAAAAGCAATGCTGTATTTGGAATTGGAAAGGGCAATACAACATGTCTAAATAAATAGCAGGCAGTCCCTCAACACCTGCTGGCTTGCAGCGTTACAATGTGATTTCTGGGCCTGAAATTTCCTCTTTTTTCTTAAGCAAACAGAGTCTGAAAGGGCTTAAACAGAGACAGAATTTTAAAACAGAATGCTCACAAAATGAGGTTTCTGAAATTCTAAAGCTGTGATCCAGTCTCTTGAGAAGTGGAAAGCTTCAACTAAACCCTTTACTCTGTTCAGTCATTGTTCAGCTCTATGTGCCTTTAGTTTCCTGACAAATTTTGTCTTCTGAGATGCATCTCTATTCTTGCATTTTTGTCCTGTTTCAAGGCTGAGCTCTGCTATCACCAATGTATGAAAACCATTTCCAGGGTTGTGGGTCTATAAAGTCAAGATGTTCTGGCTATGGAGGAAGATATTACAGGGTATGAGGTATGAGGAGACATGTGCTCAGAGTGATCAAGTTCCATGTTTAATTTGACTCTATTTCCCCTCACATGAAAACACTATTTTCATACAAGGAAGACAGAGACTATGTGGAGCAAATCTAATGAGTACACTTATTTACATTATTTTTTTCTCATGAGTTTCTCCACTAATAAATTTTTTAAAGAAAAAAAGTCAAAGAATTGCTTTTGTTTTCTCTTGATACCAAGAGCTGACTTTGTGCTGTGGGTTATGTAAACAATCTCCAGTCTTCAGAAATGCACATTAATTTTAATAGGGAAGAATTAACCATGCTATTAACTTTTACCTTTCATAGGGTACAGCCCGTCAGCCTTGAAACCCAGATATTCTTCTCCTTTCATCCATCGATAGTTTTATCCTGTCCTTCTATGGCTTGAAAAAAAGATGCATTTGGTTAGATTTATTCTAATCATTAACTTTAATGTCTAATATACAGAATGGGCAATTTCAATTCTGTGTCTACTTTTCTTAGTCAAGATTCATTACAAAATCTTATAAAAACATTTTCGTAGACTTAATTACTGTCACTACACTCACATTTTGTGAATTTATAAAGATGATTTTCTGATTTAAAGGACAGCTATTATCAAACAATAACTACCCAAACTGTCTCCCCTTAAAAGCCTCAGAGATTCTAAGCTTTTGGGTTTCAGCTTCATCAAGGAAGCACAGAGTAGTATTTGGTAGCATAAGAATACTACTTATTATGATTCGGTAGCTAGGCTTTGCCTAAGAGAACTTCTGTATTATTTCAAGAAAATGTTAAAAGCTCTTACCCATTGATTATTTGAAGATACTTTTCATGAAATAAATGCTTTAGAGAACAATTTGGCATTATTCAGTAGAGGTGAAATGGTATAGTCTATTAAATTTTCAGCTTTAAGTAATTAAATTAAGGATGCTCAATCATAGGCGTTTGGAAATATGCATTGCAGAAGTTGGTGAAAAATTTTGATGTACACAAGGTAAATTCACAATGAATAAAAATATAAACCACTGAAAATGTGAACCATTTATAAAATTATCTCAATATAATAATCTTAAGAAGCAAACATGAATAAAATAGCATAGTTGAGATGTTTTCATTGAAAGCAAAGATAAATTAACAGAAGTATATTTGTGACTATGTAACACATTATTGTATATGGCATATATAAGCCCTGGAGGCTTCTAAGGATCTGAGGGCCAGCAGGCCTCAGCCAGTTCAAACCAGTTACAACCAGTGCCTTCAAGCATGTGCTCATGGCATTTCTTCATAGGCCATGAGTGCCCCTCATAAGTGGACACTTGCTCATTAGCTAGTCTGAGGTATTCCTGGGGGCCTCTGCAACAGAGGTGGAGTTCTGATGTGAGATGACATGGACCAGGGAAAGACCCCACCCACCAGAGCAGCAAATGCCAGCAAAGCTTGCCCCTTCCCAAAATAAATTGAGCCTGCTTGTTTAAACTTGAGTCTCAGAGTCTATGTCCTTGTACTCCAAGCCTACTTGTCCCCTTCTCCAAGGGGAACTGGCAGGGACCAAACAATTATATTAATATTAATGTTCCATTGACAGGCATGTTCAACCAGTGGCCTAAGGGCAGGATATGTACCCCAGGACCACTATGAATATGGCCAAACCCATCAACTTATATAACATATTATGAATTCTGTTTGTTTTGTTTTTAAATGACACTTGTATCACAACATCAAGAGAGACAAGCCTGGGTGGATAATAGCATTAATAAAAATAATAAGCTCTGAATTTAAGATAGAGTTTCTTTTGAGGCAAAATAGAGCAGAAGAAAGAAAATCGGAGAGAGAGAGGGAGAGAGAGAAGGAGAGAGAGAGAGAGAGAGAGAGAGAGAGAGAGAGAGAGAGAGAGAATGAAATGAGGTCCAAAGTGTTAACTAGAAGAGGGTTTTTTTGTTGTTGTTTTGTGTGTGTGTGTGTGTGTTTCTTTTTGTTTTTGTTTTGTTTTGAGACAGGATCTCATTGTGCAGCGCTGGTTGTCCTGCAGCTAGTTATGTTGACCTGGCCAGCCTCTGCCTCACAAAGATCCATCTGCCTCTGCCTCTCAAATACTGGGATTAAAAAGCTAGAAGAGTTTGATTATACTTACAATGTTTTGTTTCTTGCATTCAATATATATATATATGTGTGTGTGTGTGTGTGTGTATCTGTAGACTTTTTAATGATTTGGAAATATCAATGATGTGCTGAAATCTGAGAATTATAATGTGGTTTCTTGCTTGTAAAAGATATCAGCTTGGGATCTGAAACACCTTGGATTGGCACTTTGGAGCCCATTCCCTCCAGAGCAACACCTGACCCAGTTTTGATGTTGGAGTGAGGAAAGAGGATCTTCTTGGAGTGGATGCTGAGCTAAGCCACATTGGAATCTTAGGACCTCCTGCCCTTGCTAGGGAGGAGATGGGGTGATGGGGAGAAGAGAGAGTGACTGGGATGAGGGTAAGGGGGAAGGGAGCTTGAACAAGGAGATACATGGAAAAAATATGACTTTATTCATAATAAAAAAAGATATGAGGTTATAAAAGTGCCTAACCTACATACACCAACTTTATGCTTTTTTTTTTGCTAACTGGAGTTTGCATAGCTTTCATATGCCCTTCACTGCTTTCACCGTAGCCTTTTTGGCCACAATTATTTTGTGAAAAGCCACATGTAGCCTTCTCTTTCTTTTCTCATTGGTTCCGTTAGGAAATTTGGGGCTTACAATGTTCCTTGTCTATAAGCTTAGCCCAGGTATAAAAATGTACTCTTTTGGTACCTTTGCTTTTTAGGGTTGCTAATGGAAGAAAGAGCTGTGGGGACACAGAGAAAAAAGCTTTTCTTTAAGAAAAGGTACAGTGGCTGTAATTCTTTCTACCAATAATGCTTGGTGACTTGTAGATTACATTTCTTCAGGAGATTTGAAGTTTACCTCACGATAGATCCTGAGTATTTTACCCTTAGTTGGTATTGGCATGGATGCTTGGAATCTGTTGTTAAGGCAGTTTGTCTTAGTCTAAATTCTAACAGGAGCAGCTAATTTTCTACGTCCTTTAGGAAATATCAATGATCATTGAGTGGACGTTTCAACATCTAGTTGTCAGAAACAGCAAAGAGACAACACAAGAGTTGCCTGGAAGTCCATTAAAGTGTTGGCTCTGCATTGGGCTGTTCCCTGAAATCACCTGGAGAGTTGTAAGAATAAAATATCAATGCCAAGATTCTGATGCCAGGAGGGCCTCATGGACCTGGTTGACAGAATGAAGCAATTTTACTGAACTGAGGTGACTGTGTCTCCTTCTGTTTAGACTGGCTCTGTGTGGTTATTCATCCTCAAAACTTCAGCTGAGTTTTTTGCAGAATCAGAAACCCAGGTTGGTGCTTTCCTAAGGAGCTTCCCCAGGTGTCTCTCTCTCTCTCTCTCTCTCTCTCTCTCTCTCTCACACACACACACACACACACACACACACACACACACACACACACGCACACACACGCACGCAAGTAGGCACACACAGTCTACACTCTCAAAAGACTCTGATATCACTGTAATATACTTGCATTGTGGTTTTGATCCCTGCCTTGCGGCTTTTGGAAGAATCCTGGGATCCTGAAAAGGAGATCCTCTCCAGCATGACTTAGCAGGGCAAAAGATCACCTTTCTCATCTCATAAATATTCACAAAAAGTTCTTCAAAAATCCCAAATATTGAACTCAATGGTATACCAATACCCCTCAGCTAGACTTACTGCACTTTGTCTCTGGAATCGTGAGTCTTCGCTTTGTTTTGTTAAATAAACTTGTGTGTCTGTTGACTGAATTCTGAGGAGGTGAGAATGGAGGACACAGTGATACCTGGCAAGACTGACGTTTTAAATAAACCCACTGGGAGACCCTGATATACAGCAAAGTTTATGTGAGCAAATCTCAGCGTGTTATACAAATTATAGTGACTTGAAATTTATATGTATTCCTAATCTCCATTGAATTAGTTTATATGGATTGCAGAGAAATGGTAAAGAGTCTGTTATCCAGCGGCACACGCAATTTGAACAAAAATGGGATGGAGGACTCCTACAGCAATGCCCCAGATGTTCAGCATCCATGACTTTGTATCATAGTGAGTACTTGGCAGAGTTTTGGCCATAGCAAAAGCTTAAATAGGAAGTTACTGAATAAACAGATGTACAAACTAAAACAAAGAAAGAAAGACTGAAGAGGAAAACTCAGAGGCAGAATCATGCTTGTGAGAAGTGAAATCGCCTACGGATTCTCGAAATTTGGAATCCAGAACTTGAGAGCCCCAGGTCTGTATTCCAGTCACTCTGCTAGAAAAGGGTGTGTTTCTTTGTAATGTTGATTCTCTCTAATCCTAAACAAGAATAAAGACTGTTCTTGCTTTCAGTTCTGGTTTGATTTCACTGATCATTAATTCTCTCCACGGAAGCTAGACAAGGGCATATCTTCCCACACAGCTGGTTCAAGTTCAGAAGGTTCCTTAAATAGACCACCACTAAATAGTCAAGGACATTTCAAGATGAGTTGTGCTTCCATTTTTACTTTCTCGGAGATTCCTTAAGTATTGAGGATAGCATTTGATGAATGATAGCTCTGAGACTATTTTTAATTTCCATAACTGGCTCAGAGTGCACATTCCATTCCCACTCCCTGGTGTTTGTGCCTCTACCCTCTGCCCTGAACAGGTGTGAGCTTGTCCGCTGAAGATGTGCTTTCACTCAGTGATGAGTCGCTGAGTCGGTGTTAGCTTTCCGACTTAGATTCTAGGCAGTTGTGCGCGTGTGTAGGGGGTTAATCTTAGGATGCTGACATCACTTCGGTTTGGATCAAGTGCTTCAGAGCCACACCTGGGAGGTGTGCTGGCTTCTGTCTTTGCCTGATTTCTACTCAACTTGTTATGTGCAGCATTTCAGAGAAGATTCCAGCTAATATGGAGGCAGATAAAACTGAAAATAAAGTGCATCCAAAAAGTGAGAACAAAAATGAAGAGTTAAGGGTTGATCTGTTTTTAGATTTTTTTTATCAGACCAAATGTCAAACATGATGATTTGAATAAGAATGACACCGACATAGGCCCGAATATTTGAATGTTGACTCATCAGGGAGTTACCCAATCAGGAGGTATGGCATTATTGTAGTAGGTGTGGCCTTGTTAGAAAGAGGGTGTCTCTGGGGGTGGGCTTTGGGGTTTCAGAAGCCCAAGCCATGCCTAGTGCACAGCCCCCCCTTCTGCTTCTTGTAGATCAGGATGTAAAACTCCCAAGTTACTTCTGCAGCAGGAGGTCTATCTGCATATCGCCATGTTTCCCATCAGGATGACAATGGACAAAACCTCTGAACTATAAGCCAGCCCCAGTTAAATATTTTCTATTCTAAGAGTTGCTGTGGTCATGGTGTCTCTTCACAGCAATAGAACACTCACTAAGACAATCAAGAGACTAGGTTTCCATTTGTCTTGGATTGCAAATAGAGAAGAAAAAAGAATTAGAAAATATGTAGTGTCTTTTGTTTTCTAGTTTAAAAATTACTATTATTTGCTTATTGTGATGGTTAGTGTTAATGTCATTTTGACAAAATCTATAATCACTTGGGAGATGGGGCTCTGGTTATGCCTGTGGTGATTATATTGATTATGCTAATTGGTGTGGAAAGACCATTACTGCAGTGGTACCATTCCCTAGGCAACGGATTGCTGATGGTATAGAGCGGAAGGAAGGAGGAGCTGAACTCTAGCAGGCCTGTATTTATTGCTCTCTTCTGATTCCAGATGAAATGTCACAAGCTGTCTCAGGCTCTTCTTACTGTGATTTCTCCACCTAATACCAAAACATTATGTTCACATCTCTGTTTAATTCTTTGGCCATTTGTCTAAAAAATTATTTTCTTCACCCAATGTTATAAAAACAATAGCTCAGTTCCATCTAGGATGGCGACATGAACATTGACTGCATGTGCATGGGATGCTATGGTGGGCCTGGGAGGTGACAGAAAAATGATGAGGTTGCTGCTGCCTGTTACAATGTAGCTAAAGAGCAGCTGAAATCTAATGAAGGCAAGTGGAGTCGTCAGTGATTTATGTGAATTTAGTTGAAAGAATAGAAGAACAAGAGGTTAATTATGTCTGAGAACCATAGATTGGAGGTTCTCAGAGAACCCAAGCAGATTTTTGAATCATAGGCCTGAAGGTATATTACAAAGCCATAAAACTCGTGGATGACAGCAGAGGAAACTCTGGAGTCCTGCAGTGACCTTTTAGCTATAACAACAGAGACAAATCCAGGAAGAGATTGTTCATAAGTTGGAGCTCTTTAAAATTAAGGATGTTTTCTCTGGGGGAAAAAACATTACACTGTAAATAAGGAGAATGAGAAGACAAGGCATGGAGGGAAAAAATATCTGCGAAGACATCTGATAAAAGACTGTTGCCCCACACTCATCAAGAGTTCTTCACATTTCCATGAGTAGGCACTGGGCACTGATGAGAAATCTCTGCACCTTTCTTTGAATTTTGCCATGAAATTAAAACTTCTTTCAGAAATACAATCTTTAAAAAGAAATATTTGATAATCTAAGGTAGGAGCATCACAAATATTGGGCCCTTCTGTGGCCTCGGGGTTGAGGCCCAGTGTAAATTTGTAAGGCTTCCTAGAGTTTGGCCACCTGTCTCTGGCCATAAACTCCTGTGTGAGTGACTCAGCATAGCCTGATCTAAGAGCCCCTCTGCCTAGCCTCTGCCAACATACTATTGGCCCTTTTTCCTCATCCCCACCCCATCCCAAGACTCCCATCCCCTTCTCACAATCCTATATAAGTCCCAGATTGATGCAATAAAGTGAGTTCTTGCTTCAACAAGGCTTCTGACTCAGCATATGATTTTTCCCTGGTGGCTAGGGGGTGCTGGGTTGTGACACCCACCATCTCACTCCAACCCCAGGGAGAGGCCAGCTGGTCTGGATCTCCCTCCACCCTATCTGTCAGACAGCCCATATTCTCTTAATTTAAATGTATCTATTATTTTACTTTATGATTTACTTTTAAGAAATCATTTTTGCGGCTGAAGAGCTGGCTCAGTTGTTAAGAACATTGGTAGCTCTTGCAGAAACCCGTGGTTTGATTCCTAGAACCTTGGTAAGGTGGCTCACAGTCACCTCTAATTCCAGTTTCCACACCCTCTTCTGGCCTCTGAAAGTACCTGCATACATGTAGTGAATATACACATAGTGTAGAATAAAATAAATCTTTTAAAAAGCAATCATTGTGTTAAGAAATCTTTTTCTAGGCCAAAATTTAAAAGTGTTTCTTTGTGTTCTTATATATCTCTCTGTACTTTTAATTTTTGAGTATGACATGGGGATTTTTTCCCCATGTAGATAACAAAAATGCTTCAAGACTCAGTATTAAATATGCCATTTTCCTACTGATAACACAGATACATAAAATGCTTCTATTTATTTGAAAATTTATTTCTAAAATTTCAGGGTTTTTTTTGATTTCCTTTTCTAGTTGTAAAATCTCCAGAAATAGTCTCAATATTTTTATACTGACCCTGCTGTATAGAAAAGTGATTATGCTCACTGAGAGAAATGTATTGGAGAAATATGTTCAAGCATAAAGATTGTTGTAGTTGATTTAAATAATTTTAGCATCAGGTGAAGAGCCGACAGAAGTGCCTCTGGTCTCCTCAGGTCTCATTCCCTGACTCTGAGGTCATGGTGAGGAAATCGGACCCTGGGGACTGGATCTCATCCTTCTAACTCCGGCTTCACAAACGAGACTGAGCAAGCTTGAAGGTCACTGCTGATGAACAACTTGGAATGTGGTTATTAATATTCACCGTATATGCCTATGCTAAGTGACACGATTGTAAAATACTCCAAAAGCCATACTATAGCAATTCCTGATAGCATTAACTGTTTCCAATAAAATCCCATTAAAGCAGAAGATTACCACTATAATGACAACTTTGGATAATTCATCTCCCCAGGATTTTATGAAAGAGTGAATGTAAAGGGCATAAACCTTTCTCATCTGAGAGTTGATTATTATATTTTCTTTATTTGATTCTTCTTCCTGCCCCCCCATTACTTAACATTTTTGTACCCACTATTGGACAACTAACTTTGAAAATAGTTTCCAACCCATTTCACTATCAAGGCCAGCAGTTAGGCAGTTTCCATTTACTCCCCTACCAAGAACACCTAAACGCATATTCTTCTTCCTTTTGTTTCCCTTGATTTGTTGATGTAATCTGGGATTGTATATCAGGATCATTATTTTCATATGACATTGTCGAAAACTCTTTCTAAATATTAGCCAAAGGAAGTACCAGCATATTTGTGTATATGTATGTTTTCTTCTTCCTTCTGTTTGGATAAATTGGATGGGTTATGCCGTTGAATGAAAATTTCAAAGCAAGGCAGCTGATAATGTTACATTACTATACAGCCTCTGCATGTATGTTGCAAGAAACCCATTCTATTCAGTATAGCCATCTGACGCCAGGTTAGAAGAGAGTTCATCCTGTGCTGACTGCACCATCCATCCATCCATCTCTTCTCCAGCTCCTTCTGTGATGAAACAATTTTAGTGCCAAAGAAATTCTTGTTCTCCTCTGCCTATAATAACAGCAACAGGTTGCTGTGTCTTTTTCTTTCTTAAAGCATTTACTGGAAAATGTTGTGATTTTTTCATGTAAGTTTACTTTTTCTCACACTAGACATTACTTCTGTTATCTTAGATAATAATTTTCAGTGGGAAATTGGAGACAAGAGAGGTTAAGAGGTGGAATGGAAAGCTTCTTCTAGAACTCCTCACTTTAGAAGTGTGACAACAACTATGTCAACACAGTCACCTTTGCATGACTCCTGGAGCCAGACTATGTGGATACTCTGCAAAGGACCTGGTATATAAACAAACTGATTGTCAAACTAGGTCACACATGTCAGAACTGAGCTAAAAAAACAGTAATAGTGATTAATTGCTGCATAAATAATAGTGTGGCCAGTTAAAGTAGGGGCAAGAGGCTACACTGTCCTAGGGTTTCTGTTCTGAGAAAATGCCAGCTCAGAAGAAAGTCCTCAGCCCCTCATAGTTTTTTCCCTTGTTGACAGTTTTCTGATTAGAATTCTTAGTGCTCTTTTAATTTCATAATGACCCTACATCCAACAGCTGCAGAGTGTTTTCTTTAGTTTGTATTTGTTCCTGTAAAATGTTGCTAAATAGAGGTGATTTGTAATAACAATATCTGACCCCAATTGTTTAAGTATCATAAACACGCAGAAAATATTTTTAATACCTGCATTTATTTAGTTTGACATGAAGTTCTGTAGAAGGCATTAGTATTTACAGTGTAGCAGGAGGGTCTCAGGCCATGCACATGGTCTTTCAAATTGAAGCTTTGGAAGCTGTCCGAAGCTCGGTTCCAAATACAGTACCATTGCGTCTAATTCAAAGCTGTTGGAGAATACAATGATGCTGAAACTGGTATTTGTGTAATTAGTTCTAAAAGTGCATCTTCTCATCTGTGGAGGAGATTGAAAGGGAACAGGAACAAAGACTCCAACCATGCTATTAAAATGATGGCCAGCTGAATTTTGTTCCCTGAGATTATGTGAACAATATTCTATTCTGCTAAGTAGCTCAGAATAAAATAAATGAAGGGAACAGTGCAAGGCAATGATGGCGGATGCTTGTAGCAATAAGACATCTGGAATTGAGAACACTGTCCTACTAAAAATCTAGATGGCTCAATAATAGAGTGAGTTGTTTTCCAGGTCCATGCCAATTTGGAGGCTAGTAGCTGCTGGAAGTTGCTACTACCCATTCAAGCATCACTTTAACAAATGTGATGATGCACACTGCAGAATATGTAACATTTTCTACTGTCCTGTTAAGCCTATAGAGAGTTTTATTAGTATATATAACAAGTTTTATTCTTTCTTTTTTTGGTCACAGCTCCTGTTCACATAGATTTTAAGGAACTGTTAATCATTCACAGGGTATACGTGGCAGTGTACTTTGCTATGGGTACAAACTTAGATTGATAACACACTGAAGAACATCCAGAGGAATGTTCCAGGCATATGTTCATACCTCCTTTCTGGAAATCTGATCCCAAAATTTGAATCATGGTCTCTTACCTTACTTTGGTATATTAAAGTGAGTCTTGATTATTCTTTTTACTTTCTCATCCTAAGTTCTAAATTTGATGCAGGAATAAAAGGGTCCACTTCTATTTTTCTTTTCTCCAAGGACTTTATGAAAATTTAAAGCTTGTCTTTTAAGATTTATTTATTTATTTTATGTATTGGAGTGCTCTATCTGCATGTATGCCTGCACACCAGAAAAGGGCATGAGATCCCATGATAGATGGTTGTAAGCCACCACGTGGTTTTTGGCAACTGAACCAAGGACCTCTGGAAGAGTAGCAGCTGGTGCTCTCAAGCACTGAGCCATCTCTTCAGTCCTGGATTGTCTTTTACTTGCTAGGGAAGGAAGTGAGAGAGATATGGGAGGGGGAAGGAGAGAAGAAAAAGAAGGAAACCCTTTATTCCTCAAACAGGACTATGCTGAAGCCTGCCCCTCTCTTCACATCTGTTTCTTTCCAGGTCCCATCCAACATAACAAAAGTATAAGACAGATATGCTTAGGCCCCAGGAAGCATAATGGCTAACAGGAAAAAGAAGAAACAGGATAGAAAAACACTATAGAAAAGGGAAATCCGTGAAAACCTGAAGTCTTCCAGCAAGTGTTTGCCCTGGGGCCTTGCAACTAAATCTGATTGACCTGGTACCACCTGCTGTGGGTGGCTCACTTGTAAATTTCTGATGGCAATTTTTCTTCCTCTTATTCTTCTTCCTCCTTTTCCTTCACTTTCCCATCCCCCAAAGGTGGTTGTCTAAGTGCTAAAAACAGCTAACTAGACTCACAAAGCCCTCAGAGAACTCTGCATATCTGTATGCATGCTATAATGTCTCATATAATATCCCTTCATTTTTGTCTTTAAAATGATGCCTTAGTTTGAACCCTTCTAAATATGCCTATAGTTCACCATGGTGTATGTTTTCCTGTTGTGACAAGTGGATCTTTTTGTAAGTGACAGAATTCCCTCTGATACTCACTTTCATAGATACTATGTCAGCCTGGTCACTGAGTTTCAGGAGCGGAAGCTCTGGTTTTTCCATTTCACTGAAATCCAACAAAAAGACCTGGTAATAGTACAGCTCAGACTGGTTTAGGTCACTTGGCAATACTAAGAAGACTCGATGAGATGAAAACAATTTAGGAAAGACTCCGGAATCCCACGGTTTCAGGCAAGTCATTCCTAAACTCTTGTCCTCTTTAAATGTGGCTTTGAACTGAAGTTCAATGAGTTTACTTACAATCCACACATCAATAACTGTGTCTCCACCTCACTCTGCCACACAGGAGCAATAGAAGGATTCCTGAGAGGCAGATTTCTGTGAGTTCTCTTTGTCTCTATTTCACCAGGATCTTTTGAAAGTTGTGGGAAATTGGGGCTCAGGTGGTATATGAACATGTGCAAGGCTCCATGTTGAATTCCAGGTACTTCCCAAAACAAAACAAAAAAAGAAAAACAGCAAAAAAAAAAAAAAAAAAAAAAAAAAAAAAAAAAAAAAAAAAAAAAAAAAAAAAAAAAAAAAAAAAAAAAAAAAAAAAAAAAAAAAAAAAAAAAAAAAAAAAAAAAAAAAAAAAAAAAAAAAAAACAAAGAGAGGATGTAACTTTGAAAATTTTCCTTTTTAGTTTTGTCAGGATGATGCAGGAACCCAGAGCCTCATGGGTGCTAGGCAACTATCTTTTGACTTTAGAAACATCTGTAGACTTCAAGTCCTGAAGAGAGTAGATGTCTCCTTCCCTCTCCAGTCTCCTTCTGACACTCTCCAGCGTCACACTATGTTGGCCTGGATGTACTCATGAACTGAACTGACCCTCAGTCTTCAGCTGACTCAGTAGCTGGGGCTACATCATGTACCTGTGTGCCTAGCTATTAGAAGTAATCTTTGACTAGAACAAATATAATCCAAATAAACCAGCTCGTAGAAGATCAGTGACCAGTTATCAATCTGCAATTAATTCAGAAGTCTATTTTCTACGGAAGGGACAAATCTGATTTAGAAAGTTAAATCACATGTTCTTTATGCATTTAAAGGTTCCAGCCTGATGGATGTAAAATCTCTCCCCAGTTCTCTCTTGCCCATAGATAACTCTTTCTCTTTTTTATTTCCCACCCAATTTAAGTGACAGTTACTCAGTGTTTTATTTACTGCTATTTAGCAGAAAGAAAGTGATCTTCTTTCAATGTGTCCTCTGAGGACTCCACTCCTATGGAACCATTACCAAAATGTGTAATTATATTCAATGATTGTGATTTTTCTCTCCCAAAAAATTGTCATGTCCAAAAGAATCAGAAAGTTTTTGTTTTTGAAACAGAGTCTCACCATATAGACCAAGCTGGTCTTAAAGTCACAGAGATCTGCCTGCCTCTGCCTTTTGAGTGCTGAGACTAAAGGCCCTGCCCCCTGCCTCTAATATTTCCTATAATGAAAATATTACTCCTATATGAGCACATGGCTAGCCACATAATAAAATGCCCACAGTTCTGAGTAGTGAAATAAATACTCAGACAAGCAACCATCTTAACCCCCATTTCTTAAATTCCCCAATTGTCACTTTGTTCTACTTGGCAGTCATCCACTGGTTCTTAAATTCCAGTGACATAGCTTTATCTGCTCAGTCACATCTGCATCTCACTACTTTGATGGCTCTCCTGAATACAACTTAATCAGGCACCTAACTCCTGCCTGGCTGGGTTCCTGCCAGACCTACAATTACACTCTTAAACCATCTCCTGCCTGTCAGGTTCCAGGACACCTGGCCAGGATTGAGGATTTACCTCAGCTTTCAGCTACTGTTTCTTATTCAGCTTTTTCCTGTTTCTGCTATACTCTAGGCTCTTGAGGAAAGAAAACTTTCACTTTGTGACTCTCTTTCTGTATAGCCTGTACTTGCCTCAAACTCAGGATTGTTAAGTTAAAGACATATGATCCCACACCTGAATAAAGATTTTGTGTGTGTGTGTGTGTGTGTGTGTGTGTGTGTGTGTGTGTGTGGTGTATAGATATATATATTATAAATATATATTATATATATATACATATTGAAGCAGGGTCTTACTATGTAAATCCCTCTGGTCTAGAACTCACCATGTTCACCAGGCTGGCCTCAACCTCATAGAGATTCCCCTGTCTCTGCTGAAATTAAAGGCATTCACTACCATGCCTGGCTCTGTGTGTCTTCCTTTCTTCTGTGAATACAAGTTTACTTGTGACTTTAAAATCATTTTCATGGAGTTCTAATTGTGAAGCTACAGAAGACCTCAGGTAGAGTGAGTGCACCCATTGTTTTATAGATGAGTTTTCATTGGAACATCAAATATATTTCTTAGGGTTTTGGTGGCAGAGTACCTTGGTGAATTGATCGGGACCAAAGAATGCTGCAAAGATAATAGCACCTAAGAGATCTCGCACGAGAGATTTGTTGGGGGTGCATGCACATACACACCCACAGGACAGGGAGACCAGCTGTGATCACGATGGCAGGGACCTTTTAAAGGGGCATAACACATGAGCATAGGGAGAATACTATGCTCAGTATAATATTCTATACTCATGGTTCATTGCGAATGTGTTGAATTTAGTGGCTGATGATGACATGGCTGACAGAGGTGAGTGGCTGAAGGCAGGTTGTGGGAACATCTGGTTTCTAATAATATTTCTAGCAAAAGAATGGCAGAAAACATTTGAATTTGGGTTCTAATATTTGCCAGTTGTGTGATTTTTAGGCGGAAGGCTTGTGCAATGGGTGTGGTGTTTCTGCTTTGGAGTCGTTGGGAGTTCTCGATGAGGTACAAGCACCATTGAGTGCACTGGTTGGCTTCCTGGCTCCTGTCACATAACCTGTCATTCTGCTTTTATTTATTATTTTCTGAGAGTATGGTGTATGAAGGGAAGACAGAGAAGAGGGAAAACCTGGCTGCTGCTGCTTCTTTCTTTCCTCTTCTCTTCATCCTCCTCCTTTCCCTTTGCCCCTCACCCCTGTTTTTAAAATTTCTCCTTCCCCATCCCAGCTCATCCCATCCCATCCCATTCTTTTCTTTTTCCTTTCTTTCTTTTTGGTTTTTACTTTCTTTGGTCTTGATTTAAAAAATATTAGTAGTTTCTAATGCTTTAGAATTTGTCTCTAGATTCAAAATATTGGAGCCCAGCTATAAAACAGCAGTAAAATAAAACTGTTAGCTTGGGAATTCTTGAAAATGGCTTCCCAAGGAAATATAAATGCCCCTTATGGAGAGGGCTAGACTCTGTGATTAGGGGTGACTCTGTGGTGTAGGAGTGACTGTGGTGTAGGGGTGACTGTGATGTAGGGGTCACTGTGTTGTAGGGGTGACTCTGTGGTGTAGGGGTGACTCTGTGGTGTAGGAGTGACTCTGGTGTAGGGGTGACTCTGTGGTATGGGGTGACTGTGATGTAGGGGTCACTGTGGTGTAGTGGTGACACCATGGTGTAGGGGTGACTCTGTGGTGTAGGGGTGACTGTGGTATAGGAGTGACTCTGTGGTGTAGGGGTGACTGGTATAGGAGTGACTCTGTGGTGTAGGGGTGACACTGACATTTAGGAGTGATGCTGACGTGTAGGGCTGACATTATTGTATAGGGGTGACACTGAGGTGTAGAGGTGACATTGTTGTAGGGGTGATACTGTGGTGTAAGGTTGACTCTGTGGTGTAGGGGTGACACCATGGTGTATGGGTGACTCTGAGGTATAGGGGTGACTCTGTGGTGTAGGGGTGACACTGTGATGTAGGGGTGACTCTGTGGTATAGGGATGACACTGTGATGTAGGGATGACTATATGGTGTAGAGATGACACTGTGATGTAGGGGTGACTCTATGGTGTAGAGATGACACTGTGATATAGGGGTGACTCTGTGGTATAGGGATGACACTGTGGTGTAGGGATGGCTCTGTGGTGTAGGGGTGACACTGTGGTGTAGGGTTGACACTGTGGTGTAGGGGTGACTCTGTGGTATAGGGATGACACTGTGGTGTAGGGATGACACTGTGGTTTAGGGGTGGCTCTGTGGTGTAGGGGTGACACTGTTGTGTATGGGTGACACTGAGGTAAGGGTGACATTGCTGCATAGGGGTGACACTGTGGTGTAGGGGCAGATAATTCACATCACAATAAATAAGTAAATTAGAAAACTCGCTTCCTTTCTTTGTTTTTGCGTTAGTAATTTGTTTTGTTTTGTTTTCCCACCGTTTGGCACTTTACATTGTAAGAATCTAGCCATGGGGGTTTGTGTTTATTACCCCAGTCTGGAAATAGATCCAGGAACATCCATAAAGCTCACTGGCCAGACACCTAGCCAAATCAGAGATCTTCAGGTTCAATGTGAGACCCTGTCTCAAATCATAAAGTGTTGAATGATTAAGGAAAACACCCAATGTCAACTCCTGGTACATCTATATGCTTTCCTGCACACCCACCCACCCACCCCCCCCACACACACAAACACACACAAACACAAAGATATCAAATATTAATAAGGACTTTATTAATTTGAGAGTAAAGCAGGGTCACTTGTTTCTCAAACTTTCTATCTAGAGTATAAACATGTGGTAGAGGAAATGGGAATTCTGGAAATGATAATAGTAAGAATAGAAAGTGTGTTGTGTTGACCTATTTCCCAAGACTCTCAGCATCCTCTGTCAATATTCATTAGCTTTCCTCCTCTCAAGGTTTAATTCAGTGACAGACACATTGCAGAACATCAAGAAGTTAGGTGACTTCATGTCCTGGATGCTTTGCTAAAATTGGTGCATTTTCACTGTCTAAGTGTCCAGTTTGGAAGGCAGGTTACATGACTATCTGTCTGTGGAGGGCAGGCAGGATTCTGAGCGTGAGTAAGAATAGCAATTCAATGTTTTTTCGGCCATAGGAACACTGTGTATCTTTAGAAAATATCAATTGTTCAGGCAATGCTTTTTTTCCTTCAGGGTATAAACTCTCACAAATGATAAAGATTCTCACATCATGCTGAACTGGATGAGTGTAGTGGTTAATAAATAAAAATAAGCCACTCAAATGCTTCATAAAAAAAATCCCATCTTTTTTGTATTAGTTCAATGACTATGTACTGATTTCCTATTGTGCAGGATGCTGGGCATATGATGTAAAGCTCACTAGATGAAGCCAGCCTCTCAGGAAAGAATATGAACTGCACAGGAGAGTTTTCCAATGACATGTCTTTAGGGGTGGTTAACCACATGTGAGTTACATTCAATGAGGAAGAAAGAGACTGCTTAGATGAAAAGTAGACAGTAGGTAGCAGTCTTGCCAGTCACAGTTCATGAGCTCGATGGCATGGACAGAAGCAGTGCTCATTAATTCCACATCATACGGTAATACTGAGCCTTTCAATAATCCTACTGCTTTGCATTGATGCTTACATTTGCACATTATTTCTATTCCAGGTGTAAAGAGCGTTGGATGGAGGTGTCATTGGTAGAATTCCTGGGTTAGAGCACTTTTTTTCTACTCACTAGTTGGTTGGCAACTTATGATAAATTGATGAGTTCAGTAGATAAGAAAGAGAAGGCCAAAGCTAAGAGCAAATAGCACTTCCGTCCTTTCCTGTTCTCTTATCTATTGTTTTTACATTTCTTATAGTTTTTTGAGGGGAAATTTATTAACATGCACAGAGAAGGTGTCTTCTCTTGGCACTGGTTCAGCTAGAGGAGGATCCTTAATAAGCTCAGAACAATGTCTTTGGCAGCTATTGTGGTTATGGGATGCCTTCTGCCATTAGAAGGATATCTATAGGGAAGCAAAAAGGAGAGAGATTCACCAGTTATCTGGAGATAATAAATATCTGTTTCAGGCATGCAAAATTGCAGCATTTGGGGGTCAAAGTCAGTTTACAGTCAGAAAAATAGTAAGACTTAGATAGTGCGGAATTGGAATAAAATATTTCTGTAGGCCTTATCTTCAGAGTTGAAATTACATATTATTCTATTCTTTAACTCTAAGCTTTATGCTGTTTCTGTAACAAACAGGTTTTTTTTTTATTTAGATAAGCTTTATATTTATATTCCTGCTTTGTAAAGGACCTTTTGTACTTCTGAGTCTCACTTGTCTTGCTCTCTGGGTGAGTTTTTCTTTCTTCCCTTTTCTTTTTTTCCTTCTTTCTTTCTTTGCTTGAGACAGAGTCTTACTGGGTGGTATTGGTTTGTTGGCTGGCCTTCAAGTTGGTATTTAGAACAGGTTGGGCTCTAATTCAGAGAGATTCTCCAACCTCTGCCTCCTAAATGCTGGGATTAAAAGCCCGATGACAATCTATATCTTTCTGAAGGAGAGTGATTTGAAGCATGTCCTGTGAGACAAAAGGTGGTCTTTGTGATAGCTAAGAGTAGCTGTGCAAGGGGTCTGCTGGAAAAAGTGCATTTCAGGATGGGTAAGATACTTCTACTTGAGGAAGCTTTTTCAGTGATAAGGCAGTGTGGCCTCTACAATGAGAAAATGCCAGCCTTGAAATGGGAGCAAAGGGATTTGAGGACTAAAATAAAACTAAAGCAAATGGTGGAAACATGCTCAACTCCTTAATTCATCTGATTAGAGCCAACAGGCGCCATCGTGTAGAACATTTGCTCCTGTCCCAGATGCCATTAAGGCAGCAGCAGAGCTATTTCTAGGCTTGGCTCCAGATTGGTGGGGGATAAATTCAGCGGATTCAGTTTCAGCCTGGAGCCACCGTGTAATGGTGCAGACTGCAGTCACTGCAAAGTCTTCAGGCATCAAGTGTTCTTGGGAGCACATGCCTGCTTCGAAGAGCTGTCCTAGCCCAAGGGAACATTACTACAACCCCAATTGCAACACAGCCCCAGTTCCTGCCTATATCTCTCTGCCTTACTCTACAATACACAAGCATGCTTTCTTAGACTTAAAGGCTTTTAGAAGGTGCTATAGTATATGTCTGTATATGGTATGGTATATGTATATGAAGCTGGAAGAGTATATAATAATCACCCTATTGAAAATTACACACATTACTGTACTGCGACAATGAAAGACAAAGCTTTCTGTTGCTATTTTAGGCTCCAGAACAGTAATTGCCAATAAAAGAAAAAAGTTTAAAAAAAGTTTTATTCTAGGTCAGTAGATAGAACTATCTGAGCTATTCCAAATCTACACTCTGCCCAAGGACCAGTCCTAGAAATAAGTTCTTAAATTTTAGATATTTCTTACCTCATCAGGAGAGATGAATCCTGTTAAATATAGTGTAAGCTGAAAATATTCTAAATAAACAATGCATTTACTACATCTGACAGAACTAATTATTTGACAATACAGGATATTATAGAATATGTGTTGTGTGCTCTCCTGACTGAGCAGCTGGCTGCATTTCACATTTCCCCAACAACATGAGAGCATGGTATAGTGAGTAGATCACTATCTCAGAGAAAGATCCAGACTCAAACATAAAACATGGTTTCTATTGAATAGGTATCATTTGGACAACATAGTAAAGGCCCCGAATCATAAATAAATCATAATAAGTAAAATCATTCTGAGACATCAGAATTCAAGGGTCATTGATTGTTTGATAAAAGGGAGTGTGTAGAAAGGTCTCCAAGAATCCTTTGTGCTATCTAACATCCTTTCTGTATAGATGGAGAGAACATTTAAATATTAAAGATGCTATAGAGAGAACTATTACCCTAGAAAAACCTTCCCAAAATTAGTGTGGTCAAACTCTACTGTTTGTGACTGATGAATATTGGCCCTGTTTTAGAATATGAAATGATTTTTCTAGTAACACCATTGAAACTCTTGTTGAACATTGCACCCACTATTGAAAGTTATGCTGGTGAGATGTACATGTGTCTCTGGAATTCTGGGGCCATTTACAAAATGATTTAGAAGGTAAAATCAGAGGCAAAGAAAAACACTTGGTAGCAAATATATCTTGAATAAAAAAGAAAATAACAAGACCAGAAGCTTAGAGAAATCTTTTTCTTAAGGAGTGCATCAGAATGGCTGACATAAATATGCTGCTGTTCATAACCTGGCTTCTTCTCACATAGGCAGGATATTCTATGGCTCCCAGCAACTTTCACCATCCAGTGGGGACTGTAAAAGGGGACAGCCCTGAACCTCAGGCTTCATAAATCTGTAATATAAATATTTCTCTTCAAATTCTTTAGAGAATTAAGATGCATTCAGAACAATTTCAAGACCCAAGTAAATTATAATGATGGTCAGTAGACCACCCACTAGAGGCAGCTGCATGGAAGCAGGAGCTTGTCTATGATGACAACTATTTCTTTTGAAATTTTATTCAAAATGAAATTAGACTTAAAGAAACTTAGCAAAAATATTTATTTGAAGTGCCTATACTTCACCTGGTTTGGCATAACATCAACTACTTGACAATGTGTCTCCTTGAAGCTCAGAGATAAGCACTCTTACAACACTATTAATTATATTATAGTCTTTATTTCAAATTTACCAAGTCTGAAGGACAGTCCATCTCTAGTTATTTGGGGTTTAGGATCTGACTCAGGATCCCAATTGTATTTTGTCATGATTCTGGAACCTCAGTATCTTTCTGTTCATGGCAGTCTATGCATCTGCCTTTGACTTGAATGAGCTGGACACTCTGGTGGAACATGCAACAGTGTTTTGTAGAGGAGTGAAGTCACATGGTTATGGGAGATGTCCTTCTAAAGTACAGCTTTGCTCCTGGTTTATGGTCCCAAATGTTTATCTATTTCTTTGCTATGCCTGTAGAAGCTGTTCCAGGCTGTCTTCTGGGTCACTGCAATGTGTCTTCATTAGTTTTTCTCCTTCTGAGTGTTTCATTTTGTAAATTTTTATAGCAACACAGGATGCTCTGTGCTTGAATATTTTCTGTCCAGCCCCAGTATCACATCTTCAAGAAGCCTGAGAGCGTAAGTCTGTCTGATTAGTATTTTTTTTTAATCCTGGATCTTAGGTAGGTCATTTGCAGAAAGAGCTCACATACATTACTTGTACATTATCAGTCACAAGTGGCCCGTTGTATACCTTTACTAAACTACAGCTGTGCAAACACCCCAAAGGGGAGGTGTGCACACAGCATCACACTACACATGCTGACCTGCAGCAGTAGATCTGAGCAAGACTTACAAGGCAACTGCTGCATAACAGGTGACCCAGGACACTATCCTCCTTCCTTTGCCGCCCACATACAGCTGTGCCAGATGTCAGTGTTGTCTTACTGCCTGCCTTCCTACTCATCTTGATTGCTATTTTACTTGTCTTTCTTTTTCCTAGGGCTTCCATAGCACATGGCACAACCTCCTAACAGTCCTTCCGTGGTCATCTCCGTTAGGATTCTGCTCTAGCTTGGGCAGCCACGCCCTCTCCTGAGTTCTGACATTAAGCCCTATTTAAGAAGAATCCCCACTGCCACACTCGTTCTCTTGCTTCTGTCCTTCTGAGAGCATTTCTCTCTCTCTGTCTCTCCCTCCCTTTCCCTTCTCTGTTATTATAACAATATCTCTCTGTTATAATAATAAAGTCCTTCTATGTAGAAATAGCCTCTAAGTGTCTCCTGCTACCTGCTACTGCCTCCCGCCATGTCCCCTGCATAGGGCATGAGGCCTCTCCATTCACAGACACCTTCCACCAGCTAACCAGGTAAACCATTATCATATCACGCCAGATCAAACATATGATCCCAACAATCCCTCCATTCTATACCCCATCCTTCACATAGATGCATAAGCAATTCTTCCTATTAAAAATAGAACTTCATTGCCTGCTGCTCTTCTAAAGCTGGCAGAGAATGGTTTCTGTACATTTGGTCAGTTTTGCTCCTAAACCATCACAGGTGAATGGTTCCTGCCCCTTAGACTTGATGAACATCAGCTGGAGTATGTGCTTCAGTGGTTGTCTAAGTTCTGCTCCGTGTTTCAGAGACTGATGGTCTAGGGTGGGAGTCTGATATAGACTCCTCCCAGAAAGCCCCAAGGAATGCTGAGGTTAGGGCCAATGAGATTGTGTGTACACAGTACTTAAGAAGAAAAATACCCTTTCTCATTTGGGTCTGTGGGGCCCAGAGAAGCTTGCCAGACAGACATCAGGCCCGTGCTGGCAGCCAGTGGTTCCATAAGTGAACACCATCCAGGGAGAAGCCAGCACCCAAGGGAGAGAGCCTGACAAAGCAAACATACCCTTCCTGAGAAAGGGACATTTACAATAGAACAGATACTCTTCAGGTACAGGTAAACCTTAAGAACTGCTAAATGCTGATATATCCCAAAAATTCAAAGCAGCCAATGGATTCTTGACGGGTACCCCTAGCCTGAGCTTGGACCAATCCCAGAATGTAACTCTGCAGCTCTGAAGCCCTTAGAGCACCCCCCGACCCCACAATAAAAATCCTTGCCTCATGCTGCGCAGGGTCGCTCCTACTCTACTGCCACATAGGATGGATGAAGTGACCTAAGCTAGCTTGTCAATAAAGAGACTCTGGTGTTGCATTGGACCGGTCTCTTGGTGGTCTTTTTGTGAGTATGGACTCTGGGCATAATGGGTCCTAACACCTCTGGTATAGTTGTGTACTGTCAAACATACTCTAACCTGTTCAAATCTTTGCATACCTTCTGCAAATACCCTCCAGTCAATCCTCTTTGTCTTCCATGTGTAACACAAATTTTGGTTGTATTAAAGGAAACTCAGAACTAGATATCAGGGAAAGGCTGGAATATCAAAGAGAGGAAACACCACAGTCAAATCTCACCCAACTCTTTTCCAGCTTCCTTAGCCTTGCTCCTGTTCGATTCTACAGAATGAATCTGTCTTTCACACCTGCCTTAAAAATACCTTCTTGCTCAATTCTCTCACATCCAGGTTAAGATTAAAGGTGTGAGCTACTACTATTTGGTAGTTAATCTTGAATTCACAGAAACACAGAAAGATCTCTGTCTCTGGAGTTATAGATTAAAGGTGTACATCGCAACTCCTGGTCTTTCCCATGCTGGGATTAAAGGTGTGGGTTACCACTCTCTGACCCTCCTGGATTGATGTGGGTGGATCTGTTCTCTGCTATTCCAGACTGGTTTTATTAAACATATAACATATCAGCACATCCATGTTTTAACAATAAAATGTTACAGATCATTCACTTCCTAGCTCCTTTCCCAGAGTTTTCCCTGTTCTTCTGGGAAGAGAGGGGAAGTCTGCATTCCAGCAGTGTCTGATCTATAATGATAAATACTACTCAGTGAGTCACTAATTCAGTTCTCTCAGCAGCTCCCAAAGTCCTTGGTCAACTTTGCTCTTGAGCACCTACACCTCTTTACACTTTGCACAGAACAGCACTTAATAGAAGACACCGAATGAAACAACCTTTTCCAAGAGAAGTATCAGTGCTTTATACTCAAGAAAGTGTTAAGGGGTTTTGAAGAACTTGCCAAGATTTGCTCCTATTGCATTGCAGATGAAAGAAAAATTAAAAAAAAAAAAAGAGTGGCCCAAGAGATGTAGTCTAATGGCCCAACAGCGATTAGACTCTTCACTTCCGTAAACCAGGCAATTCAAACAAATTGATCTTCCATGAATCTGGAATGAGCCATCACCCTCTAGCAGCGTGGTGGCTAGCAAGGCAGGAAGCTGCTAGCTCTCTTGGGCTGCTGACTTGTTTGTGTAATTGTTAATCAACCAACTAGGTGATGAATGGGCCAGCCAATTTTGCTGTCAACACCTACAGTATCCACCACCAGCCTTCTTAGCTGTACCATTACCTGTAGAATTAATATCTGAAGTCAACCATTGGTGTGGTGGCTATAAAATAGAAGAGCTAGTCTCTGCATGTGCACATGAAAAACAATCACACATCAATTTTTATAAGTTATGACTAAAGTGGAACATTTCCTGCAATTATTATAGGTTATGAGTTGTATTTTCAGTACCCAAGACTTCATCACTGGTAGGAACCATCTATACTTGTATACTACACTCCAGTGATGATATTTCAACTTTATTTCAAGGGTTGGAGAGATGACTCGAAGTTTAGAGCACTTACTTCTCTTGTTGAGGATCCAGGCTTGGTTCCCAACACTCATGTGGCACTTACAACCAGCCTTTACTCCAGTTCCAGGGCTTCCAATGCCCATTGCTGGCCTCCGTGGGCATTGCACACACATGGTAAATATACATTTACCACCATACCCCGACACATACACATAAAATAGAAATAAATATTTAAAACTATTTCAAAATGACATTAGTTATCAAATACACTATTATATTTTGGTATTAGATATAAAATAAGAAGCACATATACTTTATCACATTGGTCTGAAATTTCTACAGAGGAACGTTACATTCCTACATGTCAAAGATGTTTTGTGCATATCTAAAACAAAAGTTGTATGCATTTTATTTTGAATGTTTAAAATATTGTTTTGAAAGAGACAAAGTTCAATGAGATCCTACAGGACTCTGTGACAGTAGGAAGGTTAAGACTCTATGTAGCATACAAAGTTAGGGCAGAATTTACTGTGTAATGTAAGTTTGGGAGGGAGAATTTTTCAGAAGAATTAGAAAAATTTCCTAGCTGTATACTATTTAAAGATCTCATGGAATAACTAGCTGGCTAATGAAGTGTGTCAGAACATTTGCTTCTCTAACTGTGTATAGACTGCAAATGAAACATTCTTTTGTTCTTTGGGCTACACGCTGCCAGTGCTGTAATAGTTAAATTAATTTCTAATACGACTCATCTCATTATAGATCTGTGCAACAGTCTCTTTTAATTTTAAATTGAGCTTCAGGGAAGATTAAATACTTAGGTATCTCAGTTTGTATAAAATTTCTAGATCCATACAAATTAAACTTCCCCTGTCTAAATGACCCTAATCATTCTAATTTAACTAGATGGAGCTTATTTCCTTTTGACAGCGCTTGTCATGTTGAATCTTAGCCGTGGAGACGAATGACATGCCAAATGGGCAATCAGTATTCCAGATGTTGCCTTGCTGCTCGCCAGCAACGTTATTAATAAAAGTCAGTTGGTTCTTGTCTTTTTTTTAACCCTCTAACATTACTGAGAGTATAAACTTCCTCTCTCCCCATTATGATATGGTAATGGCCATTTAGAAGTATAGCAAATGGATTGCCCCTGAGGAAGACTACCTTTGGGAAAGTACCAGTCCACTGGGAGTGGTCCAACAGGGACTCCTGGTGATCTGTGGGACTTGCAGCCAGGTGAGACTCTGGATATGGAGAGGTTAGAAGGCATGAAAATTGGTCTCTGTGTGTGTGTGTGTGTGTGTGTTGGGGAGGTCTAAGTATCAGAAGGGCCATTTTGTTTATTTCTTCCTGAGGTCTACCAGGAGTTCAAAGGACCTGCCTTCTTGTTGCCTGGCAGTCTTCTGCTGGCTTGATGATCCTGTTCCCTCTTGAGCATTTCCCAAACTATGCTGGAGCTTGCAGAGAACTTCATATATAAGATATCCACAAGGACCCTGGTGAGTTAGAACTCTGTCCTCCAGGAAATGAAAGGAAGATGTGCTGGGGACTAAGAGACTACTTGGGCCAAATGGGGATAGAGTTTAAAAATAGAATCACAGATCAAAAGATAGAAGGCCTGATTCCATGACAATTAACAAATACAGGCAGGTTCTGGAAATAAATATATATATATATATATATATATATATATATACATATACATATATATATATATGAAGATTAGATATTCAGAGCTAGGAAAACATCTACCAGTACTATTATAATCATTATTTATGTAATAGGTGTGGTGATTTCATGAGAGTTTACTGAAAAGGCAATTGGTTTGGTGTATTCTCTCATATTCTCATTCTCTCTCCTCAATTGAAAACAATTAGACTTCCCCTTTACCTTGTGCTCTCTTGTTTAAGATTGTGGAAAGTCCTTCGAGTTTCTAAACACAAAGGATGGTTTAGTATCTCTCGACCTTCCTAACGCTGAGACCCTTTAATGCAGTTCCTTGTGTTGTGGTGACCCCCAACCATAAAATTACTTTTGTTGTACTCCATAACTGGAATTCTGCTACTGTTATTAATCGTAAGGTAAATGTCTTGTTTTCTGGTGGTCTCATGTGACCCCTGTGAAAGGGTCATTTGACTTCAAAGAGGTCACAATTTATCTAAATAATTGGGGCAGTAATATTGTGGCCTCCAGAAAACTGTCTCAGGGGGCTGGGCAGATGCCTCAGTACATAAAGTGTTTGCTGTGTGACAACCCAATTTCCAATTCCTAAAACTCACATAAAAAGCTGGGTGTGATGGCACACTGCTGTAATACTAGTTTCAAAGGTGTTGAGGCAGAAGGATCCATTCTTGGTCTAGCTAAAAGGAGTGCTAGCTTCAATGAGACTTTGTCTCAAAGGATTATAAAGTGAGGAATGATAAAGACTCCGACATTAACCTCTGGCCACCACTGGTGCACCTGATGACACATACGCCTGTGTCTCTCCATGTCTCTCTGCCTACATCCTTAGCTTTTCACTTTCTGCATCACTCTCTTGACTTGGACTTTGATGAACAACTTGACATCCAGTTAAAGCCATGTTTAAGTGGAAGATATTAGCACCAAAGCTATGTTTGTTATAGTCAATCTTGTAGGGTTTCCAACATGCCTCATTATGTGGATTTTTGTGCCATGCCACTTCCTCGAATGCAAACCAACGAAAAAACTATTCTTTGTGCAAGTAATTTTCCTTCCATTATCTCTCTGTGTTTTTTCAAGTTCATTAACAATAGAAACTACTGAACTGAGTTCTGCTGACATCTGGTGGACAAAACCTGTGTTTGTGACTTGATTATTAGCTCAGGGGCAAAGCTGTATCAAGTGAAATAGAAAATCGAGCTAAGCCAAGCATGCAACTCTGAATTAGTACAGAATACATCTTAGAGCACTTTCTAAGTCCGTTTTTCTAGCTTGCAAAGCTGCACTTCAGCTTACTGCTTGAAGCCACGTTTTCTGTGGCTTCCCTGAGCCTTAGTGACTGTGCAAATAGACATGCTCCAGTCATAGCACAAGGGGGCTAGTTCAGCTGGTGAGGACATTCACATACATAGGTGTTTCAGGAAGTCTTCTGTCCACACTGGGTCTCTTGGCAGCACAACATAGTGCTGTCCGCATTAGGACATCTTTGTGGAGGAAATTGCCAAGATGCAATATCTTGCATTTAAAATTGTCCCCACCCCGACAATGAGCTTACAGATATAGATGGGGGTTCTAAAACAGTAATGTAATGGTACAGATGTAACATCACATCTGTATGTATGGGAAGGCTGTTATCCAGCCATCTTTGCCAAATAGGGTAAGTTTCAGGTTTGGAGAGATGCCCAGTCTCAGGCAGAGAATAAGGTGGAAATCAATACAGGAAAACACACTATATCTTCCTCTGGGTTCTACATATGTGTTCACACACATACACACACACCCCATCCAGAAATCTCACCAAAATGAACACCTCTGGTTTTTAGGTAAGATACCTCTACTTCTTAGAAATACTTGGATAAGGATGAATTCTAAATAAAATAAAATAAAATAAAATAAAATAAAATAAAATAAAATCACTGTATAGCCAGAAGTTTCTGTCCTGCCCCAATTCTGAGGTCGGGATCCAGAGTTCCAAGTGATCACACAAAATCCTATATTAATTACATGCTGTTTGGCCTTTGGCTCAGGCATATTACTTGCTAACTTTTACTCTTAAGCTAACCCATGATTAGCTAAGTGGCTTAGTATCTTTCTTCAGAGTATTTTTATCTTCTTTCTTCTTGTCTGCCTGGCATCTCTGCTCTGCTCTTCCTCCTCCCAGAGCTTTCTTAGTCTGGTAGCCCCACTCATACTTCTGCCTTCCTTCTGGCCAATCAGTGTTTTATTAAACCAGTAGGAGGGACAATTATTTACAATGTATAAGGGCATAATCCCACAGCAAATCACAATTTACATTTACAGCCTAGTGTGGTGGCACATGACTTTAATCCCAGCACTTAGGAGGCAGAGGCAGGTGGATCTCTGAGTTCAAAACTAGCCTGGTTTACAGAGGGAGTTCCAGGTCAGCCAGGGCTACACAGAGAAACCTTGTCTTGAAACACCAAAAAGAAAAAAAAAAGAAAAAGAAAACCAATTAACATTTATAGATAATATCTTTCTCATTTTGGGGAGGAGATGTCTATGCCCTTAAATCTAATCTCTCACAGACATCATTGGGTCTTGTTTTCTTTTGAAAAAGTCCATTCAGCAATGTTATGTCTTTTGGTTGCAATGTTAAATCCATGCACGTCTAGGAGCCCTTATTGTGTAGACTTCCTCATGCCTTTTTGCTAACTATTGTCTGTCCCCTGCTTTTCTCTCATGCTTTATTGACTGGGGTGATAGTTCTTATTGTGTGTGTCTTCTGTAGGTGTATATATATGCTTTTTAGTACTTATGACTATCTAAAGCACCCTATTGCTGTGATAACGGTTTAAACCTATAACAATGTAATATCAATCTCAGAAAAATATTCTGGATGTAACCACACTCCTTTATATTATATATATCAATGTTTTATATTTAATTTTTATGCCAGAATTAAAACCATTTCCATGTCATCATTATTAAATCATTATTCTCATCTCCATATTTATCTTTTCTGCAGTTTTCCAGGCACAAATGCTTCTATATTCTGTGTCCTTCTGTTTCAACGTGAAATTTTTCTTCCACTGTATTCAAGTGCAGGTTTAGTGGTAATGGGACTATCTTACAATCCATCTAGGAACATCTAGATCTGTCTTGAAGGATAGCTTTGTTAGACATGTTCATGACTGGGAGGTATTTTTGTTTCCTATT
This sequence comes from Sigmodon hispidus, assembly GCA_004025045.1. Lineage (NCBI taxonomy): Eukaryota > Metazoa > Chordata > Mammalia > Rodentia > Cricetidae > Sigmodon > Sigmodon hispidus. The sequence continues at coordinate 70,140 of PVIH01000519.1, forward strand.
GTTTTACCTTGCTTGGCTCTCTGAACACATCCCACAGTGGCTGGCAAGGTTGCTGCCGAGAAGTATTTCATAGTCAGTGACGCTGCCTTGCATGTGAAAACCCACTTTTCTATTGCTGCTTTCAGAAGTTTCACCTATGATTTTGATGACTTGTTCATAACATGTTTGAGGACAGATTGGTTTATGTCCAGTCTAGATGTTAGTTTTCTTTCTCAGCATTGGGACATTTTAAGCCATTTCTTTAACAATATTTTCTGCTCCCCTGTATTGTTCTGAAACTCCCAAAGTGCATATAGTGACTCTCCTGAAAGTAACACATACATCCTTTGAGCATTCCTCACTTCTTTATTTATTATGATTATTTTCTCTTGGACTGAATGGTTTCGAAAGATTTATATTTCAGCTCAATGACTCTTCTACTGTATTGAACTTCTTTGCTGATTTTCTGTCACTTTAGTTATTGTGTTTTTTATTTCCAAAATTGTTTGGTTCTTTATATTTTCTGCCTATTTGCTAGCATCCTTACATTCTATTGTTTTCTTGATCTCAGAAATAGGTAATTTCCATCTCTTATTTCTTTGGAGTTATTCTGCAAATACACTTTGTTTCTTAGCATGGGGCCAAGCTTTTATGTGTCTCATGTAAGTCCTAACTCTGGGTTAGGACTAAAGCACTTGAAGGAGTGGTGGGTAGAAACTGGGAGAGACACAGAAGAGAGAGAATGAGGTGAAGTTTAGTAGGAAAAAACAGAGAGGAAGAATCACTTCTGGTTTGCCCAGCACAGCTAACAGTTAAGATATAATTTCTAATAATTTATTTATTTTACATCCCTGTTGCAGTTTCCCTTCCCACCCACCTCCCAAGCCACTCCTCCTCAGTTCCTGTTTGGAAGGTCTCCCGTAAGTATCAACAAAACATGACATATCGAGTTGCAGTAAGACTAAGTACCTCCCCATATATTAAGACTGAGCAAGGTGACCCAGCCAGAGTAGGATCCCAAAAGCCAGTAAGAAAAGTTGGAGATAGCCTGTTCCTGCTGTTGGAATCCCATAAGAGGACCAAGCTACACAACTGTAACATACAGAGTATATAGATTGCCTAGATCAGTCCTATGGTGCCCTGGTTGTTGGTTCTGTGAGCTCCTAGGTGCCCAGGTTAGTTGATTTAGTAAGTTTTCTTGGGGTGCTCTTGACCCTTGTCTCCTATAATCCTCTTCCTTCCCCTTTTCTGCAGGATTCCCTGAAGTCCGCCTAACGTCTGGTTGTGGGTCTGCATTTGATTCCATCAGATGCTGGATGAAGCCCTCTCTAATGACATTTGGGCTAGGCACTAATCTGGGCACAGGAGACAGCTGGTTCAAGGCTACCTATATGAGATTGCTACTCTGGTGAGATGGCTCCACTAGGCCCACAATCATAAATGGATTTCAAGATGACTGGAAGACTATGAAATCACCAGTATGTAAGAATGAAGAGACAGAAACAACCGTTACTGGGATTATCACACATGGCATTCATACATGTACTGACTTATAATAAAACAGAGATGTTGCTCTTTTTCTATTCCAAGAGGAAAGCAAGCCATCTACTCTTGTCCTAGTGTTTACAAATGGGTTTTCTACAGGGGAATATGCTCAGTTGTTAAGCCCAGTTAGATACTTGAGGGAGGGGTACTCTTAACCTTGGTTTAGGGGAATATAACTTTTGTGGCTCAAATTTCTCAATTAGACGTGCTTGCCAGGTTTCTTTTTCAGGAGTTTATAATATCTTGCTCCCTCTGGTGTCTGTCTTCTGCACTGTAGGTGATTCTGTTCCTATTTTTATGGTTTTGAAATAAGATCTCACATACTGCTTAGCTAGCCTTGGATTTGTTACATACCCAAGGCTGACCCTGGCCTCCTGGTTCTCCACCTTCTGCATGCTGGGGTCATAGGGGTGTGCCACCATGTCCAGATGCATGGTGTGGTTCTTGGGTTTTACAGTAGCAATTTGTCCCACTTAACCCTTTTTCTTCAGTGGCTGCCAGCCGTCTAAAGTATGCTAGCTTCCTGTGCGTACTGTGTCAGGACAAACAGCAAAATAGCAGCTTCCTAGGAAGCCCTCCTGAAGCCAGGGTGCCACCCATACAGTCCAGGGAACATTTCTGTTTACCTAGCACACTCTGGAATAGACCTGTCATTTTATCATCTTTTGTCACCACTACAGCAAACCACCCAGTTTAAACTCAGTCAATGGAGGCTTGTAAGATCCAAAACAAAACATGCTGAACAATCACTATTAGTGGAGACACTCTGGTTGTGAGTCCAGGGAACATGCTGTTGTTGACAGGAATAAGGGATAGTGATGATCATATTCATTTGCATCAGGCTTTTAATTTAGGAGAGAATAGAGCCCCTCCCCCCTTTCTGATGAAGTTTCCAATTCTAGAGCTTTTTTTTTTTTTTTTTTTTTTTTTTTTTTTTTTTTTTTTTTTTTTTTTTTTTTTTTTTTTTTTTTTTTTTTTTTTTTTTTTTCTTCCAGGTTCTTATGCAGCCCTAGATGGATGGTATCTGAAACCCCAGAAAACTACACCACTTTATGAAATTCTGAGACTGGAAAAATGTTAAATGGCAGGCAGCCAGCAGCACCTGTGTACTCCATTTACTAACAGAGAAAGGCAGGCTTTGGGAAAAGAATGTGATTGATCTGTGTTTAATAGTATCTTTAAGGATGGTGCATTTTGGTTCATATACTGAATGAACTAACTCCCCCACCATGAGCTAACTCCCCCACCATGAGCTTCTGATTCCAGAGAACTCACATTAATCCTTTGTTCTGGGTATCAGCTTGTGATACAAACACAAAAAAAAATCATTTTCCCATCCAAATAGACTATTTTCTCTGAATCCTTTGCCTTCACCTGCTGCAATCAATACTACAAAATGTGCTGGTCACAAGACCATGCCCTTCACCTCCCATCCTACACGACCATGACAGTTAAAAACCAGACTCCTGTCACTCCTGCTGGTTCACATCCTTCACGTGCGGTCAACTCTTGAAAGCCTTCAGCCCACTTCTGACCCACTTTTCTCTACTTCAGATTCCATGGGTTTTCTGACTTATTTAGGAGCTCCTGACAGAGATCCTTCTGTAATGTACATGCACAAGTGGATAGAACAGAGCTGTGCTTCTCATACCAGTTTTCCTGACCCTCACATATCTCACTTCACCTGCTCTCCTCACCACAGGCTGCTCTCACAGTCCCATTTACACTGATATCACTTGCAAACAGATATGTCCACTTCAGAAGTCTTTTGCAAGCAGATGTCATCCCAGTCCTCATGGGATGCCACAGTTATCACAGGCTAGCAGTGGTCTTTAAAGACATGTTCAAGTTTAATAACCTGGGCTGTGAGCCAATTCCTAAAGGGCATGGGAGGATCTGCGAACTGGTTCTTAAGTACATGCATCCTAACAGTACTCCCCTAGGAAAGGAATTTAACCTTACTTTAAATAATTTACTGAGAATTTCGTGTGTACAGTGCAGCAGTATTTTGGTCACATTCACCACCACTTGCCTAATTCCTGGCCTATCCTCCCTCATTCTACTGTCTTTGTCTTTTCAAAGAGCCCTATTTGTGCTCCTAACATAGACACGGGTGTGACAGCCACACTCCAAAAGAAAACTCTCTTTCTGCAGCAGCCATCTTTCTCCTTCATGCTAGAATGTTGACTTGATCAGTCTTGCTCAAAACCTAACTTATTAACAATGATAACATTTGGGGGTTGACTAAATGATAGAATTTGGGGGAGTAAGTGGCTTTGTGTCTTCAGATTTCTTTCCACCCTGCCCATCCACAGGGCTGTTCCAATGTATTAATGGTAAATGCTTCTAGGCTGCCTGAGTATCTTCCCCATATAAAAGCATCGAACTGCAGTATTTCTATAAATCTGAAGAAAACACAAAGCAGAGCACTGGACTTACATTAGCCTTCTGGAAACAAAGCATGGTTGGCACCAGTGCAAATATCAGGACATTTTGCAATTGCTTGGCTCATCACCAGCTCTTCAGACGGAGTTGCCAGAATGGGCTGTTTTATGCATGTAGAACTTCCTTTACATACACACAAACAAGTTCAGAGCATGCAAGCAATAAAGATAAGGCACTGCTCAGAGCATGCTAGAACAGGCCTGCCTGTGGCATATAATCTGACCATACTAATACAAAGCATATCATTGAGAGTGCATGTGAACTGCTAAATGCCAATTTCTGAAAAAATAGCCAGTACTAGTAATAAGCTTACAGTACTATCAGTACTTTCAGATTACAAATACTTTCCTTCCCAGGGCCACCAGATAAATTAGGCAGTCTTGATAGTACTTCACAATTGATTCATACGGAGTCATCCCTTTCCCTCTGTAACCATAAATGCCACACACAGGTTTTCTACAACACTTACTTGTAGAGTGACAATACATTAGCTGCAGACTTAATGTCACCATGGCTGTAATTTGCATGTTGATGGAAAGTTAGCATAATGTAGGGATGTGAAATTAAGCTGGCTGGCTATGAGAAATGGCCCTGCTAAGATCCATTTTTCGATTCTCATTAGTCCACATTTTTGGCTTACTATTTGTGCTTTCTCTCATTACTAACGAAATTGTAAAGTATGTCCCCAAGGATGCTTACACAGGCTCCTGGAAAACTATCAGTTCACATGATGGAGCTGTGAAGCCAATGTCCTGCTTTAACTGACCACAGCGTTAGAAAGGAGTGTGTGGATGCAAAACAATGAAGCAGTCTAATTTCCAGGGGTAGATTTACAGGCTATGTTTACATGCTTGTAAGGATAAAGAACATCTGAGGTCTTTGGGGGCACTGAGTCCACAGTGGGGATTATTGTGGGAAAAGAAAAATGACATAAACTACCATTTTCAAATGATCAGAGTATGGGAGGGACAAAGAATTTTTAAAAAAAACACATGAAAAATAAGTTATGGGTAAGCGGAAAGGGCCAAATTAAACTATTTAATTTATTTATTATTTTATTGTTTATTAATAAAACTTATTTATTAATACAATTGTATATTTTTAGTTTGCTAGGGAATGGTAAACAGAGAACAAGATCCCTATGGAATCTGGTGACTAATGGAAGGCTCTGTCCCTCTATGCCTCACCGTCTGCATCTACAGACTTGGTATCAACGTGCAGACCTTCATTTCCTTTGAGAGAGAGAGAAAACGATCACAGCTATCCTTGGTGTTAATCCACTCAGCAGAGGGGAGAGATGAAGGTCACTTTAGCATTTATACACTGGCAAACTTGTGCTGTGTTAGCTCGCTGTGTCTTGGAAGTGGTGCAGTTGCTGGGGTGACTAGGCAGAGCTCTTTTCCCTGTGGTTATGCCTCATTCAGTGACTTCAACTGCAAGCTCCTTTAGAGCTAGGAGGCAGAATTCCTAGAAGGCTGGTAGTCACTGACTGCAGCTTATCTGTAGACTCAGATAAACACCAGGTGGTAATGTACCACATGATCCAAACCTTGGTAAGTCTTCCTAATTGTATCAGGATCATATGTGGTAATATTTTCCTTCTATAAATCTGCTGTAAATCTGTTGTGAGGAAGAAGTGAAACTAACAATCAAGATAGGAACAAATCCCAGAGTTTACAGAGAAGAAAGAAGCTTCTATTTACCATTACAGAGAAATCATTTTCAAATTCAAACTGAAGTAAACAACAGTAGGTGATACTCAGGCCTAGTCACATTTTATTGAAGGCCAGTCAGTCAATAAATGATTTCAGCCCTTCCCAGTTAATGGTAATGTAACCTTGGGGTAATCCCTGAATGTTCCCAAGAGGAATTCCAGTTTACAGGATGTGAACAGTTCCCCTACAGCCCAGTGATACAGAGAACTCAGAAACATGCTCTGACATATTTCAGGAAAGCAGAAAAGGAACTGGAATTCAGAATGAGGCACCTAAGAAGTATGTAAATAAATGTTCCCATTCATACTATTTATCATAGAATTGGGTGGTAGATGGCAAGGATACTGTAAACCAGATACAAACTGGCCTGAGGACCCAGGAGCAGAGTGTTGCAGCTCACTTACTCAGGGGAAAGGAAATAAGGAGAAAAAAATACCCATAAGCCCCTCTTTAGTTAACTAGCTACAGGGGGGCTTCTGCTGTCAAATGGGTGTGCTGTGAGTAATGAACAGGGAACCAGATGACTCTAAGGACAAAAGGCTGACAGATGGGATGGAATGCACGCTGGGTGGGAACTATGGAACAGGTCATGGCGATGTTGACACTTTACATGATGAACAGTTAAGGACAGAAATGTACAATGGGATAAATGTACTGCCTGACAGGTTCGGAACATTTTACCAGTCTCTGTAAGAAGATTAGCAGTGCTGGGAGCAACCTCTGGAAGGGTTTTAAACCAAGAAGGTATTAAACTATCTGAGGAATGAAAGCAACATTGCTTCCACACAGGGCTGGAGAGGGAACAGTGTCTTCCTCAGAGAGGAGGTGTTGGTGTGGGCATTTAGTGTAGCTTGGTTTAAAAAGCCCCAGAAAACTCTCGTGCCCCGTAAGCGTAAGTACACAAGTGGACAGTGTAGGAAGTTTTAAAAAGCCACAGTGGAGATGGAAAGCTGAACTGTTTGTGTCGAAGGGTTGGTTAATGGATGGCAATACGGAGAGGGCAGCTCAGACAGTAACGAGGGTATTACTCAAAACACTTCCTGCTTTGAGTTCTCTCTGGGGCTACATTAATTAGGACACCCGGGGAACGACTGTCATCAACACACTTTTTTTTTGTATTGTTTTGTTTTGTTTTTCCTTTTAATAAGTAACTATAGTAGTTGAAAGTACAGGCAGAATATAATAAGCCATTTAACTAAACCAAGTGGGTTTTCATTTCCAAGGCTGGCCAGCCTGACAGAGGATGGAGACGCTCTTACTGACACATCATTGCAGCCTTCACCAGGCAGTCTGCACACAGCTTCCAGCAGGACTTCAGAGGGTGAAGTTACACAAGTCCCTGATGTACAGGAGCCACAGAAGGAGCAATCTAACCCTAGGAATTGAGCACTGAGCTGCCCGAATCCTACTGTAAGTAGCTTTTAAAGGGACAGAAAATTTCTCATGATAGTAGATATTTTGTTGCCAATCAAAAAATAGTAGGAGATTATTCCTCACAGCAACCAGCACACACGCAATGGGGACTTGATTTCCAATAAAAATAGCATGGCCGTGAAAGTCATAAAATAGCACATTACATATTCTCACATCCTGTAGTATTCAAGCTGGAAAATGTTTCCAAGTCAGTTACAAAGTCTGGATAGGCCCTGTGATTAGAGAAGCAAGGGAGGAAATAAGGAGCCTCTGTTCAGAGTGTGAAGCACCAACAAGTGAGTCTTCATGAACAAACCAACCTGACTCAGGGCTGCTGCCCTTGGGATATGCATTATCAGATGCCTCCTAAGAACAAGATTCTTGTCAAAAGCTTTGTTCTCTTAGAAGCTATTTGTTACAGCATCTCTCTTCCCTCCTCCTTGTAAGTATAAGTAGATTCTATACTATTTTAGTGAAAACATTAATGTTCATATCAGCCGACAGAAAGGGATGACATGCATGCAAGCATGGTCATTGAAAAGCAAGAAAATGTAAGCCACACTTTCCAAGGTCAGGCTGAAGGTCAGACTGGAAGACTTGTCTCAACAAACTCACTCAGAAAATCTAGTCCCAGATTTCACATGAATGCCAAAGGACAAATATTTCCAAAATTGGTGAATTAACTTCTAGATCACAATGTGCATCACAACCATTTTTAAATTTTGCTAACATTGCTGAAATGCAATGCCCATGTGGCTAACTGAAAATGGTATTTGTAGTTCAGACAGCAACTAGAAGTTTAAAAAATGACATTTAGGTTCTGAGCTGGTCTATAATTCTTACAACTTTTTCTTCCAGAAGCATGGGTTGTATTTTTGTCCCTTTTAGTAATCAACTACGTGGAGAAAACAAAATCATAAAACTATTTTCTGTTGGAGGAAAAATATTCAACAATGGCCATTTACATACAATCTCTGTCTACTTGTGCTGAGTATGTACTTGTGTGTGTGTATTTGTGTACTGAGGACAGAACCTAGGGCTTCTTTATGCTAGAAAAGTGGCCTACCACTTAGTCATACTACAAATCTCTCTTTTCTCTTTATTTTGAATCAGGGTCTTAGTAAGCTGGCCTTGAACTTGTGACCTTCTGGCTTCAGTCTCTCCAGTAGATGAGATAACATGCTGCCAGGCATGGCTTACTGAGTTTTCAGAAAGACCACTAACACATAACTACAATTATAAAGTTAAATCAGGGTCAATTTCTTCCAAGTCTGTAAACACATGTAAATGACCACAAAATGCTATACTTATCAATCATCCTTCCCTTTGGAAGATAATTAAGATGGCTTTCACTTACACTTTTAAATAAAAGTAAATAGTAAAAGGAAGGTGCTGAACTGCTACAGACAAGTTATGGAAATAAAAACCCAACTATATCAAGTACACAGTTTCATTCGGCTCCTTCAAAAGCAACAGAAGCACTTAGACCAGGTTGGAATACACAGAGAGGGTCATGCTACAGGGGATATGCTTTCCTCTCAGAGCTCAAATGCAGGGAACTTGGCCTTTGTGGGGACTAACAGGTCAGACAAGAAGTATATTGTTCCAGCCATTCCTAAAGGGAGAGAAAAGGCACAAGTTATTATATCATATGGCTTCATTGTATAAAGTGACTTTTTTTTTTTTTTTTAGTATTAACATTATGCTGAGACCAGGGAAGCTTCCTATAACTCATAAAATACATTCCACATCAGAGGCCACTAGAGGTGTTCCTGGCTTTTTTATCCAGGAGGAGGAGAGCAGACAGAATGGAGGCCAACAAGTTCATGTCACCTGACCACGTTTGAGTTTCCCTTACCACAGCACTGTGGCCCTGACCTCTCTGAGGCTCTGTATCCATGACTCAGCATATAGCTCTTGGCTCCAAAAACTGTGGTCGCCATTATAGCTATGAATATTAAAGTCTGTGGTAGTATGCCTGATAAATTTTTTTTTCAACACATGGTTTCAAAATGGCTAGGTGGCTGTCAATGACCTTGCTGATCCTCCTACCTCTACTGTCTTCATCCCGAGTGCTGGAGTAGCAGCTGATATTATAGGTGTATGCCAACATGACCTGTCTACGCAGTGTGCAGGATGGAACTCAGGCTTCACAGATCCTAACCGAGCACTCTAACAATTGAGCTACATCCCCAGTCTTGCTAACTGATCTGACACATCACAAATAAAAATCACTTTGTTGTTACAATTGGAATTCAAACATGTTACCCTTGAGCAGAGTAGTAGTTGATGGTATTAAGTCATGTGTAAAAAATACCTTCAAAGAGGGAGAAGGGGGTGTCCGGTGTCCTGCATCCATGCTCTCCATAATCTAAGCACCACTCAGCAAACTGAAAATGAGATCAAATTAAATGACTGTAGTTCTTTCTACAGAGACCATAGAAACTCATGAAAATTCTGTGTTACAAATTCCAAAACTATCAACTCAGAGATAAGGAGTTAATGCTGAGAAACTGGGTTTAAAGGCAGATGCATGGCCCAGAAGGAATTTAGTGAGTATTTCAGGTCACATGCAGCCAATGGTATCAAAGAACAAAATGAACCTCCACCTTTCAGCTTTCACTCCCATAAATGTCCAAACAGAATCTATACTTTAAAGGAATATTAACGTAACCCAATCATTCCTGAAGGTCTTTCTTAAAGAACATGTTTGTTCACTCTAAGCTCATGAACATAATATAAATGAACTGACTTGGATAGACCTGAGCCATTTCAACCTTCCAAGAAGCTGCTTCCCCAGGTAGAGCCTGGCTCCTACCTTACAGGCCCTGTACAGGTACTGCACATCTTGTGTGCTGTTGTAGAGTGCCAGGAAGGCATAGGCATTCCCTGCAGCACCATGGCACAGGCCATAGCCCTTCTTCAGCAGTCCGTACTTCCAGATCACATCAGCACACTGGTAAGCATCTAAAAGGTATCGCTCCTCTTTGAAGACCTTCAGGATCAAGAAACAGACATGAGTTGCACCATTTGGGGCATAAGGGAAAATTCTGCAGGCAGCACTTTCTGAAGAAAAGGCAAGGTGGGGAAGAAAAGGAGGAGGCAATGGCATGGAGAAATAAAGAATTCAGCAACAGAGTGTGTGAGACAGCAGATAACAAATTCTTAACGTTGACTTGTATCACAGTTAGGTTTCTGTCAACTTGACATAAGCCTAGGCACACCTGGGAAGAGGGAATCAGTCTCAAGAGAGGAACTGTGCCAACCAGACTGGACTGTGAGCATGTCTGGAGGGTGTTTCCTTGATTGCTCACTGGTGTGTGTGGTCCCTGCCCACTGTGGGCAGTGCCACCCTGACAGGTAGTCCTAGGCTGTATAAAAAAGATAAGGGAAGGGAATGAGTAAATGGTACTCCTCCATGGACTCTGCTTCAGTTCCTGCCTTGGCTTCCCTTCAGGTTGTACTAACCTATGAAGCATACAAACTCTTCCCTACTCCAAGCTGCTTTTAGTCAGTGTTGTATTACAGCGACAGAAGGGCAAACTAATACAACTAGTTTGCTTTTTAAAAATATAAATTGGCCTGATCTTGCGTGTTGCTGTGATCTTTATGAATGTGTGTGTGACTGATGCAGCAGTTGTATTGAACTAGACACTTGTTCTCTTCACCCATTCCTCTCCAAAGAATACATGACAGACAGCTGATGAGTAACTATGACACCCTTCACCATTAAAGTGTCTTTACACAATGGGGAAGAATCTGTGAGCTATTATATTTTTGTGTGCATGAGTATATTATATGAGTGCGTATGTGTATGGGTGGGTACCTGTGGAGGTCAAAGGTCCAAGTCAGGTACTTTCTCTAATTGCTCTCCACCTTATTTTTTTAGATAGGGTTTCTTACTTACCCTGGAGCTTAAGAACTGGGCAATACTAGGTGGTCAGTGATCCCTAGGGATTATTGTCTTCAACTCCCCAGCAACAGGATTGCATTTATATGTATACAGTTCAGTGGCATTAATTAAAGTCATTACTGTGCACACAACATTTCCATTTTTATCACTACACATCAAGCAACAGGCCCTTTTCCCTACTTTCTACTTCCTGACTCTGATATCTTCTACTTTCTGTCTTTATAAATTTGCCCACTCTAGACACTTCCTACGAGTCATCACTCCATATAAGTGCTAATTCCTCTTTTGACTGCATTTCTAGACATCTATTTATTTTGTTTAGCATCTTTTCAAGATTATGAGTTTATAGTATTTATTTCATTATCTTTTATGACTGGATACTGTTCTACCACATGCACACACTATTTTTTATATACATTGATTTGTTGATGGATAACAGATGCTTTGATATTTTCCACATTTTGGCTTTAGACTGGAGCTGTTATGAACAGTCATGTGCATGTATCTTTTTGAATTATTTTATTTGTTTATTTACTTATTTTTGGCATAAGCCTAGTAGTGGAATTGGTAGGTTGGATGTTAAGTGCTTTATATTTTAAGGACCAGAAATCTGTCTGTCCAGGAGCTATACCATTTCACATTTCTGCAGCAATGTATATGGATTCTGCTTTTGGTCATGCTTCTGGGATATTTATCTTGGCTCTGCCACTTCCATTATCATCTTGGTTACTCTGTCAGTGAAGTGCTAGGAGATGGTACCCACTATGGTGGGGGATGCGCACTGTGAGAATGAATGCAACCCATTCAGCACAATGATCTTAGACTTCACAATTGATTCAGAACCCTTTAATGATTATGAGAACAGTAGTAACTTACAAAAGCATCTGCTATGTTTTTTACTTTCTGCTAAATAAGAAAACTTGAGGTACCTTGTAGGCCTGGATAAGCATGTAGATGACCCCAGGTGCACCATGGCACCAATGGACAAGCAGGTCTCTGGTGTCATCCAAACATGGAGGGTAATTGCCGGAAGGGAACTTCAGTTGGCAGACAAAGTCTACACTTGGCTGCACCAAATTTTGTAGCTTTGTTAGGCTCACCTGAAGGCTAGGCTAAAAAGGAGAAACAGATTATTAGTTCTGCTGAAGAAAAAGACATTCCAAGAACTAAAAATGAGTTTTAAGCAAGAAAAACAAGATCATGAATAAAAGGAAATTTGAAGTCATTAAAAGGCTCTTCTATTTTTTTTTTAAATCTGCTGGATATTGTTTTTTATTTTCTGTTTTATAACTTTAAAGTAGTGGAACAAAGTATAATTGGGCTATTAATTAAGTCTTAAGGCCTTCTGTACATGTTATTTTAATTATTTGTTGTTATGGACACATTCACAGGTACCTTTCCTAAGTCAATTCTTGCAAACAAGAGTGAAACAGATGTTTGTCAAGTGTAGAGGTACACTGACCACCAACCTTGACCCTCGCTTTCTGACAGAGAGGTGGTGGGTACTGTCTGCTACAGGCAAGGGCATGAAACTGGGAAACCTGAGACCCAATTTACAACTGCAGTGTGGCTTAACACAAACCAAAAGGGACTTGTATATAGATTATTCTGCTACAAGAATATATAGATTTATATGGCACAGTGATATAGGACACATGGACATCATCTGGGATATAATTTTGTCATTTTCCTTTTTGATCCTGTTCTTAATTTGAAGTACTGTATTCCAAGCAGTGGGTAGGGTATGTAGGGTGAGGGGTGCATAGCCTTGAGATGCACAGTTAAGAGATGGTACTGGAAACCATCTCTTAGGTGATGTAGTGTGTTCTTCAAGACATATACAAATAGTACTTTACATGAAGAATACCATTCAATAGAAAGTACTAAAAGCAGAGTAAGTCACTCTTCAATTATTCAACATAGCCTAGAAGTAATACTATCCAATTTTATGTTGTTATCGAGGCACATTCATGGATGGATTTTCATTTCTAAAAACATCATCTTTTCCAGATAACAACCTGGAAATTAAAAATATTAACACTGTGGTTTTTAGATTTCTTACTAGAGCTGACAAAAAGAGGCAGGGGAGACATCTCTTTACTATTGGATTTATTGACAGGTCAACAAGGCCACTCATTCACTGACATGTACAATTTTAACTCACCTTGAATACCAGAAGACACAACCTTCCTTTCATGAAAGCTTTTAAAGAATCTACATGTAGCTCTAGACATCATAGTAGCTGAGGGAGCATTCCAGAAAAAGGAGTTTAAATCTTGGTTGTCAAAAATGCTAATTATACAACTTCCAAAGGAAAACAGAATAAACAAACAAATGAAGAATGAATGAATACAGGTTGGCCTCTGGTCACTGTTCCCAAACTTTAACTATTTAAAAGCAATCATGGGTGGAGGGCATGTATGACACTGGTTTTGTATTCTTCCAGCCAGATGGTAATGTGTACATCTAGTCAGGCATGCTGGATGACGAATGTACCTCCTTCCTTTAAGTGACACCGGACTTCGTCAAGGGGAGGCACAAGTCTCTGCTGTCGTGAAGAATCCTTTTCTTTTGCCATAAATTCTCATTTGCAAGCGCCAACTGTTTCCTTAAATTGGTACCCTTTGAGTTATCTTTCTGAGTTCTCATGTTCTATTTGTCTTCAGTCTCTCTGATTTTGGTTGATGCCTCCCAATATTGTCAGAACCTAAGAACAATGGGGCACAGCACATTCTACTATTTTTCAGGGGTGTCAGAAAAATCTATTGAAAAGAATTCTTGGCTTTACTTCTTCAGTGAACCTTAGGCAGTGTGTGCTCATTTGTTTTTATAAATTTGTTTTTACTCTTCAAATTTGTTTTATTAGGTTGTTCTTTATAATAATAGGTAATGACATTTGTAATTCAAGGCATTTTCTGGGAGAAAAGGCAAAGAGCACTTTATATAGAATTAGAAGCCAAGGTACTGCTCCAGTGGTACTCATGGTGAAGTGCATGTTCACTAGAAAACCTAGCTGTCCCCAGGATGGTGTCTTCATGCTTTCACACCTGAAGATGCACCCTGGCTATAGCTGAGGTCAGGTGACCTAAGGGATGTAACACAATGATGGACAGAAGGAAGACAGTCCATGTGCAGGTCATCTTACAGTCTTACCGTAAGCATCGCTTACCTGCATTAGGTAGTAATAGATTCCTGCCAGGCCATGAGCAGCTCCCACATAATATTCCTGGTACCACTCATACATCAGTGGACACTTTGCTGTGAACTTTCTCTTTCTAGCTAGGTCTTCCCCAGAACTTAAGATCGTTTCACAAATCTACAGGGAGAAAGTCAAGCAAAATAAGACGACTAGACAAAAAGTGTTCTTGGAGGCAAGGAACCTTCTGTTAGGAAGTACTGAATTACTGGTAGGAATTTGACAGCATCTTCCACCAGTTCCTTTCTGAGAAGTGTGAATGTATTTTGCCTAAAGACAGTTCAGGAGGACCTGCAACTCTTTTTATTAGCTTTTTAAAGAACCAACACTCCTCTAGGCACTGAAGGAGATACTTGCATCTGAGTTGAGATCGTCCCTCCATCTCCCCGAGAAAGGGCTTCTGAACTATCAACCAGAGCAAGATAGCCTTCTGCCTCCTATTGCTCCTGACAGGACTTCTGAAGACTACGTGGCAAGTTGTTGGCTCTCTGTACCTGACCTACAGAGGTCAAAACGTGATCTTTCTACATGGGATGTGCTAACTGGAGAGACAGAGCATGTTAGCAGATGCCCCAAAACACTCCTAAAATTCACAAAACTGTATTACCTGCTGAATATGGCTTTGAGGAATCTTCTCCTCTCCAAAGTTCTTATTGACATAAAGCAGAGCAAAGATGTAGCCTATGCGGCCATAGAGCAATTCATTTGGTGCATGTGGATCAATCTTATTTAGGTGAATGAGCCTAGGAATAGAAACACATGTCTATGATCATCTGACAGGGATCAGATGTTAGCATATAAAGTGGTCCACTAAAAAAAGTGTCAATATATAAAAAATATATATGCCTACATAGACACATACATACCTAAAATCACAGTTTAAAGATTAGCCCCACATGATGGAACTGGTAAAACACAAGAATGCACAAGTGAGCCAGAGGCTACCTGAATTTCCCTAGCTTCTCACATAAGCAGGCTCTGAGAGCTGTACCTAAGCAGTGGGGTTTGGAGGAGCTAGGAATGGCTGCCATGACAGCATTTAGCCTGATAACTGACAGTGAGAGCAAAGAGCACCATTGGCTTTAATGAACTGCTTGTCGCACCCCACATCTCACGCATTTCCACTGCAGCCTGACTGGCCACAAGGTAACATGCAAACGGCACAAAGCCCTCTAGTTCCTGTTTTTAGAAACAATCTTGACTACCAAGTTGTGTGGGTATGTGAATGTATGTATGTTTAGATTTGCATGCATATAAGCACAAATGCATGGATGCATAAATATGAATGTAACCCAGCAATGTTCTGTAATACCTTTCATAGTCCTTCCCTCTCAAGCGCACACAGACTAGTCTCATTCTTTAAAAGTTGTTCACTACAATTCATTAGGTTCTTACTGATGGACTCTGGGCAGCTTCTCAAAGTAGCAGTCAGTAGACTCTACTCTAGTCCCATTAAACATAGCTTCAAAACCTGGACAGAATACACAAGGTGGCTATTTGAAGACTTTGAAAAGGTAGTAGCACCAGATAGGTGGGGCAGAATCCGAATAGTTAATTGGAGGTGTATTTCTCCTTCCAATATGCCCTTGGTCTGAACTCAGGACAGCTAAACACAGAAGTGGGTAACAGTGGGCCAACAGTGAGCTCAGATGGAATTCTGTCTCAAGGCTGAACAGGAAAGGGTGGTCCTTAAGAAAGGACTGGGGGTAGGGCCTTCTTTCTCTCCCTGGTTGTCTCATGGCCCAGAAAGCAGGCATCTTAAACCTCAAGCAGAAGCAACAGCAACAGCATCAGGAACCCACAGGAGCCAAAACTCCAAGGGAGAGACCTTTCCTCAGAGACTAGAGGCACTGTGGTTCCAGGAGAGGGGTAAAGCCTATCTGACCACCTCTAACTTCTGTGTATTCAGCCCAGAAGCAGGCTCAGTGAGGAAACATGCACAGCCAGGACACCATATCCCAGGCAACCAGGAACCTCTGTAATATTTACAGTATTTCCCCAGATCAAGACCACAAGAAGCCCGGGCACAGACCTCCAATAACTGCTCCCGCCAGGCCAGATGCACACCAGCACATACAGTAAGGGCTAGAGCAAGGCAGGAAAGCATTTATGAAAGGAATGTGCTTCTTTCCTGTCCCCTTCCTCACCAGTACACCAAGTGCTGGGAGGGAGAGGCACACCGATGCCCACAGTGAGTAGCACTTGTTCCTCTAGCCAGAGTGACATGGTTTTATGACTAAAATAGTGGACAGATGTGGAGCAAAGGCTCAGGAAAGACATAAAGGATTCTTGTTTCTAAAAATTAAGCAAAAATGTTAATGAGACTTATTCATTTTATAGGCGTTTCACTTGAATTATGCATGTGCTCTACACATGTGTCTGGTACCTACAGTGGTCAGAGAAGGTTTAGGATCCCCTGGACCTGGAGTTAGGGCAGTTGCAAGCCACCATGTGAAGGCTGTGAATGAAACCCAGGTCCTATGCAAGAGCAGAAAGTGCTCGCTCTACTCTTACCCGCTGACCCATCCCTTCATTTTTGGTACAAAGAATTTTTTTTTTTAAATGAGCACTTGTTACTTAGTACAAAAAGAGGGCTTTGAAAGAATGGTATGTGTTACAAATAACTGATGCACCTCAAATTAGAAAAACATATAAATGCCCTTATTTTTTTCCTTATTCCTTTTCACAATTATAGGAAATACACTGGCAGGTCACTGTGGCCAGAAGTTCCTATTTTTGTGTAATATAGAGTAAGACTGTTTAAGCTGTGCTCAATGCTAATAGGGTTGTCTGAAAGGTAGAACAGGGTTAAACTGTTCTAGATCCCCACCCCACCATCTCACTGTTGCTGCAGTGCCAGAAATAAGTCTTGGACACGAGGGTCAAGTGCTCATCCCGAGTTACATCCTCAGCCTCCAAGTTTTCTTGTATTCAAAAGAAAATACAAATATCAGTGCATATATATAAATAAATTATGGTCAAGGTCAATCCTGGTAGTAACAAACTAAAAGAAAAAAATGACAGCATGTAGGGCTACTGAATAAGGTTAATACTGCAAATACTAGTGTTGGTGAGGCTGCATGGGAGATATATATATGTGTATAAATATGTATACACATATATATGTATTATATTTCTTGTGCAGTAAGCTATTTCTAGAGGGATCTGTCTAAGGTGTCTCATGTGCCTTGTGATTCAACAATTTTGATTCTAGGAGTTTTTCAGTATGTATCTATGCAAGTTTGTAACACAAGTGACTGGCACATTTACTCTAAATCACTTTCCAAAATGATTCTACAAAAGATGCTTTGCAGATTATTGTGACTTGTTCTTCTATTATGACACATGCCTAGTGATCGGGCAATTTAAGGCTCTTCAGGGAACACAAGGCTTCACAGAAGCTGAGCAAACTGCACTGTTATTTCACAAGCTGAGCACCTGGGGGTGGAGGCAGGAGCAATTCACATCATCGAAGGCTACACAAGACTCTGCCTTTAAAACAAGTTCACACACACAAGACTCACATAGAAGCTTCCTCAGAGCTCACAGAGCTGCTTCTGAGAGGGAAAATCTGGAAAGGCATGGCCTCAGGCAGAGGAGCTCAGCCACTCCTTCATCTCAAAAGGGCTTAAATGCATTTGCTAAGAAACTGTATTTTTTCCCTCCTGATAGAACTTGTACCTGAGTAACAGTGGGGCGGGCCAAGGGAACAAATCTGTCTGCTACATACAAACTCAGCTGCTGCCACGGCCAGAACACTCAAGGGCAGATCAGAATACTTTATCAAGTTTGAAAACAAATGCATCAACCCTACAGAATTTGGAAATAAAAACAAACTTGATTTATCTTTCCAATGAGACTTAAGAAACTGTTCAAAAAGGAAAACTACCATGTCATTTCTGCCCTAGGAAATATTATTATGAGCAACCACTGCATTCACTCCAATGATGGATTATGAAAATGTCAGTGTTCTCAGCTATACTACCACTAGGTGGTGATATACAATTACCATTTTAAAATCAAATTTATCTGCACTAGGGCTGGTCATAGCAGATAGGGAATATAGGTGAAATGCTTACAAACACCCTTTTCAGAGCCAGCAATTCTGAAGGACAGCGTTTGGGCTAATATGGGATGGAGTGCAGTTCTTTTCTGGATCTGGAAGCAAATTATTAGATGGTTTTGATTACTAAAGGTAGAGCTCAAAGCTGTGTGCTTTTACATGCTACATTTGTAAGATGGAATAATGATGTTGCTTGAAAATAACAATAGGTGTTTTATGTCTTTTTGGAAACTTTCAAGTCCTCCAGTGTATCTTATCAGTTCTGGTTATTTGTTTGGATAAGCTGATATTAATCTGAACACAACAAAAACACTGATGAAGAAAAGGAGTGTGTGACACCCCAGAGGATGTGACACCACAAGATGCTTCATTAGAAAACAAAATAAGCAAACACCTGATTCAATACCTGGCAATATAAATTAATTGTGGACTTCTAGAAAGTAAACTGAAAGAATTTTTGTCACTATGGGGGAAGAGATGTAGAAAGGGCATCCAGACTGCAATTCAATTCCAGATAGTGACCATGAAATAAAGAGGGAGGCAGTCAACGCTGTGGCCACAAACAACAAGCTTCCCTTTCAATCACAGCTTTACACATATGTGAGGATAGGATTAGGAACACACACACACACACACACACACACACACACACACACACACACACACAGAGTGAGAGAGAGAGAGACTTTTGTTTTGGGACAATCTTACACTGTAGACCAGGCTGGCCTGGAGCTTATTATAGGCCCACAGTAGCCTTGAACTAGCAGAAATCTTCCTTCCTCAACCTTCCCAGTGCTAAGAATTATGGATGGAAGCCATCACAACTCATGTTCTAGATTTTAACTGTACATAACAAGCTTGCTTGGCAATAAATATTTTTGAAATGTCATAAAAATTTAAAAATATGTAATTCACAAAAGGTGTTAGTAACTAAGGTATCAAATAAACAACAAACAAGTGTTAGCCATCTGAGCAGGGGCCCTTGGCACATTCTTGGCAAACAAAACTCTGCAGCCTAGAGCTTGAGGACTTCCTCTATACAGGAGCTCCCCAAAGCTGCAGACAGGGAGAGGGGTGCATTTCGTTTTGTGTAATCAATACTGAACACAAACTCCAATCTGTTTTAACACCTTGTTCCATCCATTAAAATTCTTAACAAAGCATATCCCTACCTGGCCACTGCATTTGGGGAAGGCGACCTTCTGTGTGATATACTGGAACTGCCATAATATTATTTGACGGTAATTCAGAGTGACACTGAAGAATACTATCTCAAGGATCTCAGATCCTAGCTGCTTTAAACGGGCTGTGCAAAAACTAAGAAATAAGAAAGATAGTTTCTGTGTTTCAGACTTGAGTGAGCATCCAACAGTTTTGTACTGGCTGGTCATACATCAGTAAACTGTCATGGAAGAAATATACTTCAAGTTTTAGAGAAATTATTTATTTGTATCACTTATCTCTCTGGTGACAGTTCTTTAAAATTAATCTTTTAATTTATTTTTTGTGCCCATGAGTTTAATAAAGAAATTTTGAAGAGTTTAATGAAGGAGTATGGGTGTAGGTCATCACAAATGCTCGGCATCTTGTCAGTGGCTTCACCCGTGAAAAACTGTCCCAAGCTCTCACCAGCCACTGACTGCTAAGAAGATGGCCTGTGACTTCTTCCTGCGCCACTAAGGGAAGCTTATGACCAACTGACATTGTGCAGGTCTCTTGTAGGTAATCACAGCTGGCGAGAGTTCAAGAGAACAATGGCCATGTCACACTCACTAGACAAAATTCGACCACACTCCAGTCTTTTCCACAGTTCTCACATTCTTTCCAGCTCTCTTGGTCATCTCTGAGATTGGAGGACTGATATGATGCCCCATTTAGGGCTGAATGTTCAACAGGAACTTGTTTTCAATGCATATATTAGCTTGACTCTCTAAGGAAACTGCCATTCAGTGCAAAAAGAAGCTTGTTGGACTATCCTGACACTGATCTGTGGGCAAGAAAATAAACATTTAGAAGGCAACTGACAGGTGTGTCACGCCCTTTTAGCCAAACAGCAGCAGGAGCCTCCCCTATGGCTTTTGACAAGGCTTGTAGTGCCAGACACAAATTCCCTCCTAGTGAGGAGGTGTCAGATCAATCAGAAAGTAGTTGGTTACCTATGGTGATACACTGTACATCTAATAAAGTTTGTCTGAAATCAGAGGCAGAGCCTCCCACAGATTTAGCCATAGAGGCTAGAGAGTGGTGGAACATCTTTAATCCCAGCTCTCAGGAGGCAGAGATCTGTCTGGATCTCCGTGAATTTGTGGCTTCTGACAGCTATAAGCATAATTATGTATTAAAATGTCAGTGCAAAAATAATTTATTATATTGATTCATATAATGTTATAGAACAAAAGATTCTTTGGCTTCCCTACCATGGTATAAGTAGAAAAAAATTGTTATAAAGAAAAAGTATCATTTTATGGGACAAAATTTGGGGAGAACGGAGAACTTCTATATATGTAATTACTTATGCAAGTTTTATACACACACACACACACACACACACACACACACACTAAGTAAGACAGGTATGAATAATTCCTTTTTTGTAGCACAACTATAACTTTGAGTTCAAAAAAGCTTGTTGATGAACTATACACACAGACTAGTTATTGCTAGGCACCCATAAGATTGGTTCTAGCACTTGCCAAAGATATTAAAGTATACTGACACTTACATCCTTCATATAAGATGGGGATTAGTGTATAACCCATGGACACCTTCACTTAGACTTTGAAGCATCTCGTTGTACTATTTAGGGAATAACAACATAAACTTTTTGCCCAACACTGTGAGAGCCATGGTTGGCTCAAAAATGGATGTAAACCCAGTGATATGGAAGGACAATATATACTAATCAGTGTTTTCTCAACAAACCAAATTGGTAAGTACGCATTTCTAGCAGCAATTATAAGAAAGCACAGCTGACTCTGAGATAACCACGATGCTGGAGAGCCACACTACCTGCCGACATTCATTGGCTCAGTGACAGCCCAAGAGTCCTACATGAAGCTGCCTGCCAGTGAAACTTCTCAAGAGTTCAAGAGTGCTCAATAACTTTACAAGGACAAGAAATATTGTCTATTTGCAGAAAAGTTTAACAGTTCTTTAAAAGTCATCAGCACATAGTCTGCTATGAGTTCTATTCAAAATGATAATCTAGATTTGTATGTCACGGCCCCCAAGAAAGGTAGTCATTGTTATCATCTTCATCTTTATTATTATTGGATTTTTGAAGATGGTCTCAGTATGTAGCCCAGGCTAGCCTTGAATTCAGGCTAGCTTTCTTTTCTTTTTTTTTTTTTTTTTTTTTTTTAAAAAAAAACTTTATTTATTTATTATTTATTTATTTATTTGCCTTGGTGTTTGCCTGGAACTGGAACTACAGACAGTTGTTAGCTGCCATGTGGGTACTGGGAATTGAACCCGGGTCCTCTGGAAGAGCAGACGGTGCTCTTAACCGCTGAGCCATCTCTCCAGCCCCTCAGGCTAGCTTTCTGAGTGCTGGGATTACACATGTGCACCCAACTCACTAGAATGGCAGTCTGGAATTAGTTTTTGGTCATTGTGTTCTAAGACACTCACTTCCTTTTCAAATGCTGACTCTGGTAAGCATGATAAATCAGTTATCCCAGGATCAAGGCTCTGATCTCAGGGACCTGATAGTTGATCTGGACCAAGCCAGTGTCTTTTACCTTGTACTAAGACAGGAATTACAAGGATATTCCTTAACTATAACAGGAAATGAGAATTGACCAAATGCAAAAGTAAGTCTTATCTGCTGAGAGAAAAGTGAATTCTGTAGACTGTTCTTTTGTTACGGTATGCAAAATCCTAATGACGTCTCAGAAAAAATCCTCACAAACAACATTATTACCGTGTGATGCAATCCTCTGCCTGCTTCTCACTGTTCATCTTGTGATACAGCACAGCAGCCACCGCCAGGGGGCCTGCATCGCCACACAGGAAGGTGATGGACCGCTTGCTCAAACAGTTTAGGCTTTGCTTTACATAGCCATGAGCCTTCTGCAAGTAGGCAGGGTCCCCAAACACATCGTAGAGGTGTAAATAAAGCATAGCAATGCCTGGAAAGCAAGGAGAAAGAAAGTGGAGATGAGCACAGGCAACCATTGTGCTATTTTCGTGTGCTCCCCACTTATCTGGGCTAAATTTGATAAGCTCTGTGAAATCACCTACAAGTTAGGTGACTTTCTTTCTAGCTCTGTTTATTATAAATAAGAAACAGAGGGAATCAGTTGTCTTTGTATTCCTCACTGCTAAAATTCTACTAAGTAATAAAGACTTTTGAAGACTTGATCAAGACAAACACATAGACAAAATGATGATTAGTAATCTTTTTTGGTTGATGGCTTATTAATTAATAATGAACAAGAAATATTATTGTTGTGACATAAAGCTAACTTCTTTTTAGACAAAAGATAATTCTGGTGTGTATGAGAAGCTAGTTTGTGTCACCAAATCCTTACACTCTGGTTTCCTTGCAGGCAGGCCCTGGACATTTGAGAAAATGCGCTTAAATATTCTAATATTTTTTTCTCTGTCAAGGGCTGCTCTGCGGCCACCATGATGTGGAGACTAAAGAAAGAGGTGACAGTAACTTTGTTGCAGTCCTCATCCTCTGTGCTCCTCCCCTAAAGCCTAGAGAGTAACTGAGGCAGTGTCTGTGTGTGTCCTTATTACATGTGCCAGTCACAGGAGACAACCCCCCCACCCCGCCTCAAGCCATCTCGGCGAGAAGCAGAGACATGAAGAAAGGAGTCTGCCTGCCTAAAGCATTTCCTGAAATATTTTTTCCTGTAAAGTACATTTTCCATCTCATTTACCATTTTTAGAAGACACACAGCCTATGTTTAAATCTAAATTAATAGAGCCAATCTCTTCATGGATTTCAGTGCAGTAAAAATGCAGTCTGCAGAATTACTTTTCACTGTACTGAGACAATTTTAAATTCAGATACTTTCCTCATTTTGCATGGGTAATCTCCAAAGCTTTGTGTTACAGACAATTCAATTTCATATGTATATTAAGGCCAAATTTTCATTTCCTGCCAAAGTTAATAACCTTGTCTGCTCTTTCAAAGTAGCGTGGTGTTAGTAATTCCAAAGCTGATGAGCAGATGGAATAATGATGCTCAAGGTCTGCAGACAAGTGTACAGAACTACATATATGGGGAGGAGAAAAAAATCTCCTTTTCACAAATGATCAATGTCAAGAGCTTCTTCTAGAATTTCATCCATTAAGAGCTACCTCGCCACCCATCACGACCTGCTGCAATCCACTTAAGCTATTGCCCTTTCAGGTTCCCTTAGTCCCACTGCTGCCTCAACTCCCCAGTTAAGTGATGTAAGTGCCAAAGCCAGATAATGACAAGCAGGTACCAAGTCCAGTGACTGCTTTCCTCTCTGGACCCTAGTCTCATGATCATCAGTGAACAGACAAAACCTTTTATGCCTCACAATTGTAAGACATACGAAGCACTCCTCATAAAAATCCAGTAATCTTTTGGATAATTCTTTTCAGATGCACACAGAATTATTATTTCCTTAGCTTCTCAGATTCCATGGCCTCAGGTTGTTCTGGGCCCTGGTGTCATATTTCAAATAGGCAATCTGTTCCTAGAGTGTGTGGTTTCCTCCTACACAAAGCATCTATGGATGAAAAGGGCTTCAAGTGCTAAATGTTGCTATCAAATTCCTCAGACCCACTTGTAACGCAGCTCCGTCAGAGATATTTCATTTCTCATTTTAAAATTTAATAATAGAAAACATGGGGAAGTGAACTACCTGGGACTAAATGTCTTGAGCCTGATCCTAAGACAATCTGCACTTGCATACCTTCATCTTTGCAGATAGCAAAGGCTCAAAGAAAGCAGGCAAAGTGGAACACCAAGATGCAGCCTGTGGTTCTGATGATGAAGTCACAGGTCTGGCCTCAGCAGAGCTGGCCACTTACAAATGCTGTTCACAGGAAGTCATATAGCAGTGCAAGGCTGAGCATGGGACCTTCCTTGCCCCATGCCTGCCTTCTAGAGGCAGCTGCCTCCAATGATTCCATCTACTTGTTTGACTCTCTGACTCCAAATTTTTAAAAGAAAACCTACTTGTTATTTGTTAATTCTTTCCATTTCAGACAATTTTGAAAATTCTCATTTGGAATATGAAGATTTGCCTCCTGTAATAGAGGAATAGAAGTGGACTCGCTTTAACAACCATATTCTAGATTTCAAGGTAGAATAAATCTGCAGCAGGGGATGGCCTCTGGCTAGGCTCTCACCAGTGAGGTGCTTCCTTCCTTCTCTCTTTCTGTCTGAAATGCAGACATGATGGCATGACCAGTGCAGGGATTGTAGACCATGAACTGGACACTCCATTAGCATGCTGGTGATGCACATAGATGGTGGCCTGGTGCCCCAAGAGTTAAAATCGGCCCACACCAGATCCTATTCTGTCTACTAACAATGGAAAGAGAACTTCTGTCTTATTAAAACCACTACTTGTAAATGTCCTGCCACATGCTTCTAAGTCCAGTCCTAATGGATAGAATTCTTTCTAAATCTAGAGAGGTAGCAAAGCTGTATCTCAGGTTTAGCCAGTTGATAATGGCAATTTCACTTAAAATGAATCATTTTAAGGAGAAAAGCATTATGGTATTGAAAAAAAAACCACTATATCTGCCCTATAAGGGTTGGGATAGTGGATGTCCAAGTGCAGTGAGGAGGATGCTACATGTGTAGGGGTGAGACACAGGGCAAGGGGTACAACAGAGATGCAGTGAGAATAAACCTGCCTGGGAGGTGAAGCAACAGAACTGTATAGGGGATAAGGGACAGGCAGATTCCATGACGGCTCCCGAACGCCACAGCTCTACAACTGCGTGGGAACCATCAGCATGGCAGCACAAGGTATACAGCTTCTTAAGAGAAGATTACCACTGTGTCCACGGAGAAACACATTTTTAAATACATTTCAAGTTTTTAAAGGACACAATGTCATAAGGAAAAATACTTCTATGTTAATAACATGTACTGGCTGGTTTTGAGCGTCAATTTAACACAAGCTATAGTCATCAGAGGAAGGAGCCTCCGTTGAGGAAATACCTTCATGAGATCCAGCTTTAAGGCATTTTCTCAATTAGTGATCAGTTGGGTAGGGCTCAGCCCATGGTGGGTGGAGCCATCCCTGGGCTGGTGGTTCTGGGTTCTATAAGAAAGCAGGCTGAACAAGCCAGTAAGTAAGCAGCTTCCCCCATGGTCTCTGTCTGCATCAGCTCCTGCTTCCAGGATCCTACCCTGTCTGACTTCCTGTCTTGACTTCTTGCAGTGATGAAGGAATAAGCAATGCTGAAGTATAAGTCAAATAAACCCTTTCCTCCCCACCTTGCTTTGTGGTCATGGTGTTTCATGCCAGCAATAGAAACCCTAAGACACAAGACAACTGGGCAAGAGCCTGAGCACAGAGCTGCATTCATCAGGGTGTAAGTCTTTTCAGTGTGCAAATCTATCACAGAACATACAACTTTATAGAATTAGGACAATAACCATTTGTAGTTAAGTGCATTCTTCAATTTACATCTGAACATCAGATAAAGTGTCTTTGTACCCTATTTGCTAAGCAAAGACTAAAACTGAGATATGCTTCCTTTAAAAAAATCTTTTTAGTTTCTGTACCATCCCAGGAAATATTTAATAATATATAAGAATAAGCTCCTCTATTTTTCTACTTTACAAATATTTTATTTAAAAGTATAAGCCTCATTCTTGTAAAGCTGAATAAAATTTGACATTTTTCATGAACATAAAACTTTTAAAAGTCTTAGAAGTTTTTCTTTTTAAATTTACATTTCATTTGTCTCTGTGGGTGTGTTTGCCAGGGCAAACATGTGAGGCCAGAGGGCGACTGGTGGGCATCTGTTTCCTCCTGCTATCACCGTGTGGTCCAGGGGATGGAGATGAAATGGACAGGCTTGACAGTGTGCACCTTTATGCACTGCACCATCTCACGGGCCTAACATTAACATTAAAAGGCAGGGTAAGCAACTGTTACTTATTCTTATCTTGGTCGGTCTACTCCATAAACTCAGTGTCATCAAACTGTGTAAGTTAAGGCCTTGGGCTTGTAGTGTTTTTCACCGTTGCTCATACACAAGCCTAAAACGTGGACACCTTAAGAGTATAATCTGAGGGAAGGGAAGACATGAAAAAGTAGCTAAGGCAAAGATCTAGTTAGACAACATTTATTTTGGAATCCTACAGACAAAAAATGTGACCAGTAAGCATTTCGGAAATATCTTAATGCTGTCTAACTGGAAGTTGGCAATGGTTCACAATGTGTGTCGGGAGCAGATGGAGGGTAATAGAGAGTTGTCTTTCTTTAAAACAAAGCAAAGCAAGCCAATTTGCCAGTCTGTGGTCTGGGAAGGCAGGAGAAACTGAGGCATATAAGTGACATAAGTGCTCTGGAAACCTGCTTTCTCTCTGGTCCTACAGTATCTGATGCCAGCCCCTGCTCTGTAACTACAGGAAACACATTTCAGTGACACTGACACATGTGAAATGTCCAGCACGTACACTTAGTCTATGGCTGCTGCGTTAACAATAGACTACTATTTCTACTAAGGCAAATGCTCTAACACAACTACTGTAGTGAGCAGGGCCTAGTGTTTCTTTGCATAAGGAGCTGAGCAAGTCTGAGACTGCCTCAAACTCAGCCTATAAATGTGTCTTTGAAATGTTCATAACTAATTTAAGAAGTAGAACAATATACTATGAGGCCAAAAAAGACTGCTGGATGGGGCCATCAATGGTGACCTGCTCTCTGTTTTTTTTTTTTTTTTTTTTTTTTTTTTTTCCCAGAGCTGTGACTTTGGGCAGGAGGGCCAGCTGTTCAGGGATACTTCAAAGTCTGTAATTTCCTTACTCAGCTACTGACCCTCAGCAAGGCTGTACAGACAGCCAGCTTCTGAGAAGTAATGCTAAGCCTTTGACTTTCTTGAGGAATCATTAGCTTCTATTCTTCTTGACCAATCAAGACCTCACTGCATCTCAAATGTATACGGACATGATAAGATCTCCAGACACACAAGACTCCCAAACATGTCTCTGTAATGCTAGCGATTACTTCTTAACAGTTTTCATTTATTCTACAACCACTCAGCAGTGGTACCTTGGCCAGGCCTCTGGAGGGTACAGGCGCTGTGGTAGGAACACGTTGTTAAGAGCGCAGATGTTTAGGGAGCGGTCCGCTAGTACTCAGTAGTTTGGAAAGTCAGAAACTACTAAACGGGGAGGGAGAATCCCAACCCAACTGAAGTTGTTCACTGAAACTTCAAAGGTTCATCAATGACTATGTTTTCTTCATTTCAGATTTGGGGAATAAAAGTAAAAACCTCTGATAAATTCCCATAACCCATGATCACCTGCCTTTCTGTATCAAGTTGATGCTTTATACTACAAATTCAAAACTGTTCCCCAATCTTGTGTGTCAAAGAATGGATATGTGCACACTTCAAGAAAATTAGCTGCCATTAGGGTACCGTTTCTTTCTGGTGACGACTTTACTGTGCACAGCTCTACCCATCTAACCTGGGTGTCAGTAGAGCACTCACGATGGCATCTGCCCAGCTGTGAGACCAGAGCTGCTCACTGCGGGCTGCTGGCTGCACAAATCCCCCAGAGCTTTTCACACAGACAAGCAGGCACGACTCTGCACCTACCATCTAACATTACCCCAAACAAAGAGGAGTGAAAAAGGTCAAATGAGCCCTTCAAACATTTCCTTTTCCGTTTAGCTATTTCCACAGCTGCCATACGACTGTGGAACTGGGATTTAAGAACAAGGAAACATCACATGTTCTTCCTTTCACTCACTGTCCAGCAGTCCTCTGCTTGGTAAAGGTCAGATACAGAAGACTGCTAACCTTTTCTTGCACTGTATAATAAGTGATAAATAAGCTAAAGTAGTAAGAACATGGGCTCTTCTGCAGGGGTCAAAGACTTTCCTCCCCTCCTAGCTGTGCAAATAATAAGCCTTAGCACTCTTCTACCCTATAGAATGTGGAGTCACGTGGCTCACACAGAGGAGTCCCTGGCATACAATGACACATGCCCAACCCCATCAGGTAGTGAACCTCACTGGATGTTAAGTTGCTCTATCCTGTCTCTGGTCTCTCATCTGAAGGGTAGAGCGCAGAGGGAACCATACTTTCCCTCTCCCCACATTTCAGCATCTCACCCCCTTTCTGATCTGTGATGGCAGAGGACTGTCCTCTACAGGAGCCACCTGGCCGTTCATTAGCCTTCGGGTGTCCTCTCTCCTCCTCTGCTCACCCCTTCCTGTTTACCAGGCAGGCATGCTAACCCACGCCTATCAGCCTATGAGTCTGGAGAGAAGTTCAGGTCAAGGTCTCAAAGATCAGCTTTCTACCAGCTTTACTAGTTAAAAAGCAAATATGGCAAATCTTGTCAGCTCATTTTTGAATCTTGTCTTAACCTGACCTGACACAGGGGCTGGGATGAACTGAGCTTTCGTTCTTTTCCCTTGCACCTAGTTAATTAGTTCTTTTGGGTCACACAGTGGCAGAGTGGCAATGCAGCTGCACTCCCTTCAAACATATATATCCTACAAGCATTTTTACTAAACACCGACTATGAGCATGGCATTCTGCTGAGTGGAAGGTATGTGCAATGGGAATGACAGGCCCAGGGGCAGCCTTTTTTGGTGTTATCTGAAATGGTTATTGCTTAGGATAGTCTGATTTCCTTTTTACCATTTCTTCTATAGTTGTGTGTGCTTGTGTGTATGTGTAGGCTCAAGGCTGTGTCAGGGGTCTTTCTACTGTGGTGATATGTTAAATGTTTAATAAAACCAGTCTGGAATATCAGAGAACAGATCCACCCACAGTCAAGCCAGGAGGGTCAGAGTGGTGGTAACTCACGCCTTTAATCCCAGCACGGAGAAGACCAGGAGTGGTGATGTACACTTTTAATCTATAACTCCAGAGACAGAGATCTTTCTGTGTTTCTGTGAGTTCAAGGCCTAACTAGCAAATAGCAGTAGCTCACACCTTTAATCTTAACCTGGATGTGAAACAACTGGGTGAAGAAGCTATTTTTAAGGCAGGTGTAAGAAGACAGACCATTCAGTAGAAGCAAACAGGAGCAAGGCTAAGGAAGCTGGAAAATATCTGGGAGAGATTTGACTGTGGTCTGTTTCCTCTCTGATATTCCAGCCTTTCCCCAATATCTGCCTCTGAGTTTCATTTAATACAACCAGAATTCGTGCTACATTCTACCTTATTCATTGAATCAGGGCCTCTTAATTGAGCCCTTCAGTCTAACTAGGCAGACTGCTCTGGGATCTGTGTTCACACTCAGAATGTAGACTTAGAGGCAGCTGCCACAGCAACCTGGAATTTACATGGGCACTATCTGAGCTCTGTGCTTCCTACCCTTGTAGGGCAGGCACTTTATCCCCCTGAGCCTCCTCAGTTCCCTTCCACCAGTTATTCTGGTTTGCTTACAAACACTGTCACTTGCTCTCCGAGCTTCATCTGGACATCTAACTGTACATTTGTTTCAAATGTGTGCCTTAGTAACATAACCTACAACATAACATCAATATTGTATGCTGTAATGTGTAACTCAGAAAGCTAACAGATAATGCTCCTGGCAGTTATCTATCCAGTGGTTGGTAAGAAGGGTTCTTGTGAATCCAGTGTCCATCCACATCCAGGGGCACTGGCTTAGGGGATGGGTGCTTCTCGTGAAGGTGAAGGAGACTTCTATTCAGGACTCAATTAGACACTAAAACACTGGCTCTGGTAGGGGAGCTTCTAATAAAGAGATCGAATTGCAAAGAGAAGACAACTGGCCGGAATGATTTCTTTCAAATAAATCTCGTGTCAGCGGTAACTGAGAGCCACATGCTAATGTGGTAGCTAACAGCTATACACTTGGCAGATCAGAGGAACAGCATCTTGAAACACTAATGACCTTCGTTTAGAGCCCAAGTTAATATTACTCTAGGGAATCACACTGCAGCTCTTCTTATTTCAAACGTTGTCTAATGCTTGAGAAGAGGACATGCATGCCAATGGCAGCCTCATTAGCTTGCTGAGCTGGTTAAAAGGGCCTTAGCCCATGCCTTTTAGAGCTGAACCTCTAGCCCTTTGGGCGCATGGGCCTTTTCTCTTTTAATGTCGAAGTTGATCACCGTTTCTCTGAGGAATCCTCAGTGAGGAGTGGGGAAAAGTGACATTTCATGAAGGCTGGCCCTCTTCCTCATGCTTTCTAAAAACACCAGTGAGATGAGTCCTCCTTGGCGTTTACTTAACCCTCTGCCCTTATCTGCCAGAAAAACAGTGTTTCCAAGTAAATGCTTAGTTTTAACAGAGACATTTCCCTGCCCATTAACCCTTAGAACACTAACTCCTTAAGAGTCTGTTGTGATTTCACTCTATGGTCTTCTATCATCTCCCCTGGAACAGGAGGCAGCTCAGCCCAGTGACATGTAGCACCATGTCCTCTGGCGCTTCCTATACATTGCTGGACCCATTACAGAGCCACATGTAGTGTGTGGATTTGGTTTCACTTCCACTCCTGCTGTTTTCTGCATCCAAATAACCGAAATGTTTCTTAAGCTCCTAAACTGTGAGTTCTTAGTGTGCTGGGGGTGGGGGATGGAGACTGTAAACACAAAACCTAATGCTGACTTCTGGCCTCCACACCTCCATCCTGCACATTAACCTTCAGTGTAATACATTATACAGGAGGATTCCAGTAAAAAAACTGAAGCTGTTCATTCTAAATGTCACTTATTAACAGCTACCAACTGATTTTAGATGAATCAGAACTCACTTGAGAAGATTCTCAACAACCTTTTTCAAATACAAGCATTTATGAGAAGAATCTTCTTTGGATCAATTAATGTTTTATTTTTGAATCTATATTGAATGTAATTGTAGGGTCAGGAAATAGGAAAACACATTTTCTAAAGAACGCCAGAGATTTCAGGTGTTTTTTTTCCCCCCTGCAAATGCTGAGAAAACCTTCCAATATTTGCTTTATGTCTAATCCTTAATAACCTATTTGCAGGCAGAACAGTAATTACTCTTCCCTCTGCTGCCTTGGTCATAAAGCTTGTTTCTCTCTTTATAGTTAAAATTCTTTTCATATTTTTAAAATAAAATACTAACCTTTGATTATAATAAGCAATTCTAGAATGTTGTACAGTATAGGTATCAGGTTGTCATGACATAAATTATTCCATCTCAGAGAACTTAAGAAAATCTTCCCTTACAGATGAATACAAATATAGAAGTTGGCAGGTAACATGCACACACTCACTCAAAAGGTAAAGAACATGACTCATTGTGAGATAATGCTCTTGTACACTATAAAGATTTGTTACTCCTATTGGTTTAATAAACACTAATTGGCTAGAAGCTAGGCAGGAAGTAGAGGCAGGGCTACCAGACTGGAATTCTGGGGAGAGGAAAGGCAGAGAAGGGAACACCAGGCAGATGCAGAGGAAGCAAGATAAGAATGCTGCACTGAGCAAAGGTACTAAACATAAACAGAATCATGGGTTAATTTAAGGATAGAGCTAGTCAGTAATATGCCTGAACTACTGGCCCAGCATTTATTATATTATTAAGCTTCTGAGTTAATTATTTTATAAGTGATGTGGGACTGTGGGTGGGAGAGATTCATATGGACCTCAGTTCTAGGCAGGACCAAGAAACTTCCTACTACAAATAGTGTTCCAACATAGTGCACGTACATCCACATAAAGCCTGATAAAGCTTAAAAAAAAAAAAAAAAAGGACTCTGGACACAAAAAAACAGAGTCAAGCACAGCTTCTTGATAGCAGTGATTTCTCAGTGGCCTGTTTGCTGGTGGTGAGCAGAGGCAGACTCCTTTAGGAGAGGCTTCCTAACTCATTGTTAGCAACAAAAAACAAAACAAAAAAAAGAGGCTCTGCTGCCAAACACTTAAATGAGGTTCATGAGCAGTGGGTGGCAGTGACTTACTTGGTGGCAGTGTGGATCCTAAAATTCCTGAGGGTTGTGGTGGTAAAAGTAGCTCCTGTCAGTACCTCTGCCATGATGCTAAGCTCTCACAGACCAAGTAGCTGGGTGGAGCCAGCCACCATAGCCTAGGCTTTAATCCTAGTCACAAGGCTTTATTTGTAGCCACACTTTTTTTTTTTTTTTTTAAGCAGATTAACAGCTTGTGTAATCAGAAAAAGAGACAGAATAAAGGCAGAGTCAGATGAAAAAAATAAACCCTCTAAATGGTTTAAGTGTATTAAAAAAATATAGGTAGGCTTTGGGAGAAAAAAGAAAAAGGATAGAGAGAAAATTACAGAGTCTGTATACTGTATTATTGTGTTGAGTTTTTTTTTTTTTTTTTTTTTTTCCCTACAAAGGAAGGAGCAGCAAGAGCTGCTAGGAGACATTTGATTATACATGCTGCTGGATTAATCCAACCTATATATTTTAAAAATGCCTTGACTTTAAAATTTAAGTCAAAGATATGTTATTTTGGAGAAGAGGTTATGCTTTTGTTTCCACAGAGAATGAAAGGCTGTGGATTCATTCTAGGCTAAGAAAAAACAGGTTTGATTGAGGAAGATCCCCTCAAAAATCTCCAATAGGAATGAATGGCCCAGATGATCCAATGTTTCAAGCACTTCTATTTTAGTTTCCTCTGAGTCTACATTCAGAACAGCTTCAATGCTGGCTGAGATGATCCAGCCTCACAGACTATTCCACTCAGAACTTGTCCATAATTTTCTTTGAATCTCTGTAAGATTACCAGCACCCCCAATCAGCAGGAAGTAGTCTAGAGAACTACACCCACATTCTCCCCAAATGGGTTATGGATGTTTGTCTTTGTTTAGAGTATTGGTTACAAGTTGTTATAAATAATGACCAGGAAAAAGGCTAAACAAAGGAGATAAGATTCAAGGTTCCTTTTTTAAAAAGAAAAAAAAAAAGGGAAATGTGGGATAATGCTCTTGTACAATGTAAAGATTTCTTACCAATATTGGTTTAATAAAACGCTGATTGGCCAGAAGCAAAGTGGGGTGACAAGACTAGGAGAATTCTGGGAAGAGGAAAGACAGAGAAGGGTGTTCCAGATGTAGGAGGAGCAAAATGAGAATGCTGCCCTGAGCAAAGGTACCAAGCCATGTGGCTAAACATAGATAAGAATTATGGGTTAATTTAAGTGTAAGAGCTAGATAGTAATATGTTTGAGTTACTGCCTTTGAGGCAATTATTTTACAATGCAACAGAACCCAGGTGGGACTGAGACAAGCTGGGCAGGACAAAGAAAGTTCTGACTACACCTCATGAAGCAAGTTTGCTGGACAGAAGCCTATTGTTTCCCCCGTTGTCTATGTAACCCACAAAGTTGGCCTTGCTGTTTCTCTTTCTGTGCTCTGACATGGAAACCCTCTACCGACTGACTCCACACTATGGATATGTTCAGCACAAAGGAGTAGATTTAAAGATAGCATCTGGGGACACTTGGCACTGATGTCTGTGCAATTTCTCACTCCTGTCATGCAGAGGTCAGAGTGACTGTTAATAAATCAATTCTTTAATCTCGACTCTTTTCTTCCTATGGTCATGGAATTTTGCCTGTCTACCACAAGTGTAAAAGGATAAATTTACAATAAAGATGGCAAAGTTCTTTGTTAATGAGACGAGTCTGTCAATTACACAGTGGCTGAAATTAAAGCAGGTAGAAATAACTTCCTTCTTGACACAAAATACTTTCATTTTATTTTCTGCTTAGTGTTTCCTGTATTCAGCTTCTAAAATATATATCAATCCTAAAACTCAACTCTTTGGACAAATTTTATCTTGCCTTAGGCCAGGCATGGTGGCACATGTCTTTAATCTCAGCACTTGGAAGGTGGGGGCAGGTGAGTTTGAGGACAGCCTTAGCTACATCTGAGTTCCAGGCCATCCAGGCCCGTTACACAGTGAGATGCTGTCTCAAAAGGAAAAAAAAAGGGTGTGTGGGGGGCTGGCCTACTGCTCCCTCCAATTATGCTATAGATTCCATCTATCTCCCCACCTAGGAAGGAATGTGACTCCTCCCACTAAGAAGGGTTGTGAAGAGCCTGTTGCTAGCTAGTCTCTCTTAGACAGCAGCTCCAGGTAGCAGACCACAGATCAGCTTCTACATTTCTTTGTAAAATAAACATTCCTGACTTCTGCTTATGAATCTCTGAGAAGCTCTGCTGGGGGCCCAGGAACCTGAATTTTCAGATTCAAAGTCCTAAAATTCAAAATGGAGCCTCCCTACTATTAAAAGCCTGTGAGAAATACTGAGTCCTGTCAGTACCCTCCTGTCTGCAGCAGGGAGGCTAAGTATGGTCTCTTATCTCTCCTTCACTTTCTCCCTCACTTCCGCCAATGTTTCTCTTTACAAGAGCAGTAAACATCCCACTGTAGGCATGAATACCCACAGTGTGCTTGCCTCCCCAAACAGTGTTCATATCTTACACCAGAAGGTGACTGTGGGGTGGGGAGCATCACACTCTCAGGAAACATACACAGGAGGGCCTACGGGCTGTGCCCACACCTAACCCCAGTGTGTACGCTAGCTCAGTCAGCGCTCTATACCTGCCCAGCCGGTATATCCAGTGCCATCCCGAGGATCTGCTGACTTCAGGCCTCTTTCCATTTGCTGAAGGAGCTCACGAATCTTATTGGTCAAGCGCTGTGAGAATTCAGGAGTCAGCTGTAGAAATTAAAGAACATCATTTTTAAAAAGAGTAAAAGTTGGGGCTGGTGAGATGGCTCAGCAGTTAAGAGCACCGACTGTTCTTCTGGAGGACCTGAGTTTGATTCCCAGCATCCATATGGAAGCTAATAACTGTCTGTAATTCCAAGATCTGACACCTGTACACAGTTATACATGCAGGCAAAAACACCAATTCACACAAAATAAAAATAAAAGTAAAAGTCAATTATATTAACAGAATTAAAAGTAACTTCAGGATGACATTTCTATTCATGGCAATATAGTATTATCATATAAAACTTAAAGCAGCCTTAAAGGTTTAGGTTTTCCAGAAACCACATTGGGAGCACTTACTATTTAAGCCAAAATGTTTATTTTAAAACGTTAGCATGAGCCAGGTTATGGTGGTGCATCCCTACAAGTCCAGCATTTAGGAGGCTGTGGGAGGTCAACTACTTTGAGGATAGCCTGGACTACACAGTCAGACATTGTGTCAAAAGGAAAGACCAGGCTGCCCTTCAATGCAGAGATTCTCTTTGTCTCTGTCTCCTGAATGCTGAAGTAAAGACATACTCCACCATGCCAGGTAAAAGTCATTTTCTTGAATATAAAGCATATACAACCGGAGCTGGAGAGATGGCTCAGAGGTTAGGAGCACTGGCTGCTCTTCCAGAGGACCTGGGTTCAAATCCCAGCACCAACACGGCAGTTCACAACTCCTATAACTCCAGAGATCCTGACACCTTCACACCCATGCACATAAAGTCAAATAAATTATTAAAAAACAAACAAAAAAAACCCCAGACACCCGTTGGAATCTCAGTGGCTGGGTTCCAACCACGTCAATGTCACTCCCCTTGGGGAAATACTGTTTGTTCCTGGTACTTTCTTTGATCATGAGGAACCTCAAGCACAAAGGACATCAAGCCTAGGATGACACCTTCAGCCAGCACGGTGCATGGCAAAAGGAGGCCTGGCTGTGTCCCCCACCTGTTACTGCTGAGTGCCCTTGCTTATCACCTAGCTTCTTTCTACTGCAGCAAGTTGAAAAGAATACCCAGCCCATGGTTTCTTACAGACTACCCACTCTGGGCCAAGGGTGGACTCTAGTGCTGGGGCCCTGGAGTTAGGGCCCCACGTGAGGACCTATAAAACTGATTGGCAAGCTGAGGTTCACAAGTTACATTCCTGAAGGCATATTCTTTTAAATCTGTTTTCTGATTTATTTTGTAGATGTATGGGTTTGTGATAGTTGGCCTGTGTACTGTGTGTGTCTGATCCTCTGGAACTGGAGTTATAGACACTATGAGCTGCTATGTGGGTGCTGGGAACAGAACTTGGGTCATTTGAAGAACAACAGGTAAAGCCATCTCTTCTGCCTTCTCGAAAAGGCATATTCTTTATGAAGGCACCTGGAAAGCATTTCCAAACTACAGTACACTCTAAAAAACTGAATACTTTAAAAAGTCACTTCAATGTATCAAATATTCAGAAACTTGTTAAGACTTCATAATGAGATCTGACAAAACCAGTAAAATTTGAAAACAGGGCTGAGGAACACTGTAAGTACAAAACATGTTTCATTACGGAAAGACTGTAAATTGGCCATCATCTGAGTGTCTTACTTTCTTATTCTGTGCCTGGGTGTGTGTACCTGCTTGTGCTCGTACAGGGGTAGAGGACAGAAGCCAACTGCAGGAGTCAGCTCCTCCCTTCCCCTTGGGTCCTCAGCTTGCCTGGCAGTGCTCTTACCTGCCAAGCCACTCCCAATGGCCTTATAACCATACTTTGAGAACACCTTGGGTTAGAGAGACGACCCTGACAGTAAAGTACTTGCTTTACAAGCATGAAAGCTTGAGCGTCATCTTTAGAACTAGTACATATAAAAGTGAGGAGACATGATGATGTGTTCATAGCAGGGCATGCTGGCATGTGCTTATAATTTCAGAACTGGGGAGGAGGAAATAGGCTGATTCCTGGGGCTCACTGGACAGCTAGTCATAGCCACCTTGGCAAACTCCATGCCAGAGAAGCTCTATCTCAAACAAACAAACCAAACCACAGGACAGCACACAGGAGCAGCAGGCATTACCCTCTAACTCATACATGACCTTGTCTCCCTGCACACACATGGATGTGTAAAGAGCCACTTAAGATTTTAAGAAGGTTGTGGTAAACTTTTGTACTATATATAGAACTAAAACTTTATGTGTTTATCATGGAAATATCTCTCTAACTGGTATTCTTACATGTAAATTGTGGTAATATATTGTATATCAAATAAAATAGTCTGGAATATCAGAGTCAAAAAAAAAAAAAAAGATTGTAAGAAGGCAGTGTCATAAGTACTAATGCTAATGATTTTCAAAGATTCACCTTCCAGGAATATCTCTGAGAAGGTTTGTGGCTGGTGTAGTATAAACCATCACTAAAAATGGTGGTTTATACTACAGCTTGACACCTACCTGCCTACTATTTAACAATCTCTGCCAAAAGGTTAGGACTTTAACAAGACTTGAAACACATTTAGTAAGATAGAATTGACTTTAATAGAATATAAAAAAGGTCTACAGGTATCATAGAGGTCAAAGAATAGCTTTACATGACCATAAGCCATCTTCTGAACAGAGACCATGAATATCTCACAGTCCTGGCTGGCCTGACACCAGGAGGCCATGGTGAGGACACCTCAGCCTTGGGTCAGGATAGGAGTCATTTTCTACTAGGCACACACACATTTAAAAGGTGATCTGCCTGTAAATATTGACTGGCAAACACCTCATCACTGAAACTCAAAGTGTGAAGAGTCCCTGCAAATGCCAGAAAGTTCTTCCCACGTCCTTGTTAACAAGAGGCAGCCAGGGTTCTATAGTTTGATCTTTTGGGTTCAACATTAAAGAACTTTAAAAATGAATGCCACTTTCTTTGTAAGAGTCCCAAACTATGTTCTACTATATATCACCTTGTTATTTGGGCTTAGAGTTTGGATTTGTATCTTTTGTGATGCATCCCTTTAATTCCAGTACTTAGGAGGTAAAGGCAGATGGACCTTGGTGAGTTTGAGGCCATCCTGGACTTGAGTTCCAGGCCAGCCAGAGCTACATAGTGAGACAGTTCACAAAACAAGAGAAATCAATGTATGAATTAGTGTTCAGAGCTGGATGTAATGGCCCACACCTATGACACTAGTCCTCAGAAAGCTGAGACAGGATTCTGAGTGAAAGACCAGCCAGTGAGTTCTAGCTCAGCATTCAAAAACCCAAAGAAAAATGGGCTAAGGTGTGTTAGCACACACCAAAGCATTAGCTATGAAAGCCTGACTCCCCAGCATTTGATCTCGGAATATGTAAAAAACTGAATGTGGCAGCATACACACCTTAATCCCAGTACTCCTACAGCAAAACGGGGAGCAGGAAAAAGAGTCACCCAGAGGCCTGCGGTCCAGCTAGCCTAGAATATACTGCTTGACAGCAGAAATACACGGCCTCAACAAGTCAAGAATGACTCCTAAGATCTCTAAATGGCTGTAACATGTATGAGTATGCACATCACACACATACAATGAGTCTATAATTTTTAAGCAAAAAAAAAAAGTAAAACAATAACAGAAAAACCCACACAAATTAAATGTATAAAAGCATTGATTTATGAGCAGCCTAAGGCCTAAGAATGAAGTTTCATCATTAAGACAGTTTTTAAAGTACTCCCTCTGCCAAGTCAGCACGAAGCAGCATGCCCTAAGCCACACCTTAGCTCCAGATCTGCCAAGGGAGGCAAAATGCAGGCCCAGATGTTCACAGGAAGACCACAGGGGCTCCAGACAAACACACACAGCTTTGTTCCAGCAGGTCAATCCAGTCTTTAAATAAGGGATCCCGGCTCCACACACATTTTGGTACCCATCCACACTGCACCTTCTACTAAGACTGGCTAAGGTGTTTTCTGAGGTGAGGCCACAGAGTGACATAAACCTGACAGAAGTGAACCGCACCCAGCTACTATAAGAACACCTAAAATGTCTCTTTGCCACATTAACACATTTCAAAGAAAAGCTGGTAGAAATTTTAAAAATGTATGGCCACTGGGTATATTGGCCTATGCATTTTATCCTAGTACTTGGGAGCTTGAAGGTTAGTGATTTTAAAGGCAGCCTGGGCTATCCTGAATTCAGCCTGGGCTACATACACATTGAGTGCACGCACTCCAGCTCTCTCTCAGGGATTTGCCTCAAACTAGGTATTTCTTCCAACAATCCAATTTACCAGAGGCATGTGAGAGCAGGTCCCTGAAGCCACACCCAGGCTCTCCTCTCCAAGTGCCATAATGTGATATGCAAGCCAGTTTAAGCACAAATAATTTTTCTAGTTTTTGGCTCCCCACTCTCAACTTTAAGGATGGCTTCGAAAAATAGTAAAATTATAAATTACTTCAGGCCTTTCGGTCACATCTCTCAGCAGCATCCCTTTAAAGACATCCTCCACACAAGATCATCTGCTCTCATTACTTTGCCTTGCGCACACGCACTACGAAATAATATGGTACCGGTGCATACAGCCAGGTCACTCATCATATTGCCACTTAGGGAATGAACTTCTAATACATTTTTTTTATAACTGACATTCTTAATACCTGAGTCTATTTCTTCCACTGTTAACGAGGTTGACGATGGCTTTTTATTCCCTACCTAATACGACAAGGTCCAGTACATCTTGACTTAAATACTTATGTAAACCAGCTTCAATCACACATCTTTGGCAAGGGATGGATGAGTGCCCCCATCTTCCAGGCAGGAGTGAGGTCCTTCCGAGTCCCTGGGGTAGGAAGGGGGTAGGAGGTGATGCAGGCAAGCCTCAACTCACCCTCCGAGTATAATCAAAGTAGCTTTCGGACAGTGACTTGTTATAATCGGGATAAGGATTCGGAATGGCCCGTTGAGCCATCATGCCGCAAGCCAATCTGCAGAACAGGGGAAAGAGAGATTTCAAGTGGAGCCGGAGCTCGGGGCTGGGATGCGAACGCGATGGCAGGCACTCGGGCAGCCCCTTCCCTCCGAGCAGACCCCGGCCCACAGTGGTTCGGAACGCTCGCGGAACCGCAGCAGCGGCTCTGAGCCCCGCGGGAGGAAGGGGAACCGCTTTCCACCCACGTCCCACGCCCACGAGTGGGGGCAACAGGAAGACAAGGGGTCCGCACGTCGTCACTTCAGCAGGTCTAGCAACCCGCGCAGGGCCGACAATAACAGACACGCCGCGTTCACCGCCCACTTCCTATAGATCTGGCCAATCAGCGGGCAGAGAGAAGCGGAGGCCCGCCTCCCGACTTCAGAGTCTTAAAGACACAGCGTGCTGTTTTGAAGCTTCGGGAGGAGATCCCTTTGGGAGCGGGGATGGGGTCCCATGCTTCCTACGCGCATTTATAAACACATTGTTTAAAACGAAAAAAAAAAAATCCAATTCAGTTTCAGACCCTAGGAATTTGAAGCCCTGTTTGCTCGCAGAAAGAAAGATCGTTTTCAAGTCTAAACAGCATAGTCTTAACTACAGCTGACAAAATGAAATTGGGGCACAGTCTGTAGACACCTTCTGACCTTTTAATTACGTTTATGAAAGGAGAAAAAAGGAGAAACGGAAGTGACATTGGAGGAAACAACAACACCAAATCACGCAGCGAACACCATCATTGCAAAACCAAGATGTGTTAAATACTTTGGGGACCCTTTTTATTTCTAGGTACTGTGGAGGCTGGGGACAAGTTACAAATGACAAAAACATCAGGGAATTTATGCACAAACTCAAATCTCTTAGGAAATTTAGTCTGCTTCTTAGCCTGAATTAGACTTTAATACTGCTTTGACGCCTTTAAAAAATAATTAAAGACAAAAACCTCAAACAATACTTTTTTTTTATTTTTATTTTTACAGTTCTGGAGGTTTAAAGTTTGAGATGTTAATAGTACGGTGTTTTTTTTTGTTTGTTTGTTTGTTTTGTTGTTGTTGGTTTTTGTTTTGTTTTTTGGTTTGCAGAAGACTATCTTCCATCTCTGTTTTCACATGGTGTGATGATGCTCTACCGTAGTTCCTAGCTGGGTTCTGCCTAGAAACACCTGGGCAAGCTTGTGGGCAGCTAATGAATCTTGGTTACATTAATTAAAGTGGGAAGCTCCTCCAGTCGTGGATGGTACCACTTTCTGGATGGGGATCCTGAAATGTACATAAAAGAGAAAGCATGCTGGGCACAAGCATTCATCTTTCTTTGTGTCCTTATGGAAGGAGAAACAGTAAGACGTGGTTGGCTGTCAGACTACATTGTCTGTGTCCTCCCAAGAGGACCCCATCATTTGTTCATTTTTCATTACCAACTTTAAGACTATCTCTAAATATAATCATGCTGATATATCTGGAGTTAGGACAGCCCTGTGTGAGTTTGGGGGCTGCAATCCTACCCATCTCTGCCCGTATCAGTTCATCTCTCATATTT
The DNA here is from genome assembly GCA_004025045.1 of Sigmodon hispidus. Classification (NCBI taxonomy): domain Eukaryota; kingdom Metazoa; phylum Chordata; class Mammalia; order Rodentia; family Cricetidae; genus Sigmodon; species Sigmodon hispidus. Next base: position 111,711 of record PVIH01000519.1, read on the forward strand.
ATGGTGGCTGAACACATTTGTTTGAACACAAACCTTTGAACACAGGTTTGATTGATAGAGCTTCTCAAGGACTTTCCACTTTCGGTAAATTCGGAATGATTTTTAAGTATGTCTATTTTATAATACCCCTTCTCTTAATTTGTGAAGTTGTCTTAAATGAACACTAATAAAATACCCATTGCATCATTGCTTTTAAAATGGGATAGTTCCAGAAATCTGGGAAGATTAATATTGAAGGACCCTGGGTTCTAAGGCCTGAACCAGGCATTCAGTTCAGGTATTTGGCAGAGCACCCCCCATGAGAACAAGGAACTAAAAGTCTAAAAGTCTGTCCCAGGAAACAGAATGACCCAGCCCAGATAGCCGTAATCAACTCAGATAGGACATAATAGTCGAACCTGAGATTAAAATACCAGATGTTTCAAGCAGAATAGCTGCAACCAACACCTGGTTGTAAAAGCTCCCTAACCAGCTAGTCTTAAGGCAACCCCATGACTATTGTGAGCAACCTTATGATTATAGTATGACCTTTGAAGTGACCAATCATGGATTGTCCCAGTTGCTATGGTGATTTTATGGTCTTAGCCTTTAAAAGAGATAGTAGATTGTTAATCCCTGCTACTCCCTTGCTCCCGAGGCAGGGAGGCAGCCCGCCTGTACAGACGAAATAAATCCTCTTGCATTTTTGCATCAACTGGGACTGGAGTCTGGGTTCTTGGGGCCCCCCCTTCCCGAGGATAGTACCCTGAGTCTGAGGTCTATCAATATCAACTAGAGAAAACCTGTATCATCTGAGGGTTTGCTACTTTCTATTTTAAGACCTCAATCTTCAGATGCCACAGTAAGCTAAGTCTAGGTTAGGAAGGGACCTCAAGCACATCACAGCAGCAAAAACACACTTTTCTTAGTTTAGGTTAGCTTTGTTCCACATCATCATTCAGGATTGCAGGTTTCATTCACCATGTTGTCCATCCCTCAGTGTGTTCCCCTTGTCACAATGTTCATAGTGGTCAGAGGTACATCTGTGTCCCAGCCTGAGTGGAGGTCAGACAAACTCAGGTATGCACAGGCTAGTAGTGAAACCTGTCTCTTCCCCCATGTCTCCACTGGTGAGCATTGAGCCACATGGCTGTGACTAACTGCCCAGGAAGTTATGAAGTGAGGTCATCTTTGATCCACTCTGTGTCTCTCGCTTTGATGTACAAAGGAGATGCCTAGTTTAATGGGTAGTGGTCTCCTATGCACAATGGAAGTGCTAATAACTGCTAGTACCTGTCTGCTAGCAAAAGAGCAACACAGTTATGTTTCTGTGGTTCCTTACTTTGCCTCTGACCTTGCAAAAGGTATTATGGCTGCTTATGGTGCACCCCCTTGAACTGTGTTAGTTCTATCATTAAATCTTTGGAGGGGATAGACCATGAGACTCTACATTATTTCCTCTTTCAGAAACATCTCCTCCACAGCACACACATACATGCATGTATGCAAGGACACACCCATTGATACACCACACATAGGGCCAATGGCTTTTATTTATTCTTCCCATTTATCTGATTTCATCTTGTTCTAAGAGTAGACTATTTTTTCCATCTCAAAAGCTATAAAACAGTACTTATTTAAGTCTGACTTTACTATCACTGTCCTGTTCATTTAACATCCAGTTGGAGGAATGTATAACTGAAACAACTTCCTGATTCACCCTCCATACTGACGTCACTGATTGGCAGTGCTGTTGGTAGCAGAAGAAACAGACATGCAATCAGATGTTCACCAAGTACATGGTGGTACACTTTTAATTTCCTGGAGACCATGTTTCCTATGGTACACACACACTGTCTCTACCTGGTCAGGGCTATTATCAGTGTGCTGACAGGTTTTTTTGTACCTATGACTGCTGAGAGAGAGAGCTCCTGTTATATAAAACATAGGGGCACTGGGTTTATCTGAGAGATTAAAAAGTTTGCAAGTATATAAAGTTGATTGAAGATGTTCAAACATTTATATAGTTTTCTCTGTTTCCTATTAACCCTTTAGAAGGAATCTTGATCAACCCCATAGCTCATATCTTTAGGAACAAGAGGAGAGTGGTTTTCTGTAAATGGATGTCTATTGTCTCAACTGCCCAGTTCCAAATAACCAACTCAAAGTCTGAATATGAATTATAAATGCTTGGCCAGTAGCTCAGGCTTGTTAATAGCTAACTCTTACACTTATATTAATCCACATTTCCATTTAAGCTTTGTCACATGGCTCATGGCTTGTTTTCTCAATTTTTTTTCATTTCCTGCTTGTTTTGAAGTTGGCTGTTGTCTCTCATGACTCAACCTTTTCCCTTCCCATCATCCTTAGTTTGCTCACCCCACCTATGCTTGCTACCTGGCTACTGGCCAATTATTATTTTATTAAACCAATATGAGTGACAAATTGTTAGATGGTACAAGAGGATTATTCCACAGCAGCTTTCTCTTCTATTATTGATAATATGTGACAGGGTTGTGTTGTTATCACACAAACCTTTGTTTTCAACATGCATGATATATGTAGGCAAGACAGAGTCTAAAAACCATCATGGTCTTAGAACTGCACATGGGAGTCTTCTCATAATCAGAACAAGTTAAGAATATATTTTAAGTTTTTATTACATTTATTTATGGTGTGTGTGTATGTGTGTGTGTGTGTGTGTGTGTGTGTGTGTGTGCTGTGTGTGCAGGTTAGAGGACAATTTGAGGAGTTTGTTCTTGTTCTTTGTTTTCTTTTCTCTGTGTGTGTCCTAGGGATTGTTAGGTGCTTGGGAGCAAGAACCTTTACTCACTGACCCACATCTTGGGCCCTCAGAAACCTCTAATAAGGTAAATTGCATTTGCTTCCATCCTCATGTAGCCACACAACACTAGTGCATACGGTGAAGTGATTCATCATCATTTTTGGTTTGTCCCTATTTGAGATGCCCACCTGTCCCACACTGGCTAAGGAGGTGGCAGCAGTAATTACAATACTTTGTGTCAAGTCACAGACTTGTCTAACAGTAAACAGTTTCCAGTCACATAAAAGAAAACATTAAAAATGTTCAGCTTTTCCAAGAGCTGTGTTATTTAAACTTCATTTTTCTTTTCTATAATAATCAAGATGTCTGATGTCAAGATAGATAGGTGGGGCTGGCAGGTTGAGAGAATATATAGAAGGAGAAATGTGGGAGAGGAAAATAAGCCAGAGAAGGAGGAGGCCTCCAGGGGCCAGCTACTCAGATAAATTGGAAGCCATAGAGTAGGGGTAAGATTTACAGAAGCATGAGAACAGGGAAAAGTTCAGAGGGAAAAGTAAAAAGTAGATAATTTAAGTTATAGAAAGCTAACAAGAAACAAGCCAAGCTAAAGCTAGGTGTTTATAACTAAGAATAAGTTTCTGTGTGTGATTTATTTGGGAGCTGGGTAGCGGGACCCCAAAAGAGTTAAAAAAAAAAACAACCCAAAACATCACAAAACACACTCTTCTTGAGGACTGATTCCCATACATTATCATCATTAAAATTTATTTATTGTATAGGTTCTTAGACCTCCTCCCAGATAGATACTCTGTCACAGGGGGATTGGGTTGACTCTGCATTATGAAAATCTTCATATAAATTAAATCTCTGCAAACTAGGCTGGATTGTCAAGTGATTCTTTTGCTTTCTAGAGTTTGGTATGATATGATTCTAAAAAATGAAAATATGAAGGAATATAGTTTGAATATTTGAATATTAAAAAAATGGTTGCAAATAAAGGGCGGGAGTTCTGTGAATTATTGCTTTCCAGCTTACATCTGGCACATCATAGCTCTTGAAGTAGTCTCTAGGCTCCAGCTGAGAAAGAGAACTGAAGAGAGGGAGGGAGGGAGGGAGGGAGGGAGGGAGGGAGGGAGGGAGGATGGCGAGAGGAAGAGAGGGCAAGGAGAGAGAACAGAAAACAGGAAGGAAGAGAGGGTCTTGTGTGCTTACTTTAACCTTGTGCCTCTAGGCAGGATTTTGAATATTTTACCTAGACATTTCAGAGAAGGACCATTCCTAACTTTTTTTCTTGAGTCAAGGTTTCTTTGCCTTCGGAGTGCTGGGGTTATAGGCATGCTCTAGCCAGCACTGCTGGTCTTTCTTTCTTTTCAGTTAATTAAGTTTCAACTCAACCTCCTTTTCCCCAGGATTTCTCTCTTCAGTGTAGCATATCTCTCAGCCATACATTCAAACATGTTTCTAGTAGAGTGCAGAAGCACTAGCCAGGGCAAGTCTTCTGGGAATCCTGCAGCTTTTCCTGGACCTCAGGCAGAAAGATTCCACTCCACACATTTCCACTGGAGGACTGAAGCTCCATAATTTGTCTCTCTGCTGCCAAGCCAGAGGCTTTTGGGACGGCAGCAGGAGGCTTGCTGTCACTCTTTATACAAACACTCATAAACCTTCAGAACATTTATTGTAGTTGGCAGGCACATGAAAAAGGGCGAGAAGGGGAGACTGACCCATGGTCCCTTCCTAATAACAACAGCTTCTGTTCACAGGACCTTGTCTGTGTGCCAAGCACTCTGTATACTTCTGTCCATTATTAAAACAGTCCCAAGTGTAGCTGTTGGGGAGTCATTAAATCAACTACCCATTGATTCGATGGGGGTCAGTCTTGCTTGCGCATAAAACTATCCAGAAGTCTTACAATGTCTAGTACTCGGTCCTGTAGTAGAACAATTACATCTAAATCTCTGTGGTGGGAGCTCACAAAGCTTTTGATAGAAAATAATTCCCAAACCTTCTTTCAACCTGGCCTCTTTATTGCCTCTTTCTCTGAACCTCAGCTCTGAACATTGGACCTACCTTTGTTACAGCAAGTGCTACCTGCTTTTGCATTTATTTTTGTTAATCTTAGATCATAAACTCCTTGAGTCCAAGACGCCATCTCACTGACCATGTGATTACAGCCCAGACCATTGGTGCTCTTTCCTAAAAATTTGTGGAGAGCATAAATGCGAGCATAATGCAGAGATGAAACTACATGCTGTTTCTTGGAGCCATTTTTTTTTCTTTAGAGTCTAGGTTCATTTTCATCTTCCTTTCTGGTTTTATCTTCTTCGTGTGTGTGTGTGTGTGTGTGTGTGTGTGTGTGTGTGTGTGTGTGTATGCACATATATATGTAGTAAATAAGAGTGTTTTTAAATTTATTTTTTTTGAAAATTTCATGCACATGTTCAATGTGTCTTGATCATATCTACCCTCTATTACTTCTGGGCCTTCCCCAAAATATTCCCTCATACATATCACTGTATGAATTTGGGGTTATTTTTAAGTAACTGCCTGAGTTTAATTAGTCCAGCTCATTTGTGTTTGTGGTGTGACCACCCACTGGGCATGGACAATATGCCAGTGGCCACAGTCCTAAAGAAGAATGACACCTCTTCCCCAAGCAGCCATCAACTTCCAATAGCTCCTCTGATATGGGTGGGGCCCCAAAACTTTCTCTGTATCTATGCTAGAATTTTGCCTGGCTTGGTCTTGTATAGATAATTACAGTTGCTGTAAGTGTATATGTACAATAGCAGTGTAATGTCCAGAAGCCAGTATTTCACAACATTCTTGCTTCTTCTTCCTTGATGTTGGCTAAACCTGTGGAGATACAATGCTGATGTAGTTGTCCTATCCATGTTTGAGCACTCATAGTCACCTATTCTCGGTCCTCTGTCCAGTTGTGAGTCTGCTGTAACTACTGCCCCCTGCAAAAAGAAGCTTCTCTGATGTAAGTCAGTAGCTGTGCAAATCTATGTGTATAACATAAAGATTATAAGGGAATCTGAACACATGACCATTTAGCAAAACAAAGGTAGCTTCTCCACAGTGCCTGTGAGTTCCCTAGCTGAGGAAGCAGACCTCAAACTCAGTTAGAAAGCAATTGGTTGCCCACATAACAGTTATGCCATTATTGCATCACTGGGTACTTCTCGTGTGGTATAGTATATGGGGTTCAATACTGAGTAAGAGGAGTAAGAGTATTTTTGTATTTTCTCGCAGCAATCTGTCTATCATCTTCCAGCACTATGCAATGTAGCTAGGAGTGAGAGTTTCCTGCTCCATACTGTTGATTTCTCTGTTTTACAACCAAAGAGTGCGGTGTCCTCAGCAGAATGGTTTTACTATCTAGCTGTGACAAGCTACTAAGAAGAATGATGATAATTTGTTGATTTGAGGAACTCTGGGGTCTCCTTGGCCAATAACTCACCTGTTATAAGGGATAACCTGTTCCTGGCATTGAGATTTTTATTTCATCAATTTTCTCTCTCTCTCTCTCTCTGCCTACTCTTTTCATATCTGGACTGTCCTCCACTGTGTTCTCAGTCCAGTCCACTCTGCACTTCATTCTCTCCTTACTGAAATCACCTATGCATGTGGCTTCTATTCCTTCCTACCTGCTAAAAAGTTTCTAAGCTACATTTCTCTGCTTTTCAGACTTATTTTTTTATCTTCTTTTCATAAAGAATCATGGTTGAGAGCTTGGATCTGGTGCTCCAGAAATAAGGGTAGATTTGGATCCAAGCTTAAACATCATCTCTTCAAATTAATTCTTATGGTGGGAATATGTAGCAGAACCAATTGCTTATATTATGAATTGAGAGTCATAGGAAAATAAGAACCTAGGATACCTTGATCCTTTTCTAGGACACATTTCTAACAACCTAAGGGCCTCCCACAAGACATTGCTCTGGGCATCAAGATTAATACATGGAGTTCTAAGGAACACTTATCCAAATCAAATCATTCTAACCAATAACCCTCAAAAGTTCATGTATAGAGTCCTTAGACATCTTGTAAGCCTGCCTTAGGTGTAGGTTGACATGATGGTCTCTCTGCCCATAGTCTACTTTTACCACATTAGAGTAGTCCATTTACTATGTACTAAGATTCTGTCTTCTACATTATATTCTCTCTGTGTGGTCTAAATTTTTTCTGCAGTGACCATTAAGACTGGGGAGCTGAGGTGGGGTCCAGAGTGAGGCCCAGTGACAAAACCATACTAGATTTTCCAATCTTCTTCCTTCATAGTACTTGCTTATTCTCATCACTGAAACCAGTTATGAGTTTGCTTAAATTACTACCCACTGCAAAAAGAAGCTTCTTTGATATAAACTGATAGCAATACAAATCTATGGGTCTAAATATAAAGAGTATAAGGTAATCTGATCACATGGTCATTTAGGAAAATATAGGTAGGTTCACCATGGGGCCTATGCATATGGGGAACTAACCATAAGCAAACATTAAACTCTCACATGCAAGACTTATACCAGAGATGTTAAATCACCCATTTATGTGTCTCAAAAAAGATATATAAAAGTTTTTTAATGGCCCCAGTTACCATTTTCAGAAATGTAAAATAGCTCAAGAGTGGTTTTCAATCTCCTAAGAGGCCGCTGTTGTGGAGTATTCCTGTACACTGTGTGAAGATGTGTCACTGTGATTGGTTTAATAAAGTACTGAACCACATTAACTAGGCAGGAAGAGGTTAGGCGAGACTTCTAGGGGCAGAGAGGACTTGGAGAGGAAGAAAGGACAAGTCCCCAGACACAGAGGAAGCAAGATGGATGGTACAGAGTAAAGGTAATGGAGCCATGAAAAAAGTGTAGATATAAAAATATGAATTAATTTAAGTTATAAGAACTAATGAGGAGCAAGCCTAAGCTAAAGCCGCACTTTCATAATTCCTAAGTCTCTCTACGTGTAATGATTTGGATGGGGGCTGTCAGTCCAATAAGGCCTCTCCACATCACTGTGTAGCTTTCCCAGGTCTAATGAACCACACACCACATTTATTTCTTTTAGAACTTTAGCTAGGGGAATCCCCACTACCTGCTCCTTGTTAGCTTACAGGCTTACTTTCCTGTCCTGTGCCCTCAGCCATTGAGATGTTCAGTAGTGTTTCCATTTGCTTTGCTATTGCTGTGATAAAACACTTGTCAGGTCCAAAGCACACCTCATTCTTCAACCTCTTCCCCAAAAGGGAAGGTTCATTGGCCTGGTCCAAAATTGAATCTAGGATCAGCTCAAGCTGGACTATAGAAGGATTTCTAGTGGTTAGATAAAAGCCAGCATCCCCGAGGAACTTTTAAAGTGTTAACATCACCAAAAGGAGTCATTTCCATTGCCTCTGGCAGAAGGGATATATGACTCTTTCTCTGTGTGCGCGTGCGTGCGTACGTGCGTGCGTGCGTGCGTGCGTGCGTGCGTGCGTGCGTGCGTGCGTGCGTGTGTGTGTGTGTGTGTGTGTGTGTGTGTGTGTATGTATCTGTCATCATATCATCATATCAGAAGCCCATGCTGGTCTCCAGGCTCCTTCACATTTTATTCACACTTATTTGATAGCTGTTATGCATCTCAAAGTCCAGCTAGCACACCAGCCCTTCTCAGTGTCTCCTCTACTCTGCTTACATCCAGCCTGTTGCTGTTGGTAGGCTTCTCTCCTCTCAGATACCCTTTCATTCTCTATATAATGACAAGAGTTTCCCCTGCTTTTGCTATTCATTTGCTATTCTTGCTGTCCTGGCCACAGACATGTCCAGACTGCTTCCCTTTCCTCTCTGCTCTGGACACTTTCAGATGCTTCTGCTTGCTCCTCTTATTTACATGAAAAACCTCCCCCAAATAATGGATCAGGCATGTTGGCTTCTTTACTGCATCCTCACATATAACACTGACCAAAAAAACTAGAAAGGGTTTATTTTGGCTTACATTTGTCAAACACAGTCCATTATTAAGGGATGCCTGAGAAAGAACTTAAGGCAGCAAGCTGAAGCAGAAATCACGGAGGAAGGCTGCATGATAGACCATTCTCTGGCATACTCAGCTAGCTTTCTTATGGAGTCCAAATGCATCTGCATAGGTAGTGTATTGTCTGCAGTGAGCTGGGTCCTCTCACATCAATCACCAATCAAGAGATTCTTTCACAGACATGGACTCAAACCAATATGATCTGGGCACCCCATCAATTGAGACTCCCACAGACAAGTTAAGAGCTGAAGCTAACCAGGACAAGTAGGGAGAACAGCTTTTCTGTCTTCTAGCTAGAGAATCCAAATGTCTGATGGGTCCTGATACACAGCAGACTCAATTTGAATAATCTGAATTTTATTACAGCTTAGTAATTTGCAGACAAGAGTGACTCAGGCAGCTGTTTTGGGTTGAAGTACACAATAGGGCTCTCTGAACCAGTATTTGTTAGCAATTTTACTAAGATTAAAAAAAAAGAAACAGTGACGTGTGTATTAAAGAATGGGTACAGGTGATGATGGATGGAAATAATAGTCCCGAATCTCCAAACTGTCTTTTGATATCAGTTGATTGTTAATTTGTCTTTGATATCCTCTTAGGGTTGCTTATTAAATCATGAACCCTCCTCTTCTTTTAGTTTATAACTAAAGCTGATTTCTGTTTCTTACAAACTCTTTCCCCTAATGGTCTGGCTTTACTCTTTCAAGTGTTTGGATAGTAAATTTACCTTTACACATGTTTGTGCTTCCAGCCATACATATCAATTTGTAGAAAGTGAAATGGAGAACAATTTAGCCTCAGTGAAATGTCAGAAAAATACCCAGAAGGCACCAATGCAATTCTTGAGTTTCAGATTTTGAGAATGGAATTAGGCCACTAAATCAGGTTTCCTGCCTGTGTCATGGACCATGGGGACATGTTCCAGTTCTTCAGAAAAAGGGCATCTTCATCGCACTCACTACAACTCACAGGTCTGTGTTGGGGACCTATGGGAAACCTTTGGCTGTGAAACTAATTGAATCTGCATTGAGATGACCTTTTCCTTTCTTTATTAAATATCTGGTTTGCCCCACAACCTTTTTCTTTGGCTTGCTTGCATTATTCTTTTTTAGCTACACACTTTGGCTATCTTCCAAGGTTAAAAGAGAAGAAAATGGGAATGATTCATACTTTTCAGATTCTGGGAATAATTTCTTTCACCTTTGTGTTGAAGACAAGAAACATGCCTCTGTTACAAAAAGGGAGAAGAACGGGCCTGGAGAGATGGCTCAGAGGTTAAGAGCACTGACTGTTCTTCCAGAGGACCTGAGTTCAATTCCCAGCAAAACCACATGGTGGCTCACAACCATCTATGATGAGGTCTGGCGCCCTCTTCTGTAAAACTGTATGCATAGTAAATAAATAAATCTTAAAAAAAAAAAAAAAAAAAAAAAAGAGCTAGTTATCAGTGTCGGAATCAAAGCTAGAGCATCTCTTTTGTTTTTCAGTGTGTGTGTTTTTGAGATAGGGTTTCACTGTGCAGCCCTGGGTGTCCTAGAACTCACTCTGTAGACCAGGCTGGCCTTGAACTTACAGAGTTCCACCTGCCTCTGCCTTCCGAGTTCTGGGATCAAACTCATGTGCCACCATTACTTGGCTAGAGCATCTATTATATTTCAAAAGTGAGCAAGGAAAACATACACAGAGTCCCTATTGTCATCAGACTCACACTACAAAAGCTCTCCTTCTGAGTGTAGGTTTAACAGTTCATGGCCACATTTCTTTTCCAGGGTTTGGCAGATCTGTCAGTGGTCTCCTTATTAACATACTGCCCATCTCTTCTATCTGCTTCCACACCCCTGCTGTGATAGTGATTGTTTTGTGTGTGCAGGAGCCATTGTGAGTAGAAATAAACCAATGTATTTATCATCCACTGTACAAATCCCACCCATCTTTTTAACAAGAAGGAGAAGATCTCTTGGGAAAACAATGTTTATCTCTGGGGATGGTTGGTTAAAATCATAGGTTTGTAACTATGCCTATCTTCTTCTTCTCAGGACACTTCTTCTTGTAATTTTCCATTTATAATTGAATCCCAAATCCAGAGAAATGAGTAAAATAGTGAACTCTTTTTTTTGTATGGTATAAGAAAAAAAAATATGGAAAAGTTTTAACAGTTGGGATTACCAAAATATTCCTATCAAGTTTACGAAGTCTTAGTGGACTATACACTCACACTTCCCCAAATGTCCTTCTGCCTTTCTTTTTAACATAAACCTTAGAATTTAGAGATGCAAAGAATGAAAAGAATGATCAACAACTATTGTGGACCGCTTTGTATTTCTGCCTACTGAGCATTTTGAAGGACACAACAAAGATCTTTCTGGGTAAAGTTTTGGTTGATTCATGGTGGTACTCAGCCCTTTCTAGATACAGATCAAAAATGAATACTTTTCTCATTGCATCCTGACTTTCCCTCAGTGAGTAATCAGGGACAGAGCTAGACACATCTAAGAGGAAACCCTTTTCTTACATGGTACATGCACTTGGTGGCACTCTGAGATTTTCAATTTGGGAGTTGCAGAAGGTATACAAATGTTAGGCAGAGGAGCATCAAAAGATACACACATTTAAGTTCAAGGCTACACTATAAGGAAACAGTGTTACCAACCAGTTACAGGACTACCACTGAATATGCTTTTTTATCATCATCCCCTCAAGAATGGAAGAGAAAGAGGAAAGCAAAAAGGAGGGAGGACAGAATGTATAAAGAGAAAAAATTAAAGACATTTTACATTGCATGTGGCTTAGCTTCATTTTTGCTACTGAGCATTTAATATTGAGTAGTATTATCTGTGACTGCTCAGGAATACCACTCAGGAAATCTACAGCCAAAACTTTATTGCAACTAAGAATATTCAATATGCTTATGGAAGCATATAGACACTTATATAAATCTGATATATAATACATGTTACCTTAGATTATAATTGTTTATATGGTTTTCTTTTCTTTCATGCTCAACCATGGTATGTGCAAATCCATGAGACCCTCATAGCTTATCAATACCAGTGTTGGTTGGATAAAATAATTTCGCATCTAGTACATGCATACACTTTATTAACCTAAGAATTGTGCCCTAAATGACTTCATTGTAGCATTGTATCTGTAGAGAGAAGAATGTTTCTGGAAGGTGATAAAGGGAGGATACAGTGGAATTACTGATTTAGTTATTGGTGGCAGGGAACACTAAAGATATAAATAGAAGACTCCTTCAGTGTGAGTCCTGACCACAACTGAAAGGGCAGGACTTTTAGCAAATGGGCTACTCCATTTTTGCACTACTAAACTTGTGTTTAAATTTTGAGGCCTCCATAACATATCTTTCTTGAGCTTGTTCACGTATTAATGCAAGTCTCTAGAAGTTCAGTTTATGTTTTTCTTTTCTCCTGTATGTATGAAAAATATGCCACCCACAGAGTCTTTGCTTGGGAGTGGTGATGGTCAACTTAACAGAATCTACAATCATCTGGGAGCTAATCTTTCGATTTGTCTGTGGCGATTAACTTTATTACATTAATGAAGATGGATAGATCCGCTCACGGTTGGCAGTACCATTTCCTGGCTTAGATATTGCACTATATAAACTGAGCCAACAGCACCATGAACTTATTACTCTTTGCTTTCCAGTTGTAGACATAATGTTACCTAGGGCTTCAAGCTCCTGGTACCTTGACTCCTGATGATGATGAACTATACTGTGGGGCTGTGTTACAAATAAATCCTTTTTCCCTTAAGTTGCTTGGTCAATATTTTACCCTACCAACAAGAAACAAAACTAAGACTCCAATCTAGCTTTCTCTTTGCTGGAGAAGTCTCTGGTGTCAGAGACATTTCTTCAAATGCCATGACCTCCAGCTTCCTAAAATCTAGAGGCAATTAGTAGACTTGTAAACATATTCTTTTGAAATGAATGTTTGAATTGTATATTGACAGGAATTGTTTGAATAATTGACTTGAACGTGTTTAATTGACTGTAGGACAATGTTTTGTTTTTGTTTTGTTTCTTCAGAAGGCGTTAATTACTGCTTGTGTTGAGTTCCTGCAGGCATGATTTCAGGGTTGGCTATTTTGAGTTGTGTGGGTGATAAAAGCATGCTTGGAGATCTGTGGATTCAATTGGTTCTTTGTGGTGTTCTAAGTGTTCTATGGTAATGGGGAGCTACCACCTTACCTCCACGATTAAGGCTGCTTTTATAAAAAGATATAAAAAAGTTTTTAAAGACATCTGTCAGCATTGGGGAGTTTCAGTTATCATTCTCTTCAAAGTCTTCTGTTGGGACTTTAGGCTGTCTTATACCAGCTGGACAAACAGGGCTTCCCTTAAGCATATTAACTTGAGAACTGAAGCAGGGCCTCTCCTCCCTAACTTAGTATAAGTTTCGGTGACAACTGAAGAGTGGCATCAGTGAAGCTGGTCAAAGTGTCAGTGAGACATTGGCAGCAACCAATATGAGTGGGGATAAAGCAATGGCCCAAGAACAAGGTGCTGAAGCTGATTTCAACCAAGTTAATGGCTATGTATTTAGTCTGAGGCTAACTAGCATACAAGAAACAACCTTTCACTCTGTTGGCAAAAGACTTTTCTATTTGATGTCATTTTATGATTGTATAAAATTCATCATTTGGAAATTTCAAAATACATTATAAGCATTAGCTGGAGAACTCCTGGACATGGTTAGGCAGCTTACTAACCTACAGTTTCATGCTCTGCACATATAGAGAAGAAGGGGTTCCTAAAGGGTAGGGTGATTGTTTTAATCTGTAATTAAGCATGGCACTGGGGAAGTTACAGATAACTGCAGTGTACACTGGAAAGGTGTTTTTTTTTCCCATTTCTTTTTAAAGACATGCAACCATAAGTATTTCATGTCATTTTGACCATCTGCAGAAAGAAACTTTAAATGTATTACTTAGAATGAGGTATAGAAGATATCTGCCTTAAGAAACAAGTAACCCCCCTCAAACCAAAGAACCCACCAAGCCCTCTCACACTTGTCATAAAACACAAAGGGTCATTGGCATGGAAGAACCTAGAAGAAGTCTTGTTCCTATGACTATGAGTATCTGCAAAGTCCATGAGAAAAATAATCATGTACTTAGTTTTTGTATTGTTTTGCCCTGGTTGCGAGACCCCCAAAGAGACCACCAGAAACATGAACTCTCTAAAATACAAAAGTAAGGTTTATTGAAAAATTCAAGTTGTGACAAGGACCTTGGTCTGGCACACCTGTGCGGCAGTGGCCAGAGGAGGTACCTGCCCCTCTGCAAGCTGGGTTTTAAAGGCAAAAATCACAAGGTTATATATCAATTAGAGGGTCTTAGTAGGGATACAGTTTTGAGTTTTTTTTGTGGGAGGAGGGAACTTTCCAGATTTTCTCTGTTATCTTAGCTGGCTGTTGGTCAAATCTTTTTTCCCAGACTATCTTATGAGTTGGGACATTTTGTGGCTATCAAATGACCTCAGGCTATCTCTGATGCTGGGACATTCCATGGTTAATTAACTGCTATCAGGCAGCCCCTAGGCTATCTCCTGTTTGTACTTTGTATCTCAGCAGGACTTGAGCCTATTTTAAACTGAGACTTGAGGTTCAGGAACTTTTGCTCAAAAAATGGAGGTGCTTCTCTGATTCTTCAGTATCAAAATCACATAAAAATCTAATCATCAGTAATGACAAAATCTTTATAGTTTCTTGACCTTTCATATCATGATTGGCAGTGTGGTGAAGCCTAGCTATTTCTTCTAATAACAATTATTTCAAATGTGCAATATAAAATAGAAAGAAAAAAAATACCACCATATTGAAATATAGTGGTTTAAATCGTTGTGGCACAATAGCATGCATTCTTTTCATAACAGAATCTAGCTTTACAGAATTCAATCAAATAGTCATCCTAAAGTCAAATAAATAGTTTATATCGCCCCCTATATGTGCACCACCACAACAAAAAAATTTAAATATAAGTAAATTCTACAATGAAGTTGTAGACACACATAACTCTACCAAGATTGAATTCTTGCATTTATATTTAAAAAATATTAAATTTTGACTAGATGTCACTAAAATAGATGTCAGACTCCCCCACCCATTGAGATTCATGGGTCTTTTAGAGTCTATTTTTCATCCTGCTCTCAGTGAACTCAAGATTAAGAATTGCTTTATTGGGTTTATAAATCATCTTTCATTGTTTTCCCAAGCTGTTGTTCAGACAAGAGTTTCACTGGGGTGAACTGGTGGGCTCAGTCAACAGAAGATGAGGGTAGGTATGAACACAGGCTGAGCAAAGTTTGGTTCAATTGTAAAGTGATAAACTCTTCATCTGTGGCAATCACCATGCTTCCCAAATCACACTTTCTCCAAATCAGATGTTTGGGCAACTCTAAATGATATGAGCAATTCCCTTAGGTGTAATTGTTAGTGACACTAACATCGTCTTGGAATGGCTGTACTGAGCATGGATATTTAAATGCACTAACTAGGGCAATGTGCTACTTACAACATAGGAATCTAGTGCCCATGGTGGATTGTGGGATTATGGCTTTTATTTTATTTTTTGCACCTGGGTCATGTATAAAGACATGCTGTTCACATTTACAGTATATAAAGGGATGCCGTTGGCTGTTTCAGACACTTTTCAATTATCTCAATCACAGAGATGGGCTGTTCCCTTTTGCTACTGTCAGTCAGTTGTGGACAAAGCTGAAAGTAGTTCTTTTCAGTTTGCTCTTGGTTCTGCTTACACTGCAGCAACATTTCCCCAGGGGGTGCGCAAATACCCTTTCAAGTTGAACATCTCATTTATGGTGCTGTCGTTGAAGGTGATAGCCATTTGTAGTTTATAGAGGAATGATTTCATTCGTACGAGTGAACAGATGGGTTAATAAAGCTGTCTGGAGTTGTAAACTGGTTCACAGGTGTTTTCACAGACATCTATCATGGTGTCATGATACCAAATACCAAACTACCAATGGTTGGCTAAATTATTAGTGCCTTGGAAACTGGGGTTAAACTTAATCTAACCCAGGCGCGTGTCAACATGGAGGAGAGAGCAACGATGCATTTCTAGGCTTTCAGAAGTAACAATGGCACTGAGTCCCCTGTTGTCATATGATGATTAGAATAGACAGAGAAAATACTTAAGCAATGATAATAGGCTAATTTCATTAAAAGGCACTAAAACAAATTTCATGCTCTCTTATCTTGAAAATATGCTTATTTTCTAACTTTTGTATTGAGAAAATAGCACTGATATTGTAAACAAAATGAGCACCCAGACGCACACATACTTTGGCACTTGTATGGGCCTCTAGGGAAGGAGTCTTAAGTCTGATATGCAAAGTATATTCCCAGGCTCTCTAGGTTTTGCCATGAGCTTGCTTTGTTCTATCTTTCCTCTATTCCATTTACTCTGAAGGTGCATTAGAAGGAAAGATTCAGAAGTAGTAGGGCTTATGGGCCCCACTCAATTGGCTTTTGGCATTGACTACCTAATGGAATAAATTAGGGGCTTAAACTCCCACCAACTGATTTGGAACCTGCTGTGGGTGAGCAGGGCTTTGTCTCTGGTTTAATGTGAAAAGCATTGTGTGTGATTCTGCTGAGTGGTCAAGCCTGGAAACTACAGGCAGATGAATGTGACTGTACCCACACAAGCAAGTCATTGGGGATCAGAATATGATGCGTCATGTTTGACCTTGACTTTAGTGTTAATGCCAAAGAATTGGAGTTCAAAGTTCTCATACTGAAAACTTTCGGGAATCAGAGAAACTTATTTTAGGTTGTCTTTCCAGTGAGATGGCACTTTGTCTTTAGGGGTGCACTGTATGTGGAACATTCTCCTCTGTCTGTTATGTACTTCTATTCAGAAACTAAAGAATGTTATTAAACTCAGGAATCACACAAATTATGTAATAATGTAAATTCACCAAAATCTAGCACACAGACACATTGACTACCTCCTTCTTTCCTGTTCCTTCCAGTTGTGGGTGGGCTTTATTTAACCTCTGGGAACATTTCTTTTTTCCTGTTTCTGTTGTCAAAAGTTTCTGGTCTGGCTTAGACTTGAGGTCCAGAACAGTAGTCTCTTAGTCCCAAAGAATCACACAAAGGCTTATGATAATTACAAGCTGTTTGGTCTATGGTTCAGGCTTATTACTTGCTAACTCTTATACTTTAAGTTAACCCATATTTCTATTTATGTTTAGACATGTGGCTTGGTAGCTTTCTGCTCAGTGCAGCAGTCTCATCCCGCTTATCTGTGTCTCTCCATTGTCTCTGCTTTGCTCTTTTGCTTCCCAGAATTCTCCTACTCTGGTTGCCCCATCTATACTTCCTGCCTAGCTACTTGGCCAATCAGTGTTTTATTAAACCCATATTTCAGTAACAAATATTTACAGTGTGCAAAATCATAGCCCCACTACATGTTTCTGTCTTGAAAAGTTCATCTATTCAGCAAAGTCTTCTTTAATTTTATCATGCTAATTCAAGCTAAGACTTAAAAAAAAAAACCCAAAACAGAGTATATGAAAAGTGTTTAGCAAGTGACTTTCTAGTTTGCTTTGCCATTGAGTGTAGGTTTGCTATGGTGTGTGTATGTGTATGTGTGTGTGTGTGTGTGTGTGTGTGTGTGTGTGTAAGAGCAGGAGAGCATGGAGGAGTACATGTGTATGTGCGTGTAATAGATGGAGTTTTCCTTCTTAATTGTGTTCCCTTCTCTATCTTCCCCCTTTCTCTTTTTCTTCATAAAATAAAGACAAATTGGTGGTGAACTGCCTATTTTTTCTTAATCATTTCCTCACTGTTGTTACCCAAGTGTCTTGTCCCCATACCAGGAAACTCTCAATTACTTCTCACACAGGTTTCTCACTGAAACGTTCAGACCACTGTGAATGCACAGAAAGTGTCTCTGGCATCTCCTGGGTTCTATGAATCTACAAGACAATATTCATCTTTCCAATTCTATAATTTGCTACTCCAGATGAGTTCACCTGTGTGTGTGTTCTTTTTTTTCTGTCTTCTTCTAGCTCCTCTTTAACCAGCTGTAGGAAGAGCTGCCACACCCTATCAATACCTCATGTTTCTATTCCTCACAGGCCCTTGAATGAAACCTTCCTTTCACATTGACAAGGAATAAAAGCCAACAAAGATGTTAGCCCAAGTTGCCGCTGTGAAAGACACATATGAATGTCAGTATTCATGAATTGGCACTATACAAAATAAGAGTTCTTTTGTGGGATGTTGTAGATGATCACAATGGCTTTGCTGATTTCTTGGCACGAGACAGGAAGCACTGGAGCATCCTGGACAGAGAAATGATATAATCTAAATGCTATTCTGTGTATTTGGATTGCCTGGTTCCAGGAAGCCATGGCTCAGGCCATATCACTTCAGTACCATCTTTTTGAGCCATTTAAAAATACTTACTCTCCACCCTTCCCCTCTGCTTCAGCCATCACCATCTGATACCACATGCAGCTTATTTATCTTATTTACTTTCTGTCAAAAGCAAAACCATTCTCATTTTGAGGAACTAACCAAAAGGGAATGGAGATCTTGTTAACTAATCATCTCACCCTTTCTATTCATTAGCTCTCTTAAGTGCAACAAAATTTGTGTAGGCTTTAATTAAGGAATACATTCCTCATTCTTTTTAATCTCATCTTATTATTGGTCACTTGTATTTTCTCACTCTGAATTAAGACCCTATAAAAATATTATTGTTTTATGCTTATTTTTGTATCAAATCTTTAAAAGACTAGGGCAAATTGTAAAGAAGAGTTAACTCATCTTTTAATGCTATCAACATTTGAGAATATATAATTAATTGCTTAAAAGTTTGTAAAATAGAAATAAATGTCTTTTGTGAGATACAATAAAATAGTAAATATTTATTTTACCTTTAGAGGACTAAACATTTTTATTATAGAAAAAGCATCTTTTCATGAATACAGTTTGCATTTGCTGGTTCAGTTTGAGCAATTTTAGGGTTGGGTTTAGGAAAAGAACTACTGTACTCTTGAGGGAAGTCAGTCTGAGGCCCTCTGCCCGCGGCATGGTTTCTGCACTTTTAAACAAGAAAGACTTGAGTTAGCTTTGTGTTTCTCAAAGCTCAGATTGCCCCAAATAATCTGAAGAGCTCACCGCCCCTATTAAAAACAAAACAACCAATTCCTTGAGCCTGAGTTCTAGAAATTCTGAGAGTGAGTGTTTTATAAAACCCAGCATTGATCCATTATTTAAAAACTCCCAAGTTGATTTCCTTTGTACAGGGGGGTGATCAGTGGTTTCGAACCCAGCTAAGAGTTGTCCAGCAGAAATTTGTGACGAGGTAGGCAAGTTAAGTCTTTTTTAAAAAATGAATTTTAACTAAAATAGAATTACATCACTTCTTCTTTCTCTTTCCTCTCTCTAGCTCCTCCTAGGCTCCCTGGCTTCAATCTCTTCATGTTCCCCAACCCACTCTAACTAATAGTCTTCATTATTGGAACATACATAGATATGTATGTATATGTATCCCAGCAATCATTAGTCACCTCTATTTCTTTGTCTAGCGGCGGAAACTGTTGAAATCCCCCCCTCCCACTTTCTCGTTAGCATGTCAATTGATGCTGCCTTTGTTACAGTCTTTATAACTATGGAAAGGTCTAGTGTATCCTATGTGCTACTATGCCAGATCCTGCCACTAGATGGCGGAAGCAATTCTTGGGAGGGAAAAGCGCTTGTTTGGGGTTTCCCTTTTCCCGTGCAGTAAGCTTGAGGCTAGGTTTTGGAAGCTTTGTGGAGACATGTCACTTTAACTCTGAAGGTGCAGCTGTTTTGCTTGACAAGTTGATAGAGAGAGACTCATTAAATAAGCGTTCTAGCGTCTGAAGGGAGAGAGGTGAACACTGCATAAATATTAGTTCCCATTTTTCTTCTCTCTTCTAGCAGGTTCTCTCTTACTCTTTAGTGGTGCCTTTTCATACCCTCTCCCATTCCCGCCTCTGCCACAACTACCATTTGTAAAAGGTGATATAATGAACTGGCAAGTTTAATTTTATTTTACTACCTCTGTGGTTGGTATAATTTCCAGGAATTTGAATATTTAACTTCTACTCAGTGCCCTAAGAAGGGGCAACATATTCATGTTAAAATGGAGGATTTTTGTTCAGGAGAGTTGAGCTGTGATGCTGTGCGTTCTTGGCATCAGAGGCAGCACAAGGCAAATCCAGGAAAGAAAAAGGATGTCATGCCATATCAGGGAAAACAACCCAAATCTTCTTTGCACAGCACAGTTCACACAGGTAGGGGGTTTGCTCAACCCTCTACATTTTCCTGGGGGTTTCTTAAAGCATACAGCTTTTTTCTTCTACAAAGCTGCCTTCCCCCTCCCCCACTCCGAACTGTCAAAACAGGAAGATGTGTTGTGATTTTCCTGTTTCTTTTAGAGATTGCATTTCTTCCCTGGCTTTGTTCCAGCCCAGTTGCTTGTGGTTCAGGAAATGCCAGACCCTTGTTATCAGGCTACCCCATCATGCTTTCCTTTTCCGATATACTGATGGGTGACAGAGCTTGGAACAGCGGGTCAGAGCTGGTGTGTGTCCACACATGAACGGCTCTTGTTTGCCCCTTGATGCTCTCCATACGGCTGCATCAGGTTCCAGTCTTCATTAATACAAAACAAAACAACCAGTGAACCAAACAACCTCAGATCCAATACCATCTGAAAAACAAGCAAAAATATAAGCAAAAAGCTTTTTTGGTATGAGTGGCTAAGGTTTATTGAATTCTTAGTGTATGCTTTAAACTCTTGACATGTGCCATGGCATTTTATCCTCACCTCAGTGTCACAAGTTTCTCTCATGGCTATTTTCAACCTACAGATGAGAAAACTGAGTACAAACAGGTTAAATTACTCAAGGTCAGACAGCTAGTTAAGTACTGAGTCAAGGTCTCAAGCTAGGGAATTCAATGAAGAAATACTGATTCCAAGGATTATGCATTGAAGTCACACACAATTAAAACTAATAGTTTTCTGGTGAATAATCATCAGGGAAGGCGGGATTTATTATTAATGTAGCTGTATTTCTTCTAGTATAAGATTGAGTGGTGCTCCAAAGCCAGTTCCTTGCCATTCTAAAGGAGCTAAGTACACTGCGCTACATCTGGGTCTCTCTGATGACATGATCAAGAGGAGGAAACAGCCTTTCTCACTGTGATTGACTTTTTCTGTTCCAAGACAAACATGCGCAGGAAGCTAGAGATTTAGAAGGATGGCCAATGCCTACTTTTTCTAATTTATTCCTTACACATAAAGAGGGCTGTAGAAGGGATCAGCACATAAGAAAAGTTAAGCTATGGCATCTGGGAGCTTTTCCTATTAGCCATAGCCTAAGCTCTGTAGTTAACCATTCACTTGCCTAGCAGTGGTGGGTCTTAATATTACTTATGTCATATTGGGCATGAGGGAAACAGACAACAGTATTTCTCTGGCTGAATGATGTCCAGGGAAACACAGTTTTGCAAATGAGACACTAGAATACACTTATTCCTTCACTAGGGCTCTGAGAGTCAGAATAAAAGAGCAAAACTCAACGCTTATAAATCAGCTCACATCTCACTGTAGTCTAAGCCAATGGGGTAAAGAGAACAATAGGGCAACTGTGAAGGGTTCCTAAAGATGCTCTTCCTGGAGCAAAGCTAGTGTGGGCCAGGGGTGGTTTCCTAATGAGAAAGGACTGAAGACATCATTAAAACAAGAGTGGTATGCAACTGCTGTATTTTTCTTGTTTCAACTGTTTTTGTCAGGTATATTCACATTAGCGCAATTCTTCAGTTAAAGGGTTCTGTCTCTGTGAGCCATTGCATCATCAATGAAAAGAATCATTGTTTTCTCTTTTTTGTTAATTCATTAATTTTTAAACAGTTTTCTTTGACATACCCACCACTGTTCCCCTCCCTCCCCTTCCATCTCCCCCCAACCCCATCCACCCATCCATTCCTCAGAGAGGGTAAGAACTCCCATGGTGAGTCAGTGCAGTCTGACATATCCAGTTGAGGTAGAACCAAACCCCTTCCCCAATATCAAGGCCAAGTGAGCAAGGTGTTCTCTGTAGGGAATGGGCCCCAAGAAGCCAGTTCATATACTAGGAATAAATTCTGGTCCCACTGCCAGAGGCCCCACAAACTGCCCAGGCCATTTGAATGTTATCCATATTCAGAGTGCTTAGTTCAGTCCCATGCAGGTTCCCCAGCTGTCAATTCAGAGTCAGTGAGCTTCCAATAGCTCAGGTCAACTGTCTCTGTGGGTCTCCTCATCTTGACCCCTTTGGTCATATACTCTCTCCTCTCTCTCTACACCTGGACTGGGAGCTCAACCCAGTGCTGAGCTGTGCATCTCTGCATCTGCTTCTATCAGTTGCTGGATGAAGGTTCTATAATGACAATTAGGATGGTCATCAATTCGGTTATAGGGGAAGGTCAGTTTAAGGACCCTCTCCACTATTGCTTGGAGTCTTAGCTGGGTCATCTTTGTGGGTTCTTGGGTGTTTCCTTAGCACAGGTTTCTCTCTAATCCCACAATGGCTCCCTCTATCAAGATATCTATTTCTTTCTTCTCCCTCTCTGTCCCTCCTCCAACTCGACCATCCCATTCCCTCATGTTCTCTTCCTACCTCCCTTGAGCTCCCCTCAGGAGATCTTAACTATTTCCCCTTTAAGTGGATGTTAGACATACAGCAAAGAATAATCCAGCTACAATCTACAACCCCTGAGCAGCTAGGTAACAAGGAGGAATCTAACAGAGACATCCATGGATCCCTCTGTAAAAGGGAAATAGATAACATTCTGTTGTTTTCTGACTAAGGCCATCATCCACAAACACCTCACGCTGAACATCATCCAAGTGGAATTCCTCATCTTCTTCATTCTCCTGGTGACCGCTTTCCAGAGAAAATAAAGCCAGCTACCAAGGCCTACAGTCTTTATTTCCTAAGGCTTTTCAACCTCATTATCTTTTGTCATTCCAAACATCATCAAGTTCAACTCTTGTGACTTCCCATCAATTTGTCTTTCTGCCGCCTCCCTCTGCACATTCCTACAAATCATCCTCTGGCGTATCAGCCTTTGTAAAATGTAGAGCTGATGTTACTTCTCAGTAGCTACAGAGAACTTTGAGGGTAAAGTTAAACTCTGCTTTCCTCAGGGGAGCCTCAGGCTTTCCCCCAGCACCCTTTGTAAACCCACCTTACCTCCTGGGTATAGCTCTCCAGATAGATGGCTCTGCACACCTTTCTGTTATGGTCTAGAGAATGGTCTATGACAGTCATTCTTTGAGTTTTGAATGAGTGGATTTATTTAGCATATAGCAAGCCAATTCCCCTCCTCCAAAAAAATAACAAGGAATGGATCACAAAACATCAAAGTAGGTGCTCAAACATCTAGCAGAAACTGACTAGGAAGCCCTGTTGAGATAGTCAGGGCAAATAAACATCTCGCAGAAATGAGCTGAAAAAGTTGAGGCATCTGCCAGAGATCCTGGTTGAGCTTTCTTGCCCTAGATGACTTTCCCATGACTGAAGTTCCAGCCCCTTTCCCTCACTGCAGGCTCCTTTACCTTGCAGGAAAAACAGTAATAGCATCCATTGGAAGTGAGTTACCTTCTAGTCATTCCCAAGAGCACACATCCTTTACTTTAGGTTTGGTTTTTTGACAGTCTCTTTCCTCCCTGTAACAGAATTGTGGGGGGAAAGCTCATCCATTAGCAAGTGACTTGGAAGGCACTTTGGAACAGACAGACTGAGGTCTAAAATGGGGGGAGGGGAGACCTTACTTCCAGAGTCAGCCTCTCATTGAGCTCTAAGAACACATGGCAATTTACTGAGGTGACATTACAGCTGTCCTCTGTGCTACCTGGTACTGTCCTTTCAAACACACTATAGCTACTTACTCTAGAGACCTTGATAGTTGGTCCACACAGTCCATACACTTAAGACTGACTTCTCTGATTCCCCATCTTGTTTCATTTTTATTCTCCCATTCTTTTTATATGGCTAGGTTTTTCTTCCTGTTTATTAAAATATGATATTTTCACTCTTCTTACTGTTTTACTTAGTTTTCATGCATATAATCATATATGTCCTTGGCATACTTTTGCTCTCTTCTCCTATTTTATTTCTATATTTGCCTTCTAATGTCACATGAATGAGAAACTACTCAAAAAAAAAAAAAAAAAAACAACTTTAATACAACATTCACTCATGGAAAACCGAAAAGAAACATGCTGGGCTTCTCTGTGTGGTTCTTTTGTTAGTCTCTCTCTGTAATAGCTCTGATTTTAGCCGTTGAAGGTTCAGCTGGATCAGAGATTAATATACTTTATTGGTGCATAATCTTCAAAGGGAGTCTTAAGGTGACCAGCCTAGAGCACTTATACAGGTGTGGGTCACAAGTCCAGGGTGCCTTCCTGAGCATGACTTACTGCCAGGTAAAAGTTTCCATTTGTTGGCGATAAGGCAGGTAGGTCGAGGTCAGTCTCATTTATACATTTGGTCTGGGTCAGACTTAATTCATAGACACAAACCAAGAGAAGTGTGAAGTGCGATTGTTAGTTGCCTTGACCTGCCCCACCTTGGATCTTGGGAAATCAATGTGGCTTTGTTCAGCGGCGACTGCCTTGAAAGGGCCATAAATCAGGAGCTTCCATAGAAACCGTTTATTGTCAAGGTAATGGTAAAGAAAAATGATAGCAGTTATTCCATTTACACACTTTAGCATTTTTATTCCTCACTGATGTTTCTTCCAATTTCTCTTTAGTTTTTATATCTGACTAATAGGAACATAAGGCTCTTGAGGAAGTTTTTCAATAATTATTTGCTGGATCTTATTGTGGTTATACTAAATTTTGAAGTAGTCAGTCAGCAGCTACTCATTCAAATGGAGAACTGTACATTAATAAGGTACCTTGTCAAACCTTATTACATAATTAAAGATCAGCACCAAGACAATAGGTGATCTTCTGTGACCAGTGTCTATTCATTTGTTCACATATAGAGTGGCTAGAACCAGTAGACATCTTAAGTCATGCTCTGGTGGTTTATCACAGATGTCATTCTGACTGTCTGATGAACTGTGATCTGTGTTTCTTGCAACTCATCTGTCACTCATGATTGGTAAAGACTGTGGAGGCTTTTCTGCTTTGTAAATTAGGCTGCAGTCACATGATCACGACGATCATGTTGTTTGCTTTCTGTCTCAAGTGGGAGAGCTGCTACTTTAGAGCCATTTGTCTTGCTAAGTGCTAGCTATTCTCAGTATGGGCTCTCCTACTCATTTTCCATAACAAAAATACAGCATGAATCAAATACATTTCTTTTCTTTATAAGATTACCCTTCCACAAATATTTCATTATAGCAATATAAAACTGTCCACCCTAGTCACTATGGATTAGTTGAGTTTATAGCATTTTATAAAATTGCTTTGTATACTATCAATTACTTTTGTGTAGCCTCTTTTGCCAAGTGTAATTATTTTCAGGTTTATTCATACTGCTGTGTAGGATCAATAGTTCACATCTTTTCCTTGCCAGCTTTGTGTTTTCTAATGTATGGATTTACTACAGTTTCCTTTGATCATTTGCTAATGTAACAATCAAGGTCCTTTAGATATGTTTCCAGGTTCTGGTGGTTAAAAGCTGAGCTTCTTATAACTTTAGCTTTTATGTCTCTGTGTGGACATAAGATTTTTGTTGAGTAAAACTCATGAAATAGAATGAGTAGTGTGTGGTTAAGTGAATACTACAATTCTTCAATCGTTTTCCAAAGTGATTGTAAGTTTACATGACCAGCAGCAAAATATGGCTTGCAGTCCTTCCAAACTCTTGACTGTGTTTGGAATATCAGTCTTTAATTTCAGCTGTTCTTATAAGCTGTTATTAGCAGCTCCTTGTGGTTATATAACTGGTCTTTCTCTCCATGCATGCTTTTTGGGTGATGTGCCTCTGTTGCAGAGTTGCAGGCTGCAGATTTGCTCTCTTACAGCAGTTTAAACATATTGTTTATGTTTATGCTTTTTTTTAAAGGAGAGTCCACTGAGCATCCTTGTCTCTGTTCTTTTTCTCTGATGCTTCCCTTTTGCATTGTTTTTTCTCTTCATCACTACATTTGAACAATTAATGTTTCTTGGTGGGGTTTTCTTTTGTCTTGCTTTATATTTATTTATACTTAATATTTAATTTGCTGTACAGTTTTTTTAATTAAATTTAGAACATTTAACCACTATTTATCTGTTTTCCATGCTCTTGTCTTTTTGGGGATTCCAAATACTTGTATATCAGACCATTTGAATTTTCTAATGAATCATCAGTGTTTTAATATATTTTTTAAAAAAGCCTCCTCTTACCTCTTAAGTTTAATTTTAAACAATTCCTATTGCTTTCTAAAATGAGTTTAACCCTGTTTTCTGGTTCTGTAATGGAACCTAGGGTCTACAGTGATAGGCAGGTGTTCTACCATTGAGTTAAACCCCCAACCCCAAGTCTATTGGTATTTTATTCTGTGGTACCCAATTTGCAGTGCATCCTAGACATCAGGTATTATAATTTTCATCTTAAAAAAATCAGTGCCTTTCAAAAATATAACATCATGCTCCCAATTAATTTCTTGAACTTAAAATGGTTATAACATCTTTAATTTTCTTGTCTGGTAATTCTATTATCTGTGTCAGTTTTGATTGATTGGCTTTCTATTTCTCAGCATGCCTGACATATTAGTTACCTTTAGAAATTGTTGTGATTAACTAGAAACTGAAAATGACCTAAATGTCTTACAATTGATAAATGGTCAATGAAAATGTGATACACAGGCACTGTGGGATACTATTAAGTGGAAAAGAAAATAGAAATAAAAAGATTTGTATGTAAATAGATAGAACAAAAAATGATCATATTGAAGGAGGTAGTACAGATCCAAATAAGACAAACTTAGCATCGTTTCTGTTATTGGGAACTCCTTGCTCTCTTTCAAATTATGGCTACTTTTTTTCATTAATTTTATTACATGCATATATGCATTTGTATATATGTATATATTCCTATATATAACCTGCTGAGTCCATATAAAGTTACTTATATGGACTTATATAAGTTG
Organism: Sigmodon hispidus; assembly: GCA_004025045.1. NCBI lineage: Eukaryota > Metazoa > Chordata > Mammalia > Rodentia > Cricetidae > Sigmodon > Sigmodon hispidus. Next base: position 138,648 of record PVIH01000519.1, read on the forward strand.
CAGGGCTGATCATTTGACATTGGAAACCAATTGGGTACTCTTTCCTGGAGAGGACAACCTCCCCTGTTCCCCACTTTACTCAGTTGCTTATAGTTTCTTGTGTAGGGTTGAGACTTCTGGGCATTTCTTCAACCAGGTTGGCAAGTTCAGCAGTGTCATTCTTGTTTGATTCATCCTTTGACAGTCATGTTGATGAAACTTTATGTGCATAGTGTATTTAGTCTTAATACCATTTTTGTATTTAGAGTTTTTTTAGCCTGGTAGCCCCACCCACACTTCCTGTTTGCCTTTGGCCAATCAGCTTTTTACTAAATCTATTGGCGGGACAAATATTTACATTACCAGCATAATCTCACTACAGCATAGCTTCTGATGTTACTAAGACACACACTCTAACAGCAAACTCTTTGGTCCTCTCTGGCTCTTACAATCTTTCCTTCCCTTCTCCCACAATATTTTCTGAGCTTTAGGTACAGGAACTTTTTCTAGATGTAACTCTTAGGCTCCACGCCTCTGCATTTTGATTGGTCGTGGTTTTCTATAGGGGTCTCCACATCTTGAAAACATAAATTTTCTTAATAAAGAGGTAAACATACACTTATCTGTGGATATAAAGATAAATGTTTATAGATAAATGTCAGGGGTTATGTTAGGTTAGTAAATTAATGGCCATAGATTCTTCTCCAGTAACCATGACATCACTAGCACTGAGTAGTTAGCTAGATTTTCAGGACCAGGCATGGTATCCTTTTTGTTGAGTGGGTCTTAAGTTCAATTACAGACTAGCTGGTTAGTGACAAGTGTACTACTACTACTGTATCCATAGAATTATCATGCCATGCTGGCTGTTGGTATGCTTCACAGGTGTGATATTCTGGAAATTCAATTGCCTTTGTTCTCTGGGCATGTCATTCTTAGCTGCTATTTTACCAAATATTTAAATAAAAGCTCTTTCCCTTACACAATTTCTTAGATGATGCTTGATGTGGAAGAATGTATGCAGTCCCTCTTAGTGAAAAGTGAAATTCTATTTTTTGTTCAATGAGCTTCAAGTTGTAATTTGCACACATTATAGCATCTGCCTTTTAAAATGTACTGTCCAGTGGTTTTCAGTAAATTTTCATATTTGCACAACCATTGCCACTATCTAGATTTGGAGTATTGCCTACAATTTCCAAAGATCACATGCCCATGTCCCATCAATCTCTGTTCTCACTTGCAGTCTGGATAGCCCCAAATTTACATTCTACAGGGAAGGAACTGACTTCTTAAACTTAAAAAAAATGTATATGGGTGTTTTGTTTGAATGTATATCTGTGCACTGCCTGCGTGGTTGGTGGATGATGGGAATAAAATCCAGGTTCTCTGGAACAGTAGTCAGTGCTCTTAGCCACTGAAACATCTCCTTAGCTTGCTTTCTCAACATTTTTGTTGAGGCAGAATCAGGTACTATGTAGCTTTTTGCATTTGATTTTATTGTGAGATTTATTCAATTTTATAACTACTGAGTCATTTGGTTATGCATTAATATCCAATATTTTGTTTATCTATGTTCCTTATATAAACATTTAACTTACTTCTATCCCAGACCTATAAACGTTTTTATAATACACATATATAGATTTTTGTGAGCATAGTTTGTGAATTTCATTTTTCAAGTAAATATTGAGAGATAGAATTGTTAGATCATATGAGAAATTTATGTTTACGTCTTTAAGCAACTGGCAAGCAGATTTCAAAGAATTCTCACTATGTTACAATCTCAATAGAAGTGTGTAATGTTTCCAACTTTTCTTCATCTTCATCAATGCTTCTTATTGCCATGTCTTGATCATAGTTATTCTTTTGTTAAAAAAAAAGGATAATTATTTTTAATTACGTGTGTGTGTATGTGTGTGTGTGTGTACAACTCCCATCTCTCTACTCAGAGTTGGCGTTGTAAGTGGCTGTGAGCTTCATGATGTAGGAACAGGGAACTGACACTAGGTACTTTGGGAGAGTAGCAAACACTTAAAATACTGCATCTTCCTTCTCATAATTATAATTTCTCTGATGGGCATTCAATAGCTTCCTGCTACGGCTTTAACGTGCAATTCTCTGGTGATTTTTGTTGTCAGCTTTTCTTTCTGTAATTTTTAGTCTCTACCATATCTTCTTTTGTGAGGTAGCTAAACAAGCATGCTGCCATTTCAGGAGACTTTAAATATTTTATTCTGTTGTGTGTGTGTGTGTGTATGTGTGTTTGTGGTATAATTGTGTCAGTTTGTGTGTCTGAAGGCCAGAGTTTGATGCCAGACATTTCCCCTCAATCAACAGGATCTCTCAATTGAACTGGCGAGTCAGTAACCCTCAGATATTTTCTAGTTTTTCTCCCTACGGCTACTGCAAAAGCTTTTATGAGGGTATTTGGTATCTGAAATCAGATTCCCATGTTTGCACAGTAAGCATTTTCCCACTGAACTATCTACCCAGCACCTATTTTACCTGTTTCAAATTGTCTTGCTATCTGCTTTTAACAGCTCTTGTTCTGGTCTGAATACAACTCTTTTTTATCAATATTATAATTTGCAAATATTTGCTTATTAACTCTGTGTCTTTTTTTTTTTACTTTCTTAACAGTCTTTAAAATAAATATTTTAAATTTTGATGGAGTTTAATTCACTTTTATCTTTTAGGTAATATTTTTGATGCTTTCTAGATATTCATTTTTAACATAATTTCTCACAAGAAATACACTCATATTAGTTAATTATTAGTTAATAAAATTCAACCCTGTAGATCATATTTTGATATGTTTAAACATGTTACTATTTAAAAGAACTCTCAGAGTGTTCTTTTAGTTTTGAACTTTGACTGATAGCGTAGATAAAGAAGTAGTCAAAAATTATATTTCCATTTCAGGGACTTTGAATCCAAACGAGGAGTGAGAATCTATGAAATCATGACTTCTGATTTATTCTGACTGTTTTTTTCTTTTTCAACCAGGGGGTGCTGTTGAATCAGTGACCAAGGCACTTTTATGGCTGAAACTATTGAAGAACAAAAAACCCTCCAGAGATCAGAGTGGACATTGGATGATATTTTTTGGATATGTGGACCCCATCATCACACTGTATAACTAGAAAGAACATTGCATTAGGTTGTGAGTTCTCAAAGTAAAAGAAGAGCATCCTGAGTTAAAACTACCTAGAACACATGATTTTCAGTCTCTTGGCTGTTGTAGAAATACAATGGTAGCATGAATCTGAGCCAACTCTGTGGAGTGAGCAAAGAATTGAAATAAATTATAGAAGACCCCAGCTAAAGACCAGGTGCAATACTATTGTGTGTGGTATTGAGCGATTTCCCCCTTAGTTAAGCTTGTCTTTTGTTAACTGTAAAATTGGCACGAGCACTTTCTAGGTCTAACTATACATAAAGAAAAGTCTGAAAACATTTCATTTTCTACGCAAGTATTTTAGAACAGGGTGAGCTGGATCCCATTGCCTTCAGAAGTCAAGGGAGAGAGAGAGAGGAGAGTTTCTCTAAGGCTAGCTGGCTGTTATGTCTACACAGCAAAAGAGAATGCTCAGGTAGGCACATATAAAGTGTTTGTCCTTATTTCTTGCTGTGGGAGTGTGTGAAGGTGGGGCTGACATGGGCATGAAAGATTGTTTCTGATTAGCAATGTTGACACTGCTGTTTGCCAGGGCCAATGACCCCATTGTGCAAACCAACTGTGTATCTAGTGGAGGGTACCTCAGGTCAAGGGCCTGCTGTACATATGATTATGAAGCAAATGAAGTCCATATTCTGTAATAATCATTACTTTTTACATATTTCTTGGAGTTTGGCTTTTCATTTTAATGAGACAGCATATGCAAAAATGCTTACCACAGCTGCCCGAAGGTAGACGTCTATCATTATCACCTCCCTCCTCAGTCCTTCCCTGTGCCTTCTTCTGCATGGCTATTTAACATTTGTAAGTCTCTAGAATTTTCTTGGGGTGCTCTGTCCAGTTAGGGTGTTCAACTAGAGTTTACTTTTGACTTCAATTATTTTGTAAACATAAAATTTACTGAACATATTTTTCTTTCTTGGACTTATACATGTCTAATATAATCACAGTGAATTTATTTAGAGACAAAGTAATAAATTAACAAATATTTATTTACTTTTTATTAATATGCTAAAGATTCAACATAGTGCCTCATACAGACTAGGCAACTGTTCCTAATCCCCCTTCTAATATCTGATGAGTGATTATTATGAGCTATGTAATATTGTAATGACAAATATACAGTAAAGTAACAACACACAATTTTCTGCCTCTGTGGAACTTGTGTTGTAAATGTTATGATGAAAAGTAGGGAATATGAATGAATAATGGATATGCTATCTCCACATCTGTTTATGTTTCTTCCTTTTCTAATTGCTGTATAATGATAGACCTGTGGACACTTTTTACCCTGCTTGACTGGTGTCTTTGTGAGACAGTCTCTGACAGTATTCCAGTCTCTTTCTCTTTGCCAATTTGTAGACACATGACAACACTTGGTCAATCTGATGCTTACAAAAACTGAATATAATTGGACTGTGTTCAACTCAAAGATGGTTCTTTGACAAAAGGTACTGAGTCCTGTCACCTAGGGCCTCAGGGCTTCAGGGCTTCATTTGTCCTCACTTGTCCCGAAGGTCTTTTTCCTTGATTGCTCCTCCTGGGCAAAATCTTCATTGTTTCTCATTATTTATTTTAAGTATAATTTTTCATTTCTTGGAATCTAGTTATTCTAACACACTGAATTTTGTGAAGTGAAAAATCATCACATTTCTTTATTTCTCAGATTTATCTCTCAGCCTTTATCTGCTGAATTGGTAAGAAATTCAATTAAAAATTTTTAATGGGGATTCCCCCTTTCTTCTATGTTGGAAGAAGCAGTAGCCAGTTTCTGAGGTGTCCACTGTTGCAGCCTTTGCTCTATGCCAGGGATAAGGATTGTTAGAAAGACCAGTTATCAGGGCTGAGCTTCCACAGCTGCAATGTGCAAAGCTTACTGTATGTAAGTCTAAGTTGTGTCTTGGAGACTTTGAACCATTGAGCTGATTACTCTGATGTACAGCCTTTCTCAGATAGTTAACTTATCAGAAAGGCTCTCTTATCATCCAGGAACAGAGGGCAAACTCATACTCGCTCTGTCTTTCCCATTCACCTATCTAGTAAATCCCAGGCAACAAAGAACTCATTCTTTTATTTAGTATTTATTTAGTAAGTGTTTGATCCATTCCACATTCTCCATGAGCCTTTGCGAGGACAAAAGGAAACTCCATACAGCTGCTGTCCCACAGTAGCACATAACTGGGATGGAGAAAGGGAAGACTAAGGGAGTTAGTGGCCAAACATTGTTGAAATGAACAAGAAAAACAGGCAGCATAGGAATAGAAAAGAAAGAAGTTCTCATTCTATTAGGGATGCCATGCAGACATGGACTACAGGAGGGGAAGATGGCTAGATCCTAGAGAGGATGTAAGAACTGGCTTAATATAGAGGTGACTAGGATTGGTACATCACAAACAACGTAGAGAGAAGGAAAGAAATAAAGAAATGGGCTGAGGGGGGAGAAGGAAGACTAGATAATATGGGAGAAAAAGAGGGCCAGAGAAGAGACAAGAACAAGAAAGAAAAAAGAAGAGGAAGAGCAGGAAGATGAAGAGGAAAAGGAAGAAGGAAAAGAAGAAATAGAAGAGACTGGGAAAAGGCTGGGGGAAGAGAAGAGAGAATGGCCCACAACACATAGCACACTATAGCTGCTATGACTTGCGTGATGAGTTCATTCAGAGTGTGTGTGAGACGGCGTAGAAAGTAGGACTTCAAAGCCCGGAAGCTAAAGCAGAAACATTGCCAACATGCCATCCTGTGTGAACTCAAGAAAGAGACTTACCTGTGTCCTCATCTATACAAAAGGGAGGTGACAGTCTCCATTTTAACGCTATTGAGAGGGCTAAATGGACTTAGGCATCTGACGTACCGGCACAGTACCTACCACACAGCAGAAACCACAGGGTTTTTCCTTTCTTTCTTATCTCATTCCCACATCCTGAAATCTATCACAAACCATACACAACTTAAGATTCCTCCTAAAAAGTAGATGCATGTGGGTGTAGATTGAACAGAGAAGTCGAAGCAAAGAGAGTCTTTGAAGCTGGGAGGCAAGATGGTGCCTAAATCCACACAAAAATTAAATATTACCCAATGGTGAACATAATATTGAGATAAAAAGAGATATCAATAGCGGAAATTATTATGATCTTGTTATTTAGTCAACCAAGACTGTTATTTATCTGTGATATTTCTGCTTTAAAAAAAAACCTGAAATACTGTTTTCAATTTTTATAAATTGTTTCAATTAGATCAGGCATGCACAGCATCTTTCAGTTATTTTTGGCTTCTTGGTATTCACTGGTGCTCACTGTCAGTTTCTTTCCCTCAGAACCCATCCCTGACACCTTGGAGCTTTTTCTCCACATCCCTCTTTGTACACACAACTCTATATCATCAAAAACTCCTAGACTTATTTGTTGTTTATTTTCCTTTAAGATAGAATAACATATTTCTTTCTAACTTGTTTTTCTTACCTGAAGATGTATCACGGACATACAATTAACTGCAGAGTTCTGATAAGATTGAACACACTGGAAAATAATAACAGGGGCTTTAGGTCTCATGGGCCGTAGAGATTGCCTAGTCAGTGATGCCTAAAGATAAGTCTCTAAGCTTAACTGCTCTCTTCCTAGGGCAGGTTTTCAACATGGCAGTGTTGAAGTTCTATTAAACATTAGTCTGCAATAGCAAAAAAAGAAAATTTGGAGAATGTAATTGAGGGCTACATCTTTGGTCTAGCTTTAATAGAATTTCCCTTGGAAAGCATACTCTGACACCCCTGCCTAGGGTAAGTCTCAGTCGTACATACTGTATGAGAAGCTTTTATTTTTTTCTTTGATTCATCTGCTAAAAAAATGTTAATAATTTATTTGTCACTAGCTGTTTTCATTTTTGTGTCATTGCATTTCACTATGATATAGTCTTGACAGTTAAAAAAAAAAGGTCAAAAATGAGTAAATGAAGCAGGGACAGGGTTCCTTTGTGGATAGGGAGGTCACAAAAAAGTTGAAATTCAGTGTAAGTAGAGCTTGGATGCTTGGTGAAACTCAGTTATGAGAAGCCTACATCAGAGAAATGTCCCCTGACTGGTGTTTTTCTTATGAATTTGTGACATTTCATATATTCCTTTACTAGGCCCACAGGCTAACTTTTATTACCACTCTCAGGAGTAATTAGTGTCTTGGTTAAAAATTAGCAATAGTCAAACATACAGATATATTATTATTTAAGAATAGAAATTGTATCTCTACAGTGGTTATATCTTCAGTACAGGCCACTAGGTACATGAAGATGCTACACAGGAAGATGATGTCTTTGAAACATATTTTGTTTATATTTCTATGGGAGCAGAGAAAACATTTTTATTTCACAGCAGAAATGAAAAAAGCCCGACCATTTTTAGTGATTCAATGGCTTTTTTTCATGGATTCAGTTTTATTTCAGCCCAGCACATTTTAATGATATATACCATTTACTGAGCACAATTTTGTTGTGTTAGGGGCACCCAGTAATCTTATTAAGATTTTATAGATCTGACACTAGTCTCTCTCCTCTTACTATAGACTGATCTAACATATTTTATTCTCAATATTATTTACTTTTATTAAAGCTTATTGAAAATATGCCAGCGTCATTCAAAGATGGAAAATTCTGGCCAAGCTAAACTGACTAGTAGGAGCAGCACTGTGCTGGGACATTAGTGGGAAACTTGTGAAGTAGGTGGGGTGGGGGGCGAGCAGTAGCTGTGGATGAGGCAGATCACTGTCATTCTCTTTACTACTGACTATACAGGGAATCTAATAAAAGATGTGGTCAGGAGTTGAGAGAAAACTATTTTTATGGGGTAAATTCTTTAGGAAAAATGGTAGGATTCAATATCTGAGTACAACTAAGAACTAAAAGGATAAATAAAGGCAATATTAATTAGAGTTTTGGGAGATTGGAAAAGTAGAGATACTCCAAGAAAAGTGCTTTTTTATTTGGTGAAGAGATTATTCTATGTTTGGCTCTATACATATGTGAATTTATCATGATGGTGGGATGTCTAAGCAAGGATTTGTAAAGGGATGTCATAGTTTCCTGTTATTGTGATAAAACACCCCAACAAAGGCAATATAAGGGGCTCACAGTTTCAAGCAGTTGCATGGTGGAGAATATACAGTATTAGGCAGGGAAGGTGTGGTGGCAGAATAGTCACATTGTGTTTACACTCCAGAAGCAGAGGGAAAAAACAAGTGTGTCTGGGCTCAAAAATGTCAAGGCCTGGCCTCAGTGATTTTCTTCCTCCATCAAGTTTTGACCTAAATGTTCTACCATCTTTCCAAGCAGTTATTATAGCTGGGGACAAACTGTTCAAATACTTGAGCTTATGGGAGGCATTTCCTTTTCAAATCACAGCAAGGGAATTATAATTCAAAGTATTGGAATATGAAGATGGCATTAGGATAGTCAATGAACTAAAATAACTATCTATAGTTTATATGCCTCTGACTCCTCATCTCTTCAAACATAGGAACCTTGTCTTGATAATATTTTCAGCCTTTTAATATTTAGCACTTAGTAGGTTCAAAAATGATCAGTGTACTATTAGGTCTAGTTACGTTTAGACAAGAAAGAAGAAGAATGCTAAAATCACTCTCAGTTTTCTTCTGGAGTCAGTTCAAGCTTTTATCTTTGTTTTTACGGCTCTGCCAGAACAAACTTGCCTTAGAAGCCTCCTTTCTCAATACCAAGAGAGTTCACCTGCACGATTTATTTTTTTCCATTTAGATTTGTGATTTTTCAAAAGTGTCATTTTCTTCTCTTGGTTGTAGAACTTACTGTATTATAAGTACTTAAACCTCAACATTAGCATCATAGGAGGAAACAAGGAGAGAAATGCTTTGTCTGAGTTTTCCTTTGGCTGCAGACAAAAAGAAAAAAAATATGTACTGACAGAATTCCAAAATACTCTTGCTTGCTGTTCACTGCTTGATCAATACTTCTCCAGCAGTAAGGTGTGCGCTATCTTCTATCATATTTCAAGTAGGACCTAGGTTAGACATCCTGATAATAATAGGCACCATTGTGGAGATGGATAAAATATAGTCTATTTGATTTAATCTGAACTACACTTACTCTCTCTCCTTTCTACTGCTCATTCATTGCTCTGTGCCATCTTGAGATATACATGCAGTACTATGCCAGACATTTTTTGTCAGAAACGTTTCCAGATTTTGTCATCAGTTAAGTCTTCTTTTAGGTACCTATAGTTTAGTGAATTTAAATCACTTTAAACATTTCATCCAAAGAGTAATATTGAACTATCTCAGTAAGGCTTACTATCAATAGTAATTATTTTCATTGATAGAAATGATGTTTCCTGAAGGCAGTTTAGTGACCTGCATCAGAGCCTGAAAAGGTTTAGATAAAAGTTTGGCAGAAATGATCAAGTTCATGAATAAAATCAGCTGTTATGCCACTAAATGTAATCTGTTTTTTAATGTGTAGCATTATTCCATTCTTCAGATAGATGAGACACTTCTGATATGGAATCACATTTGAGATAAATTTTAACTGCTTGCTTTCCTAAAATTTCATTGATTTTTTAATAAAGCTAAAACTTTTATTTTTGCTTCTATGCTCAAATATAAAATAAAATTATTTACCCTAATTCATAAAATTCAGGTTTTTATAGAATAACAAAACTACTGAGCATTTTAGGACTTTGTTGACCATTTCCTGGGAGCTACAGATCCTACTTTGCTTACTTTATAAAGGAAGAAACAAATGGCATAAATATTAGTTGATATTACCAAGTAAATGGTAGCATTAGAATTTCAATACAGGTGTCATAGCCCTGAATCTGCCATGCCCTTTTAAAACCAGAAGTGACTTTCATTTCAGAAGTTGTTCTGGGTTTGCACACATGAGACAGGAAGATAAACATTATTGTTTCTGAAGTAAAGTAAGTTATTTGGTTACAGCCTGCTGTCAAAAAGGGTTCTGTCAGGAGGTGGAAAGATCATAGTATTTTCTGGTGAATTTTCAGAATCTAAATTTACCCATAAAACAGTATTTCTGGATATGTTCATACTGAGGAACAGTACAGAAGTTAATCTAAGGCATTAGGTATAGTGGTAGTGGCAAAGTCCACTGTTAATCCAAGTTCCAAAAACTCCAGCAGAACTACAAATGTTAACAAAAAGTTGATCTAGTGATAATTGTTAAAAACACAGTAATGAGGCTGTGTTATTGACCCATGATATATATATGAATCATCTCAAATAGGTCTTGTAGTGGAAGAGAAGGACTGCCTCTACTCTAAAATCCTCATGGTCAAGTAGGAATTTATATGAGAGGAGCAGTGTGGGATCCTGAGTCTATTCTGGCTATAGTGACCTGAGTGGAGTCTTCTAAGGCAGGTCAGTGTCATTAGATGGTAGAGAATGAAGACTATCACAGTAAAAGAGATAAAGGATGTAAGCATTTGGCTGAACTAACGTAGCCAGGGTCCTTCTAAAGCTGGATTTTATAAGGAAGCACATATTCAGGACTAGCAGAAGATTTAGATGATCAGTTCATGGTGGGTCAGACAAAGAATGTTGTCACAAACACCATCTCTCTTTGTTGGTAGTTCAACCTTAATTCAGACTCTAGTGAATATGCAGTTGACAGTTACCTACTTTAAGACCAATTTGGGATTATATTAAAAATTTAGAGTCCCAATTAGCATTTGTGTCACATACCCTTAACCCTAGAATCAAGGACAATGAGATGGAAGGATCTCAAGTTTAAGACCAGGCTAGGCTACATCATGAAGTTCCTTCTCAAAAAACCTGCAGAAAAAAAAAAGATTTCCAACTCCAATTGCTGTAGTTCAGATTCGGTCAAAACAATGTGTGGCCTAAGAATTTTACAGTTTTAGCAACTATTCCTTATAGTTATTATGTAGTAAGTTTTTGAATTATAGCTGACTTTCTTAATATCAGGAAACTCAGGAAACTATACATGAAAAAGTCTGATACGTATGTTTTAAAGCATAACTGATAATGCTGCCCTACAAATGCCTCTCATGTCAACAATCTATCAAAACTATAGGGCCAGGAAACTCTCTGGGATATGTAACTTACATTTTCTGGTTTCTGATTCAGAAGGGGGGATGACAAAAGGAATATTTTTTCTGCATGTTGAAAAATCATGGCTGAAATTTCTGGGGAGTCAATTTTAGCCTTAGCAGGAAAAGACAGAGGGGCGACAATCTACAAACTTTGCAAAACAGATCAAATGAATTTGAACACCACTCTTTTGCCAGCCGTTAGCTCCTGTGGCTTCTATTTAGAATTGTGTAATGGTCTCTCAATTGTCAAGTGATTTCCTAGTTATTTTAGGATTTCTATTTCTTCGGTACTTATCATTATGTGCTACTGAAAAAGTGAACAATAAAAGTAATCAATTGGGAACATTTTAATGAGGCAATCCAACCCAAAGCTTTGCATTCTACTATGGGTTCAAATTTGAGCAGGTTATAGTTACAAGCTTTACTGCATTAGGCCTAACCAAAGAGGAAAGATAAAAAAGAGTTTCTGGTAATGATTTTGGTATTGTTTGGGCATTGAATCCAGGGTGTTGTATACCTCAAGCAAGTGTTTTCCCACTGAACTACACCTCCAGCACAGAAAATAGGTTGCTTGTTGAGATATAAGTCTGTAGTACAGCAAGCAGTCCTTGAGCAGGTAACTTTCTTAAGGTATTTATAATATACCAACCAAAAGACTCTGGGAACATTGAAACTTTGTAAAAGTTAAAGATCACTGGAACATTAAAATTTAAGCACAAGGTGATACTGATACCTGTGCTTTATTTTTTTTTTCTGTTTCCCTGCATGGTATGTGGCTTTCTAGAGTGCATAGTTCTTGTGAAACAGACACACTAGATAGAATTTACTTACTATTTACTGGGGAATGTACCTCCATGTTGAGGTAGAAGTTTTAAGTTGGTAGGATAGTAGATGTAAGTTTCCTGGTTGCTTCATACACAACTCTTTCCAAAAGCACTATAGTTCTATGATGACTGGAAATCCCATAAGCCTTTAGTATTCTGATTTAGCTAAGCCTTGCTTCAGTTGAACATCTTTGCACTGTACTTTTCTCATAGAACCTCTGGGATCAAAGCACAAGCATTTCATCAGCAGTGTCTTGGTTACAAAGAACTGTAAGGCAATTTAGAGAGTGTTGAAAGACTTTTAGTGGACAATAAAAGACAGCTTCAGACTTAAATGTGAGACAACAAGATTCTCATTACTGCCAAATTTCAAGTAATAGAGAGCAAGATGTCACTTTGAAAGTATTATATTAAAAATATGAAGAATAAAGAGACATCTGGATAAAATTCTAAGTAATAAGCTTTATATGTAGTGCTTTTAAGTTTTCAATTAGTTTCTTGTTCTGAAATAATTATGCTTATATTCTGAAGTACATGTAGAAGACATTTCTGTCTTCTGTGACTATTTCCTCTTAAAACTAAGGTGATACTTGTGCAGGGTAGATGGTTTGTTATGTTGGCCTTTTAGAACTGAAGGTTGCTAGGTCAAGGAAGCCAAATACTTTAGATTCTTCTTGTGGTTGTATGCTCCTAATTCTGGTGCTTATAATGTAATGTAAGAATTAAATTGCTTAAAGTTGAATTCAAAATTATTTAAGATTTCTTCTTAGATGATAATGCTATAAATTATACATAGATCTTCCAATGAGTTTAGTGTTAACAAAATATCCCTATTTGTGGTGCCTTGTATTTTGAAAACAGTTTTAGGACTTCGATCAAATGTTAACTTGCAGTCCGAATAGGAAGGATGAAATGATGATTTGGATAGGATAAAGGTCTAAAGGTCTTGTGTGTGTGCACGCGTGTGCATTCATGTGTGCGTGCTTACATGCATATACGTGCATACCCGTCACAAGGATGTGGAAACTAGGATACCATCTTGAAGAACCTCATTATTTTTTTTTGAGACAGGCTTGATCCCTGGAACCCGGGTCACACTGATAAGGCTAGGCTGGATAGCAGACAAGCCCCAGGAACTCTCCTACCTTGCTTTAGTAACTGGGATTGCAAGTGTGTGCCAACACTTCTGACATTTTTACCTTAGTTCTGGTAATCAAATGCTTGCAAGGCAAATCCATTCCCAATGGAGCCATGCCTCTGCCCCCATGACTCAGCTTTAAAGAACTCCTTTTCTGGTTGTGATTGTAAGATACGCAGACATCACTCATCTAGTCTTCACCAAGATCTTGATGTAGGTAAGTTCTATTCTAATATATAGATCAGGCACACTAATGCCCACTAGGCAATTTTTATAAATTCACATATTTAATAAATGATTGAACTAGTCTTTTTTTTTGCCTAAGAAGAGTCATTGCTATTATTGAGCTAACACGTAGAACAGTGTAAGAAGAAGTGGCCGCTGAAATTAAGAAAAGCCTGGAAAAGCAATACTAGGAGGAGAAGACCAAGGCTTGCTCAGTCTGCTTTTGTAGAATTCAGGAGCACATGCTCAGAGGTGGCGCCACCCACAATGGGCTGGGTCCTCTTGTATCAATTACTGATTAAGGAAGTGTTATACAGGCTTGGCTACAGCCCAGTTGTATGGAGGCATTTTTTCAACTGAGACTATCTCTTCTCTAATGACACTAGTTTGTGCCACGTAGACAAGAAATTAGCCAGCAAACTCAAATACCCTCCAGGTTACTTTTTAGTGTTTCTCACTGATCCTGGAGCTTACTAGATTGGCTAGCCAGCAATCTTCAGGGATCCTTCTGTTTCTGCCTCTCCAGCATGTTTACATTACAGGCATGTGCCACCATGCTCAATTTTTGTGTGGAGATTCAAATTCAGGACCACCTCCCCTGCTTACATGGCAAGCACTTTCCTGATGACCACCTCCCTGGATCAAGTTTTTTAAGATATTTATGCATTAATTAAAGTTTTGCATGTCTAGATTTATTGCAACAAACATGGTAGACAGCTTCATATTAGCTCTTGGTAAGATAAATGCTGATTGTTAACAAATGAATTACCTTATTACTAAGAGCTGATATAAAGCTGTTCTATCATGTTCATTGCAATGTGGGGACTTCTTGGATGTTCTATATACCTGTAGTTCTAGAAGAAAGCTTAGGGATCTTATAGAGATAAAATCTTGGTAATGAGATCAATCAAATGATTATTAGTAAACACTGGAATCTATCTCATTTCAGGAAGTGAGCATTCATTCCTCTTGCTCTTCAAAAAGAGCAGTTGAAGAATAGATAACTAACCTCCAGTACTTGGCCCCCTCCTCCATTTGATCAGATGGTGGACTGTCTAGTGAAGCTCATGTCCTTTGCTGACTTTTTCTAGCTGCTCTGATCAGTCAAAGTGCAATTGGAGAGGTAGAACCATGTTGGATGTTCCTGTCGCATGTTCTGATGAGTGAGCATACTGCTGTTGTCACACAGCTTTTTAAAAGAAGCACCATGATATCCTGTGGGGAAATAAGCAATGTTTTGATTGCAAATAGACTGCTCATGGAGGGGCTGCCCATGGTTGCACATGTTGCTTAGGCACGCAGCCAGCTTGGGAGTGATTGATGGGTACTCTGCTCCCTCCAGGTGTTCATTCACTTGTGCTGCGAAAGGAATGAAGGGCACCTTTGGAAGAGGAGGGGCTGTGGTAATCATTTCATCTTTTTTTCTGCTCAATGCACATTCATTCTTGAAGGATATATGAATGCCCACTCTTGTAGCAACTATCCTAGACCATTATACTACATTGTGAGTTCAATTTGTATATTTCTAGCACTGTTCTACAGTGACAATGATTGACTCTGGTATATAGCCTGATTGCACGCTTCTGTTAACCTGTAAGTATCTAGGAAGGATCAGAGAGGAAGGTTTCAGTGGGTGATGTTACCAATGAATACACAAATGAGAAGACGCTGTACTGGGTTTTGAATTTACGATTCTAATTCATGGTCATAGAAGAGAAGCTATGTCTTTCATCTTTGAAGTTTTTTCATTTCCCTACTTGCCTGGTTGGCCAAAAAAAGTCACCTTTGCCAGTTTGACTTGATTTTGTTACTTTGAACTTGTTCAGTCACATGCTAAGTTTTTTCCTTTGTCCTTTCTTTGACAAATTTTAGAGATTATCTAAGCTACTCGATATTAGGTAGCATGAAGGCCACACTGTCATTTGGAAGAGTGTGGTGTCCCTTGGGCCTCTTCTGTTTTTTATTCCTGATTTAATTGAAGCATAGAACTCCTCTTGCATCCTTTGAGCT
Organism: Sigmodon hispidus; assembly: GCA_004025045.1. Classification (NCBI taxonomy): domain Eukaryota; kingdom Metazoa; phylum Chordata; class Mammalia; order Rodentia; family Cricetidae; genus Sigmodon; species Sigmodon hispidus. The sequence goes on from PVIH01000519.1 coordinate 154,082, forward strand.
TTGAAGAAGTCAGCATCTGGTGGTGCCTTTTGTGTATGTGAACTTGGTTCGGTCCCTGGCCTGGATATATATACCATACCTCATGCCCAAACTCTGGCTGTCTTATGTAGTAGACATACCTTGTAAATACTCTTGTTTTTTTTTAGGGATACTCAGAAATTTGTGGTTGCTTTTGGTGCAGAAAGTGAACTCTGAACCTCTATAAAAGCATCCCCTGGGGGCTGGAGAGATGGCTCAGAGTTAAGAGAACTGGCAGCTCTTCCAGTGGACCCAGGTTCAATTCCCAGCACCTACAGGGCAGCTCACCACTGTCCAGCTCCAGGAGACTCATCTAATGATTCTCAACTTCTCAGCCTCTGGACACACACACACACACACACACACACACACACACACACACACATTATAAAGAAGCATTCCTTGGTTCATATCTTCAGGACCTACCCAACTCTTATGGCTTTTATGCTACACTGCTCTGAAGCCATATTGAATGAGCAGTTTTTCAAAGAGCCTGCAGTGTGCTGACTGTATCTCAAGAAATAAAGCATTAGATTCTTTCTCTAAGTGTTTGGCATGTCTTCAAAGCTAGGAAGGGCAGCTGTGCATACTGCAGTCATTATCCGTCCACATTAGCAGGCTCCAATGTACTCAACCTTTTTAATAGAGACTCACTTTCTTTTTTTATATTTATTTTTATTTTATGTGAATTTGTGTTTTGCCTGCATGTATAACTGTGTAAGGGTGTCAGATCTTGGAATTACAAACAGTTGTTAGCTGCCATGTGGATGCTGGGAATCGAACTCAGGTTCTCCAGTAGAATAGTTAGTGCTCTTAACCACAGAACCATTTCTCCAGCCCCAGGACTCACTTTCTACTATCCTTCTCTGCAAAGGCTTTAACCACATTTTGGTGTTAAACTCTTCGTTATTCTTGCTTCAACATTTATTCTAAAAATACCATATCATGAGTTGTTTGAATTCTGGCCCACTGGAATTTGCAAATCTTTTTCTTTTTATAATACTATCTAAAAGTCTTTCTATAGTTTTATCTTAGTTTCTAGCTTTATAGAGTCAGATTTTAATAACAAACCTGTGACATGACAACGTGGCTGTCTGCTGCATTTACTCTGTCCAGGAAGTAAGTATTGTGTCTTTTTCATTAAGTAGGTAGGATAGAAAATATGACACTCACTAAAAAAATTTATTACTATTTCAAAAATAGCATCAGCTATAAAGCATTAATCTTTTACTGCATACATTTAATAAAATAGGTTGCCTCTTCTCTTTCTTATTCTCTCTCTGTCTCTGTCTCTCTCTTTCTGCCTGTGTGTGAGTGTGTGTGAGCAAAGGAGATCTCAGCTATGTTCTTCTGTAGCTCTAACTTATTACTCAGAGAGATTATGCTGACATTCACTCACCTAGGCATAAATGTGTCTGCTGAAGCTACCTTGCCATCTCCAGAGTAATTCTGTCTTCATTCTGAATGAGGTTAATCAAACACATCTTGAATATATTCCATGAAGGACAAGTTTCCACACAAAGATTTTATGTGCACACAATCTTTAAAAACTGCTTATAACGTGCAAGTTTGAAAGAAATTTATTATTTAGTACTAAGAATCTCAATTAAAAAAAATACTTATCTGTGTATTCTGCTTTGATATCAGTTCAATGAATTAACAATCCAAAATGGGCCAGTAGGTCTCCAAAGACTACTGGAACCCAATTGTAGGTATCTTTGTCATAATGCTTTTGTAGAGAAATAAATTAATTTGTTGAATAAATCTTATATACAACAGGAGAGAAATGACAGTAAGCAAATCACTGCCTTGGAATCTTGACTGATTTTTGGATTCTTTGTAAACTAAAGCCAAATAACATGAGGCAAATGAATACAGAGAAAAAGAAAACATTCAAAAGACAAGGTCTCTGTCTCATCATATTGTAGTAGAAAAATGATGGTAATTGAAAGTATGTGATAAATTTAAATCATATTGGTGAACACACCAGAAACTCAAAAAACTCCAAGTTCACCATTCTCCTCACCAACGATATCAGAAGCATTTTGATGGTAATTTCTTCAGCTTTTGACCTTTGTAATGCTGATAAGCTGCCAAGGTGTATTATCTATTATCTAAAGGTGAATTATCAGCTTTAGATTTTTATTTCCTCGAGTCACAGAAAGGTTCAATTGTAGCACATTGCTAAGGGGTTAATTTTCAAACCAATGAGTGGTAAGAAGGGCTAGTGTTAAGAGTAATAAAAAGCAATTAAAACTGGTAAAAATCTTTCCATGTGAATAATTTTCTTTTACATTTCCTATGCATTCTAAAGAAATAGCAATTTCTTAGTTTAGTCTGGGTGCAGTGATAGGTAAAGACTGGATGATTGGGGCTGGTGAGCCTTGTGTAAAAGGAAAAATCCTGTTCAACCAATGATGTTTGCCACATGCAGACAATACTAATAACACCTGCCAAAGCAACACTCTGAAATCCTGAGTGTTCACACACCCCAACGTTCTCTAAGTGTTACAGCATCATTGTTCAATCACAGTCTTAATCAAATAAGATACCTTGATTCAAAGGTGCATGTCTATGTCACCAATTTGTCGTAACTTGTCACACTTCCTCAAACAATGTGGCATTTTATATGGAAATTATTTAACAGTGGTGATTATTTTAGAATCAGAAGTAGTATGATTCATCAGCTACTGTTTGCTGATGCTGTGCTTATGCTGAATCTGGCCTTGCATGGAGACTAAAGCAATCTTCTCACCTACCAAACACCTGCTGTTTCTTCTTCCATGCTGCAATGCAGAACTACTCACCTTGCTGGCTAACAAACAACATACTTATATGTATGTCTGTATTGACAGATCTATCTATCTATCTATCTATCTATCTATCTATCTATCTATCTATCAATCAATCTATCTATCATCTACCTACTACTTATCTATCATATAATTATCCACCCATCTATCTATGTATATATCTATTCTCCATCAATCTATTCATCATCTATATATGTATGTATGTATCTATTATATACTTATATACCTACTCTATCATCTATCTAACATCCATTTATCTATTGATCATCTATCTGTCTATCTATCTATCTATCTATCTATCTGTTTACCTATCTATCATCTATCATGTATCTATCAGTGTCTCCTTGCTGCATAGACCAGGAACAATGTGAAGATGTAAATAAATAACCTACTTGTGTGGCCTTTATTTTTTGTAATGAGCAATGTATTCTTTTCCCATTTCATGTAAATCCTTTGGTTTTTTCTGCCTGAGCAATGATGCAGTTATTCATTATCTTTCATCCATTAGTCATTTTTCTTTGTTTGTGCTAGGACTTAAAACAGGAATAAAGATGTTGTAATTATATAATAATATTAGTTTCACAATTAATAAGGTTTTAGGTTTCATTCTTTTTCTAATAGATCATTAACTTTTTAAATGACATTAAGAATTTTGTAAGAACTTATATTTAATTTATAATTAAGCTTTATCTTCATTTCTATCCATTTATGCATAAATTTACAATATCTCTCAACATATTATATTTTGTATTTTTCAGATTGTGCAATGGAACTCATATAGAATGAGGGTACAATTGCTCTTCATGAGAAATCAAAACTCTTGTTTTGAGACAAGGTTACTATGGAATTCAGGCTAGCCTCACACTCATAATCTTGATTTAGCTTCCCAAGTGCTGGGATTATAGGTGTATACCACTCTTTTTCATGAGAAATTAGGAAGATATAATTCTATGATAGTAAATTTACTTAATTCATTAAGGTAAGACATATTTTTATGTTTAATTTTAATAACTGACTTCCCATTTTTAAATTTTTCAATGAAAATTATCTTGTCTATCATAACCACTTTGTTAATGTTCTTCAGAATGGCATTGTTCCCTATTTAAATATTAGTCTACAATCAGAAATCAGTTCTTTGACAACCACCGGGAATTTCAGTCACATAAGCAGTACATTGCTATATTCTCCATGTGGAATAAAATAAATTATCAGACCTAAGATAAAAATAAATCTCCCCATAAAACAATAATACTTTTAAACTCAGAGGAAAGCATCATAATTAACTTTATAACATGTTTTAAGATTTACAAATACAGTTATAGAATGTGATCATGTGTCTGCATGCTTTCCTAACATTATACCATGTACATCACTCTGTATAATTGCTTTAAAAAACTTATCAGTGTGCCTTAGAACTTGTTCCATTCAAGCCCTATCATAACGAACAGGGAAACCTTGAGAAGACAACTGAGTCTCTGCTTCAGTTCCCTTATATGTGTAATGGGAGTAACAATAGTGTCTACCTTGTTGTGTTATTGGAGTACGATACTAGTTAATGTCTACAGGACCCTCAGAATAGCACTGCCATGTTGTAATTCTGTTCCAGTGTTTAAGTCCACTCTGATCTTGTGAGATCCTGCAAATTATTTCAGCATGGCCCTAGTATTTTTTTCCCCTAGAAACATCTCTATTGATTACTTTGAAACAAGGCTTAGAATTCCCTGCAGTTGGCTCAAATGAGAAATCAAGTTGTAGATTTTTAAATAATTTATCTGGCCTATTTCATCGACCAGAAACACATCTTTCATTTAACGTGCTAAATTCTCTTCTTAAGTGCCATGCTGTGGTCCAAGAACTCTGTTCAGGTAACTGGCTCCCCTGTTCCTCTTCCTGACAATTGTTTAGCTTATGCCATTGGGATGTAGAAAAGGGAAAGGTGTTGGGAAGTGCGGTGTCTACTGGACCATTCACAATTTCTACAGAGGGATGAGCTGTCAGGGGCTCTGTATTCGTCCTCAGTGCATTGTCTGTTGGTCAGTCAGTTCTTTGGAGATGGTACTGGATTCTGTTTGGCCATGTGTTGCTTGTTGGAAGTGATCTGCCTCTGGGAGTGCTTTTATCTAGATTCTAAAGCCTCTCCTTCCCTTATTCTTTCAGAATCTCTGTGTGGTGACACTGAGGACTTGGATAATTTCAGGAGCCCCATTTGTTTCTTGACCCTGGGGTGCCACGGGCATCAATCTTCCACTATTGATCACCTGTGACCATTGTTAAGTTACTCCTTTACTTCTCTGAAGATTGGTCCATGTTTGGTGGCTGGGTTTAGTAGTGTAAATAAAGGAACTGCTCTGATACTTGTCCTTTTATTCTTCATTACCCTTCACTGCCTAGAAGTGGTGAGTTTGGACCATTGTTTCCTTTATGTACATATCCTCCTGTCCTCTACTCTGATGCCTTTCAATAGTAATAGAAAGTTAGACATGGTAAGAGAAAATAACCAGCATTTTAGTGATATGAATGACTGCTATACAATTTCAATGTTCTAGGCTGGGTCCTGAGAAATTAACAACATTTAAGGTATAGAAACTCCTAAGTCCTTTCTCCCTGGATATGTCTGATTATTTGGATCTATTGTCTCCTGTTAAAATCCTTAGTAAACTAGAAGAGAAAAATAAGCTGTTTTAATCTTATTTTCAATGATAACAACCCTTAACTAGTTCAAGTAAATGAGTGTGCACCCTTAACTAGTTCAAGTAAATGAGTGTACAGGTGGACAAGGCCGGTAAGACTAGTTTCAAAACAGAAAAGAACATTAATAAGTTTACGTGTTGTTTGCATGGATTCATTCATGGCACAATGCATATATATTCATATTGTATGTACATGTATAATTTTGTGCACACATTTTTGTATCTCCTAAAGTTATATATTGAGGAGTACAATGACAATTTTTTGTTTCATTTTATTTTGTAGTGTGTGTGTGTGTGTGTGTGTGTGTGTGTGTGTATGTGTGTGTGTGTTATACTTGTGGAGGTCAGAGGGCAGCTGTGGGTCTCTGTTCTCCCTTTCCATCAAGTGGGTCCCACAGATTAAATTAGGGTGCCCAAGCTTGGCGACAGGAACCTTCACCCACTGAGGCAGCTCATCAGCTGTGCTAGATCACTTTGATACTCTTTCTATTTCAAAGACAGCATTGATTGCTAATGTTACACATTTCACATAATGTATTCATTCAGAAGTATCTCAACAGCTATCCATATCTGTGATCATCATTCCCATGTTTCAAATAATCAAAAAGAGGTCTGAAGAATTAAAGAAACTAGTTTGGGAACCATTTCAAATCAAGCAAAAGAATTATACTAATTCTTGCTTATACTGGAAACATGTTGTCACTTTGAGTAAATTCTCATAATGTTGACTATTCTTGTTGTCTTCAGAACTTAATAATCTAGAATAAAAGCAGAAAATTATATTGTGACTAATGTCCTCCATTAAACCATTTAAATAGTTATGTAATGGTCAAGGGCAGATTGTTGGCCACACATCCTTTTGGCCTATAGCCATTAAGTACACAGAAAAAAGGCACAAAACTGGGTTGAATTGGGTGTGAGATCAGTTTCAGCACTAGGACTGTGAGGCCTCAGGCATTGCCCTGAGACTGAAATCTTCAGAGGTGTACTCTGGGCAGGGGATCTATATTGTTTGAAGTCAGCCTCACGTACTACTTCAGGAATTTTTTATGGACATTGATATAAGCCAATTATTCAGGTCAGAAAAAGAGAAAAAAAATCCTTTGAAATGAGTTGTGATATTTAAGAATCTCTCTCTTTTTGAGCCCATCACCTGGTCAATCATGTTCCCTCAGCTGATGTCAGAGTATGCCCCATTTATAGCTCTGGCTTCAGCCTGAGGCACATCGCTGGCTGTTCATTTCTATCTATAAGTTACAGCGCTGGCCTCGCAGGCAGAACACCCTGTTCAGCAGCTGCAACTCGTTATCGGCTTTATCCAGAATAACAAACAGAACAAACACGTTTTGCAAGGGCTTTTCCCTCCTCTTCTGTAGAGAAGCAGGAATGAAGCAATCAGTGAAATGCTGATTGATCACTGTGCTTACTTAGAGAAGTCCAAGGCCACATTAGTATGTTAACCCCAGGAAACAGAAAAAAAAAGGTTCTCTTAAAACTTTATTTAAATTAATATTTCTGTGAAATTCAATTTTATCCAAAGCAGAAATATTTATTTTTGTTTTATTTATTATAACTTACTATTGTAGATTGCCTTACAATGCCATAGTGGTTAGTTTTTATAAAGAGAACTTGTAGTATTTGGCCAGTGGTGTTTGACCCGAGAGAGGTGGAATTGTGTGATACAAACTGTACAATGACAAGAGATTGTTAGTGAACCAGCTTAATTATGTCCCACCAACTCCCACAGGCACACCCTACCATTTTACCAGAAACATCTTTACTGCCTCATCCTTTCCCCTATCTTTTTTTTTTTTTTTTTTGAACTCATGTATTCACTGTATGGATCTTTCAGATCTGCTTAACCAGTTCTTTGAGCATACTTTTCTGTGCTGGGAGAAGGGTGTGTGTGTGTGTGTGTGTGTGTGTGTGTGTGTGTGTGCACAAATATGTGGAATCCAGATGTTGATGCTGAGGTCTTCTCTTGGTTTCCACTTCCCTTTTTAAGACAGGGCCTCTCAGTGAATTTGCAGATCACCTCTATGGCAAGACTATATGCTCAGCCTGTGTCAAAGAGTCGCCTGTCTCTAACTTTCCGATGTTGAGATTTTAGGACAGTACCATAGCCTTTTTGTTGTTGTTATTGTTTTATTTTGAGACAAGGTTTCTTGGATTAGCCTTGGTACTAGCTCTGTAGATAGACAAGCCTGTTCCTGAACTCAGAGATCTGCCTGCTTCTGCTTCACTAGTGCTTGGATTATAGGTATGCACCACCACTGCCTGGCTGCCATTTTTTTTAAATTTATTTTTTTAATGATAGTGATGGAAATCCAAACTCTGGGCCTCATACTTGGATGACAAGCACTGTATTGACATGTACATTAAGGGTTGGCATATGGTAGAAGAGTTGGGCCTTTCTTGCTTTTGGGATAGTAGAAGAAAACACTTTTCTGGGGAAAAAGAGGCACAGGGGAGTATTGAGTAGTCAGTATTCATGGTGGCTTGGAAATGAGTTCATTGGCTCAGTAAGGAAATCTGTGCAGGTACCCAGACAGGTCTGTCACAGTCATCTTCTTACATGAACTCACCTTACAACAAGCAATGTATCACTACACAGCCCTCATTGATCCTTTTAAAAATTTTATAATATAAATAAAACAAGAATCAAGAATCAGGGATGTGGGGAGAGCCTAGCAGCAGCCTTCTAAACTGAACCTTTTATAGGTTAAGCTAAAATTGCAACATTGCAGACCAAGTTTCTTAACTATAAAACATGGAGAAATACACTTAAATCATATAATTTTCTGCTTCTGGCCTCCAACACTCGTGATCATACAGAGCAAACAATTTTTCTATCTCTACTATCCATAGTCCTCAAAGTCTTAGCTATCTGCATACCATTCAAAAGTACAAGTTTAATGTCTCAACTGTGGCTCAAAAAACCATTTTCCCACCAACCTTAGTAAAATGCAAAATCAATTTATATACTCACAAGAGGAAGCAATGTTATGGGGACAGGAATGTGTATTCCAAAAGGGGGACTTGGGCAGAGAGAAGGGAGTCAAATTGCCTCAGAAGATAGAAGAAACCCAGTAGAGCAGATGGCAAATCCTTAAGACTGCAAATGAACACACCGTGATGAAGATTGGGTCTCCAGGGCCTTGGGAAGCCCTACACATATGGCTTTGCTGATTGCAGAGTGTTCCATGATTGGAACATGTGGAAGGTTGATGATGGTTCTCTCATTCTAGGGTCCCCACAGTCAAGACTCCACTATGCATGGCCACATTGGGGACCATCTGCTGGAGCTTTGGCCCTATGGTAAGCTTTCACATGCCCATCCAGACTTTCCTTTGAGGTTTAAATGCAAGCTGACATGCCCTCATGACTCTTGTCTTTCCAACCTGAAAAATCAGCACTTATATGGAAACGCCCATGGTCTGTTACTCAACCAATGCCTAGGCTTGTTGGAACTATTGATATGTAGAAAATTTTGTTGAAAACCCATAAGGTATATCTTGACGTAGTTCTGGATTGTGAACCTATAGAGGGTGCTTGAAGGCCATTTCTAGAAACAACTGTGCCCTGGACCTAGCATTGAAGTGGAACCTTGAAGATTTTGGAGATGCACTTTGAGGCCTTTTCCAGTTGTCTTAAGGGAAGCTAATGATCTCCACTTTTCTTCTAGGATATATATATATATATATATATATTTTAGCACACAGGCTGCTGAGCTGACCATGGTTTCATTCTCTGGAACACACCATTTTTCTCTTTCCCTGGTCAGGCTGTGAAATCTTCAGTTGTTTCTCCTCTATTTTCTTTTGCTCCTGGAACTCACTACCAGTTATCTAAACATGGTCAATAATATCCATGCTGATATCCAAATGCTTTGTTGCCAATTATTTTGGGAAAAATACTCTATTGCTTTTAAGCTTGGCCTTAACTCCAAAGTCTTTGTGCATGTTTACAATGCAGCCAAGTTATTTTTTCAGTGGGGCTAATAAGTCTAACTTCTTTCTTAGTTTTAAATAGGATTCTTTCTATGAGCTGAGCTCTGTTACAAGATTCCATCTCTCAGGTCTTCTACCAAGAATCCCTGTATTGCCTTTTCTAGTCCGCTCTCCTAGACTTTTCCAGCTGCTACCTATAACATTGTTCCATAACCAATTCCAGATTTTTCAGGTGTAGTAACAGTGATGACCTCACTGCACAGCACCCATTTTCTATATACCTTGGTTTTCTGTTACTGTAATGAAATACCCAAGATTGAATACTCTATTACAAAGGGTGTTTATTTGGCTCAGTTTTAGAGATGGATAGAAATGGCATTGGCTCTGGTGATATTCCCACAGTGGTTTGTATTATGGGGGATCCAGGGTGAGACTGCATGATAAGGTAGGAAACCAGAACTGAGATGGGTCCAGGAAGTACCTCTCCTCAGTGTCACTCATTAAAGGCCTCACTGCTCCCCAACATTGTCCTACTTACTAGGGACAAGCTTACAACATGTGAACCTTTGGGGGATATACTCAAATCATGTCTGATCTCAGCACCCCGATTCACTTATATTTGTAAATATCATGAGGTAGGTGGTGTGAGATTTCACTTTTGGGGATAATGGAATATCTGATACATAGTAAAGACTACTTAACTTTCTGGTTGGATAAATGAATGGATGAATGGAAGATGAGAATAAATGAGTTCAACAAAATAAGGGATCAAAAATATTTATCTTCACTAATTATTCCTTAACAAGTCTATGAAGGAGTTCAACACAGATATAGAGTCTATAGATTTTATGCATAGATTATGAGGTTTTATCAAATTAGTTTTTCTTGAGATAGGAAAACAGCTCATGGTAATGCACTGATCTATCATATGGGAGATGCTAGATTCATTCCTCAGCAACTCAAAAAATTGATGTTGTTTTCTATCAAAATCACAGAATATAATGGACATTATCTCAGCAGCTTATGTATCACTGCCATGTTTGTGTCATTGACTTATTAAGATTCTAGGAAAGCTAGCTGCTATGCTGATCAATTGATTTGGCTAAGAGTAGAATGGATTTCTGAGGGAGCCAGGGGTAGAGCTAGCCTCTCCTTTTTGACTAGCAGGAGTAGTAGTAGTCAAAGAAAACATCTTGAGACTGACTTCACATTAGATTTGTGATGGCAGTTCCCTCTTGAAATATCCATTCCCCCTCTGCACACCCAGATCAGCTGAGATCACATTATGCCACTGACTCTTTTTCCATGATCTTTCTCAGTTTTCTTATGTGAAGGTGATAAATACAAAAATTGAATAGTTCAACTACTGTAAGGGAATGAATTCATCCTTGGTTATGCTTTTAACCCTTATTGTAAGCATTTAACATTGAAAACTTTTAACTCTACTGAACACTAAAATTTAAAGATATCAAAGGGAGATGAATGGAAATCAAGATGCCTTGCTTCCTGTAAGAGAAACACTTATGCATATTTTACCTAACTAATTATCATTTTTACATGTAAATATTGATTAAAAAATTTTAGAGACATAAAAAGGTTAATATTCAACCCCATTTAATTAGAATTCTTATATTAGTATGAGAATGTACATATGCCTTAAAATGAAAGCTTTTATCAGGTTTGAGATAGAGTTGCAAGTTGGAGCATATTTCTCTTGGTTAAATCATTCTGAAGCATACTTACTATGCAAATCAATACTTATTGTTTAATAGTGGCATTCTACAAGATATTTGTGAGCATTTTTACTGAGGAAATATGCTAATTTTGGATTTTTGTAATTGGATGTACTGGGCACATCCCCTCCTCTAGTATTGTAAGTCAGGTGATCTGACAAGGCCTCTGATCCTATTGGCACCTGCAATATGGCTTGTCTTTTGGACTTTGAAGTCATTTCTTTTCTCCAGATGAGATAAGGAAAGGTGTCTCGTCTTAGGTCTGGAAGAAACACGGAGCCCAGTATCAAGGTAGTGGAGTAGTTACTTTCCCAGACATAGCCCAGAGTTTCCAGCCTGAAGAAAACAGATTAATCTGCTTTTAAAAAGGACTGTCCTAACTTGGGCCTGGACATGGCAGTCTTGTTTCCAGCCATCTTGAGTCTAAGCTTTAGCAGTCAAAAATTTGCTTGCTTTGATTTTGATGTGGCCCAACTTTTCTTAGCTGCTCACATTCAAGATTTGGAGAAGAAGGAACAGTGGTGAGCTGAGTACTTCATTAGATTCTGATGAGGAGTTCTTGAGAAAATTGATTATTACTGAGCTTAAAAATCCTTATAATTTTAATATAACTTTGGTATGAACCTTTACATTTCTCTGTCTTTTTAGTAATTATATTGTGGTGTATTTGTTGGGTGGGATAAAAGATTTAGTTTTTTTTTAATGAGTATTTGGGATTTTATTTAAAGGTTTACTGCTTTTTTAAATGTTTGACTCACATGTTTCTAGCATTGAGTACTAATCTAAATTCATACTGGCATATCTTGGACTTATCTTCTATCTAATTATAGAAAACATCTTTTAAAAAATATTCATATGAGATTTCATTTTATACGTTGTCTTTTAGTTCTTCATATGCTAAGAGTTTAGTTAATTTGTTCAGTGTTGATAATCAGAATGTTCAACCACAGTGTCTGCTTACAAAGACTGATTCTTTCTGTTCTTCTGAAAATTTGTGGGACCTGAGGGGCTTCCTAGGGTGTGGGTCAATGCCTTTGGATATGAAAGATGATGAGTTTGTAAAGAGTATAGACAGACATGTGTCCACATTTCATAGTTGCAGGGCTGCTGGAAAGGACTGCTGATTTGGTTTGTTGTCCTTGGTTGTTGGGGGCCTTGAACTACTTAGGTCTACTGTACCCTTTGTCTTTTAAAAAAAGTTTTATTTATTTATTATGTATTCAGTACACAGAAGAGGGTGCCAGATGTCATCATAGATGGTTGTGAGCCACCAAGTGGTTGCTGGGAATTGAACTCAGGACCTCTGGAAGAACAGTCAGTGCTTTTAACCTCTGAGCCATCTCTCCAACGACCCCCGCCTTTGTCTTTCTTTATTGTTCAGGTGATAGCAGAGAAGATGTGTCTGTTTCTAAGAATAAACTGTAAAGGCTCTCTGATTGTGATTTTTTTCAGGGACAAGCATGTCTTCCTTTCTCAATTTTATTCTCAGAATTTTTAGCACCACCTTTGGCCTGTAAAAGACTTTCAGTCAATGTTGAAGTTAGGAGGGATTAAGAATCACCCCTCATGGCCCATCAGAAGTGATACTTGCTATTATTTCCTATTTGTTGATGCTAAACAGGAACAAGAATAAGGTTCATTTAGGATCACACAAACAAAATGAGGAAGAAATGAGACTAAAGCTTTCGAAAATTGAACATACCGTGTTTCCTGCTTGTTCAGGATAGTAGTGTTAGAGTAGGAAATAATGTTATAATGAGGTGACTGATATAGACAAGATGTTCATGAAGAACATGTGTCAGAAAAAAAAGAGCAGGATTTTGCAGGAATTTGAAGGTTTGATAGAATACAGCAAACAGAGAAAGTTCACTACCATTTACCTTCAGATTTCCTCACAGGGCAAAGCATTGCATTAATTCATGTTGGCTCAGGGAGTCGCGGTCGGCTTTATTTGTTTTTCCTCTGTCAATTCCGTTTTGTACAGAGAAAACTTTGGTAAACATGTGTTGGATGGTTTTTGACACAGTGAGTGTCAAGTCACTGGGAGCACTGAGTTATGTATTTTATATTTATCATCTTATAATCATGCAATTTTCCTTGGGCTTTTTTCTTCTTTTTACTTGGTCTGCCATGCCCTAGGAATTTTCTCTGGTGACTTTTGTGTGGCACAAAGAGAAAAATATTATCCAGAATCTTGAGTACTAGGACAGATTGGAGTCAAGCCAGATGTCCTAGGGAGGCAAATGGAAGACTTTACAGAACTGGACCCTTCTCTGCCGTAGTCTCTGCCAGCAACCTGACTTAACAGACATGCTCAAGCGCCATTTTGACTTGTCACCATCCCTGGGCTATGAGCCCAAATTCTACTTACAAACTTTACGGGCTGAAAAATAACCACATAAGCAAAGTAATAATGCTAAATGAATATATTTGCTATTTTTTTTACTGTATTAGATAATCACTTAGTTCAATGTAAACATTATTTAGAAAAAAAATTTCCTCTTTAAAACATGGACATTCATGGTACTTATTCTGGCCTCATAGTTAATTAGCTATAAATGCAATTTGTATTTGTAGGCAATTTAGAACTTAATTTTGAGATATTAAAAGTGTTTATTTCCATATTTGCATTCTTGTTTCCCAGGCTAATATAACATTTTAATTTTCTGTTTTTAAGACACGTTGCGTATTGAAAAGAAAACTAAGCTAAAATAGAAGCTTTTTACAATCTAATGAGCAGCAAATCTTTTGTTTTATGTTCCAAGTACAACTGCAATGTTTTGATTCACTTGTGAATAAAAGCTACAGTCCTGAAAAGTGTGAGACGAAGGCAGTGAGCTTTCTTCATATCTCCTTTCCAGCCTTGTCCCCTAAAGGGCAAAGGAAGAGAGCAATGAAATGTCAAGAAGAGATTTTACTGTTCGTCTTTTTCTTAAAGATTTGTCTATGAGTCAGTCTGTCTCCAGGATGTACAGTTGTGTTTCAGATTTGGAGCTGAGCTGTATCCATCTCTGAGCAAATCCTCAGTTTCTATGAGAGTAACGGTGTTTTATACCTCAATCTTTGCATTCTTATATCACAAGCCTGTTCCCCCCAAAGTCCTTCATTTATCTTTGATTTAAATGTATATAGATTGTAATAAGAGAAATGCTGGCGAGTGAATCAATTATAAATGAATTGGTTCTGCAATAGTAGAAAACCAGACATGGCAAAGTGACTTTCTAAGTCAGAACATTTCATTTTTGAAGAAAGCAGTCACCATTGTTAGTATAAAACTTGTTCACATTTGAAAAGCTTTTCTTTTCCAAGCAACATTAATGTACCATTAGATTAATGCAATACTAGGTAGACTTCAATCACACCATCTCTTCTCTTTAAAATATGTCTCATTATTCTTTTTGATGGACGTCGAGAGCTACTGCTCAACCCCAGCATCTCATTACAGTCCATTTTCTTTTACTGAGGCAGGGTCTACTGTAGCACAGCTGGCTATAAACTTCCTATGTAGCAGACACTGGCCTTGAACTCCTGGCTTTTCTATCTCCTAAGTATTAGGATTTTACAGACTTATCCCTAAATGCCCAGTTAGTTAACTTTTAAACACAACATTTTGAAATCTTTTTACAGTTTTTAAATTTTAAAAACGTTTATAGTTCCTGAAGTTTCTAAGAGCACCTTTTATTTATTTCCTAAACCAGAATCAGCTGTTGGAAATACATATTTTCTTCTTCCTGAGCCATGAACCATCTTAATGAAAGCGAGCACAGGTTATGGATGAATGACTTCAAATAAGTAAAACCAGACTAAAACAATTCTCCAACACTCAAAGCCATATCAGGAACTGCTATTCAAGAAGGAATTTGACTAATTGCTAGCAGTTAGTAGAAGTCAAAGATCAGCATGTTGCCTTCTCTTTCTTTCTCCTTTTGTTCCCATTTCTCTCTGTCTTATTATCTTCTTTTCAGAGCACTGATTTTCTAAAAAAAATAAAATTTGTCTCTATAAACAACCGTAGTATCGCCAACACCACATCTACCTCTAACACCACCATCACCACCACCACAACAATACTCAGTGCTTTATAATAATACCAATCACAACCTACAAGATTGGAGGGAGAAATAATTGTGCGTTGCTTTCCTGTAGATCTGCAATGACATTTTAGGATAACGAAACTTAAGGTTTGTGAAAGCACTCATCCAGTTTCCGAGAAGGTGAAACCCATCTTCCTAAATTAAATTCTCCTGAAAGTAGGAGGCCGCAGAAGGTGTCAGGTTTAATATATCATATGTCCTGTTGAAGGGAGTGGAATAGAAATTTGCGTAGATGGCCTGTTTAAAAAGTCCTCAACGTCATTCTAAAGTAAATGGCTCTCTTGCTTCACTGCGTCGGTACCTTCAAGCCCATTACACAACATACTTCTAAACTGTGATCCTCACACATGTTTAGTTTGAAAGGGTCCAGTAATGTCCTGGCACATGACCTGTATTACCACCTCTCCTCATGGTGAAGGCTGCTCTTTTGAGTCTTGCAAAATCATTTGTGTTTACTCTTGACAAGTAGAGAAAACAAGTTTATCAGAGCAGGTTGTTCTGTTCAGCACATTATAAGATCGGAGGCTTTTGGCAAAAATAATCATTGTGCAAAGATGACTGTTGATAAATTAAATTTTTTTTTACAATTTCATAGAAATATTTTGCTACTTAGAGGCACATATCCAGTGATTTAGTCATTCTACTCTGTGAAATTTACATTGTAAGCATGTCTAAGTTAAATTTTAAGAAAATGCTTTGGCCAATATTAGCCTGACTGACATCATCATTAGCGTTTTGCTATTCAACATTAGCACTACATGTCAACAAAATAATTTTCATTTCTAAAATTATTTTTATTTAAAATGTGATAATTATTTGGAGCTCAGGTCTATACTGACCCTTTTTAAAACTAAATTAAAGGCTTTTACTAAAGGCTTCAGTACCTAATAACGCAAGAATAATGAGATGACTATATATTTGCCTACATGTCAGTTTAAATAAAATAAAAGAACAAGAAAATTTATTTTTAAGGTTTTTTTTTAGTTATATGAAGTTATCTATATCATTTATACTATTTGCCTCCTAAAAATGTAGGTGAGGCACTTGAATGTTGTCAATTTTTGAAATCATTTTTAGCCAAAGCCAATCCTTTTTTTTCATATATGTTGTTTGGTTATATTGGCATATTTCTTAGTAAGTACTTTCTGAATTGGTCATGTTTTTAGTTATAACAGACCTTATTTCCAAATGAATATGAAAATTCAACAATGCCAAACAATTCCAATTCTGTGGCTATAGAATGAGGAATTACAAACAATGAGCTATAAAACAGAAAACTATGGAATGTAATTTGCTATTATAGTTAAGTCTGGTCAAATTTTAGTCCAACCTGCCTGATCTGGGTGGCAGAAGAAAGATTGCTATTCGGTTATATCTCACTCATCCTCATTAATTTTTAAACTTAAATGTAATGCTCAAAGTAAAGTCACAACTGCTTTATTGTCTCATTATTTAACTTTTACTCAAGTTGTATTATGTTCATTTCAAGTGATGGTGCAAATACTTCTGAGTTCTGAAGTCTGGCCTCTGAACCTCCACTCTTGGACATGCTTTCTGCCATGCTGCTTCTTGCCCAGCCCACTCCCTCCAACTGCATTCTAAACTGTTACACCTGCTTTCCCCACGTACAGTCAACATGGGGGGAGTAGATGGGCATTGGCTAAGAGCTGAGTTCTGATGCTGGTTTTGTCACTGTTTAGTGTGCTCTTGGACAAATTACTTACAATGCTAGGATACACTATTAGCTGTAAAACAGGAAGAGCAGTTGATAATTCCAGAAATTTCTTCTAAACAGATAAGGTATGCAGGTATCTCACAATGAGAACGAATGGAAAATTACTCAGTATTGTTCATGACTATTAAAATAAGTTTATTTAAATATGTATTTATACATATATATCCAACTCTTTACATAAATATATGTGAAATGACAAGCCATTGTACTAATAAATTCTAGAATTTTAGCTTCTTCTGTATGATCTTTTAAATTTCTTATTGAATAATTTCTCCTTTTCAGCATTAAAGAGGACTGATTTTGATTAGTAAATTTTGTCATGATTTTAAATTTTAATAGCCACTGTCAAATTAGTAATTATAAAATTTTTATTCAATATTTAGCCTTCCAATAAATGTTCATTTTCTTAAATTCTACCCTAGATTCTCTCTTCTAAATATACTTTATGCAAGTATAGTCAGTTATCACCAACTTAGGGTCACTTGCTATTCAGTATTAACACTACACATACCTTCTTTCCAAAAAAATCAATCCTCTGCAGCCTTTGTTTGCAGACATTTTTCTTCGTTTTTTCAGTTGACTTACATCTGACCCCACTTGGATTTCACTTCACATTGTTTATGTTTGACTGTGTCTTCACTTTTCCAAGGTCTCTTGAATTCTGAATCAACTTTCTAAGGAATTGTCTGCTCTCGCTTCTTTTCAGTTGTCCTTGATATACTTGGATTACTTGTTTGCAACAGGCTACTTGCACACATTCTTTACAAATTGTACATGCACTCAATGTCAGCCTAGAATATATGTGATACTCTTTCATTAAGGTATATTGCATCTGATATTTTTATTTCAACTAGCAACAATACCATTTAGCACAATTATGAGTACAATAAAATTTACTGTTGTAAAATCACATCACATGTTGCATATGCTGGTGCACATGTTCTCTTTAACGTGTTTCCCAACACTTGGGGCTTATAAGCAATTGCTTTTTTATTATCATAGGCTGTAAATCACATGTACCTTGGGGTTTTATTGTGTGAGACCAATTCTACAAGGTCTCTTCTATAGGCTCATTTTTCAACTTCTTTTATATCACTTCAATGTTTATGTTATCAAATGTTAGATTGATAAACACATTCATCATAATTGGTTCCTTACTTTCTAGCTCTCAAAATGTCAACGGGATCTTAATGGACATGTTTTACTTGACTGAGTTTCCAAAGACACCGGGTATTATTAAAAAAACCCTTCTTCAAACTACTTAATATCTGTCCATTGTCGTTATCAACATCTGACATGTTAATAAGCTACTAAAACAAGTTGAAATCCTCCTATTTAAACATGAGGGAACATTCTATCAGCATGATCTCACTTTTGAGCAAAGAAAGTGTGTGCCTTTTATGGGGGTGTAATACTAATCTTTTTAAAGCATACCCTTCCTTGTCCACATCCTTACTATGACAGTGCTCCTGTTATGTTATTTGACTAATAAAACCACACTTGACCTCTCTTACTTGTATACTTCATTTTAATGCATTCCCACTTAAACACAAGGATGTGGCTTTCTTCAGGGGGATTTTGAGTTTCTTTAACCCAGAATTTTTTTGCCTTCCTGTCATGCCTTGATTCTAAAGAGTTTTGTAAAAGTAGAACTCTTTTCTCCCCCCCCCCCCGATTCCTAGTCATCTCTATTTTCTCTTGGGTTTATTGACATAAAATTTGCTACTGCTTAAATAATCATCCAGGAACTCAGTGCATATAAGTTCATTCATTCATTCATTCATTCATTCATTCATTCAACCATCCAGTTCTCTAATGCTTTTATTGCAAATTGCTATGTAGATGGCTTTAAAACAAGAAGCTCTCTGTTTCAGAATTGTTTGTGATTCATTACCTGGCAAGTCATGCTCCAAGAACTGGCATTTGGTAGTTTCTGTACACTTGAAGAGGAATTGCTAATACTATTATTTATTCTAAATCCTCAGCCTTCATTTTCCACAGTGAATTGTTCACTTTTCCAACTGGTAGGAAAGTTTCTTCATTTGACAAAAGACATTATTAGCGTCTATACTGTGGCAATCACTGTTGCTTTATGTGCCCTCACTTTCAAAAATAATTACCATAGATGAACTATTGAGAACAAAGATGATGTGACCATAAGTGTTCAGTCTCAGCAAGAACCTAAATTTTAAGTAGAATCAAGTGCCATTTACTGCAGGAAAGAAAAGACAGATAAAAAAGAGAACAGCCACGGATAGTGGTTGTGTGCACTGAAAGGGATACTTAGGTTGTAATCTGTAGGTAAATAGACACATTTCTTTTGGAAAAAAACTTAACAATATTCATCAAAATGACAATATTGATATACAACAGCAATAGAAAAAAATGAAAGTGAAGTCATTGAAGCCTTTTCAATTAAGACTGATAAAGAGTTAGTAAACATGTTTTGGATATGATTTCACTTTATAAAACACTATGCAAATTCACTCGAGTCTTTATAGCTATGAAATTTACATAGAAATAGATGTCAAAAGAAAATATACAAAATTGTTGACTGAGGTTATATTTGGGGTGAAGCATTTATTTTTGAAATGTCTTAAAATATAAAAATGATAATAAATAAATCATAGTAATCAATATAATGCTATTGCAGCAACAGATACCTCAGTTGAAAATTTGTAATATTAAGTACTTTGGAAGACTGAATGCTGCTTCTATTTTATAAAGAGATAATAAGTAAGTATATTATTCAGTGATTATATGTACACATATGTATATTGTACACATATACTCTTATTGTATGTTCTTGTGTGGTACAGAACATGAACAGAGGTCAGAAGACAGCATCATATGTTGGTCCTCACCTTTACCTAGTTTGAGACAGGCTTCTTGCTGCTTTTTCCCATGTATGTCAAGCTAGCTGATCCATAAGCTTCTGGGATTCTTGTGGCTCTGCCTCCCATTTCACCATTGGGGCATTAGGATGTCCTGCAGAGTTTAGATGAGTTCTAGGGATCTGAACTTAGATACTCATTTGTGCACAGCAAACACTTACCCATTGAACTATCTTCCCAGCTAGGAGAGAGAGAGGGGGGAGGGGGAGAGCAGAGGGGGGAGGGGGAGAGCGGAGAGGGAAGGGAGGGAGGGAGGACACTTTTAAAGACTTTTCTTTCCAACTTATGGGAGGGAATAAAACCCTTTTTAAGGTATTAAATTAAAAAGTGCTAAAATGTTTCTGACTCAAATGTGATGTGCCTTGATTTTATTTTTTTATATGGGATTATATAGAAGAAAACAACAAAGCTATAAAAATAGGTAAGCTATGGTAAGTGCATGAATAAAAGAAGGCAAGTCCATGTAAAATAATTTTGCTTTTCTAGACAAATGACTTATATAAGCTTAGAGGACCTGCAATGATTCGGCTCATGAGGAGTCTTTAAGACAATTTTCATTATCCATGTCTATGAACCACTCTGATTATCCCCCTTATGTGAATGTAGGCACCTTATGTGAAAAAAGGATCATAAGAATGCAGTAAAAAAAGAGAAAAAATAAAAATATGAAGAATTTTTTTATGAAAGTGTACTATTTCTTTTAAATTTTTGTTGCTTGACTTTCGTGTTTCCCTACCCATTACCCTGCTAAGCCCCACCCCTTGGAGCTGCCCACATGTAAGTTTCCTCCCTCATGCCATAACATCTGCCAGTTTGGTTGTAAATTTTAGTCTATCTGAATACTCAGTTTCAAAGCCACTCACCATTTTATCCATTATTTGGCTTTCCAATCTAGAGGTTGGTAATAGAGTCACAATGCATGAACTTTCCACTTTGAGTATAGAATATTTAACCAATATTTCCAAATTGTTTGAGTCCAGACATTTATATACTAATACATTAAGATGGAGGTTTTAATTTAAACTCTGTTTAATATTTATTTATTTATGGACATGCATTCCCCATTCCAGCATTGATACTATGTCAGTGAAACTACCATATTTTTGTGCCAACACTTTTATTATGGAGATTCTAATGAATAAGTTTCCAGTGCTTTCACTTTTTGGCCTTCAAGTCTATCTGAGCATGATGCTGTCAGGCTTACTGCTCTTTATAGACCCTGCCAATGAGACCCTTAACTACTTGTTTTTACTTTTGGCTAAAGGATTGCCTGAATAATTTTATTTAAGTCAAAACATAAACACCCATTTTGCATTCTTTCAGATGACATTTTAATTACTAAATAATTAAGATTAATGTTCATATTAAACCATTTCTCATTGTTCCATTCATATTTTTCAAGCTTGAAAGATTTAGAGGCATAGTAGGTTACTTTGCTCCAATTGTGTTCTGATTAGTATTGTTGATAGCTTTAAAATCTGAAAGGCATAATAATGTAATAAGAATATAATATACTACTTCATCAGTGACTCTTTTTCCAAATAATTCAAATGGCTTTCTTGTATATTTGTGGGGGGAAAGTTCATTTTGATGTTCTCTTGACTGTATGTGGTTTCAATCATCTTTTTCTAAGCAGAAAATGTCCAGGGTTGGGTTTCCTTGAAATTCAAATATCTTCTGAGGCAAATCCTACGTCATTTGCAACACAGAAAAGTGTTTGATCTTTTGCATTATTAGAAAGTTACTGCCCTTTGAGTAAGGGGTACTCCCAACACTGTTCAGCATGCCTAGGTCATCTAATTCAGCTGCATAAGCAACTTCTTTCATGACTAGCTGGCTTGTTACAGCGTTAGCATTATTTTCATAGGAGAAGATTGCATTTGTAGTGTTGCAATTTGTAGGACATGTCCATTAGAACATCTCTGGACATCAGTTTGTGGGGCGGGGCTATGAAGAGGAGGAGGAGTTGTGGATAGGACATTTAATGGCAGAATGAATGGGAAGTCAAAGATCGCTGTTCAGTCAGCCTTCAGCCCCAGCTACACAGTCTCCACACAGCTTTCTTTCACATTAATTAAAAACAAAATTGGATAACAAAATCTCATGAAATATTTGTGATTTAATTTTAGTCATAACATTGCTTCAAAATGACGAGGATTTTGACAGCTTGCAAAGTGGTGAGAACACTGAAGAGTGGCTTTGGTTTTACCAATGTGACTACAAAAAGACAATGGGACTTTTCCAGACCTGGCATCAGGCTCCTTTCTGTGAAGGTAATACCCCTGTTTCTTCTTTCTAATAATACTGCACAGGGCACAGTTCAACAAAGAAGCCAAAGGGTTGCTGACAGAGCAAATACAGCTTCAAATACAGTTCAAAAGTGTTGTTTCTTAGCAATTGCTTTATCATAGAATCTATCGATTTAGCATAATTTTTATCTTCTGAGAAAAATTACAGTGATCTCTACCAAATATAGAATCACTCGTGTTCCTATGAGCATATAAAATATAAGTGTGCTATTAAAAAACGCTTACAAAGTTATTAGAGTTTGGTTTATGCCTTGATTTTACTGTGAATTAAAAGAATGGAACAGCTTCTATGAACACAAGCTACCCCCCCATAATATGTTAAGCCTTTGTTATATAATGTACCATTGGAAAGGTTTCTGTTTTGAAATGTATGATTTTAAATATTTAGAAGAAAAATATCTATCAGTTTTTAATTTTGGAAAACACTGTAATAGAGAAACAGCATTTCTATGTTCTCCCTTGACCTTCTTATCAGAGGAAAACTTTATGATCTTCATTTTTGCAGAATCAGAACAGCAGCTGACATTCTGTCTGTGCAGGTCTATCTGTAGCTGAGGGGGCATGTCCAGAGGGGAACAGTACATAGTTTCTCTCCTATCCCCATCTCTGGCTATAAAATCCCTATAGGAATCTTCACCCTTTTCTATCATGCTGTGAAGTTATTTCCTACTGGAGAAAGTCTGATTTACTCCATGGGAACTTGGCCAATGAAAAGCCTCTTTACTGAGTATAAAGTTTAACAAATCTAAATAGCTTCAATACTCTGCTATTTTAGTGTAAAGACCTGCACAAAAGAAGTAGACAAAAATTTCTTTTTAAAAGTTATGTAAAAACAGGTCAGGGTATCATTGGGCATTGTGCTTGTACTTCATGTGCTTGGTAGCCTGATTGTCCTGGTGTTCCTAAGAGCCTTCTGCGTTTGTTGCTCTGGTTTGGATCCTAGGGACTTTGGGTTCTGGCACCAGTAGGGATAGGCAATTTCCATAGGTTCTTATAGTTCCCAGGGCTAGGAGTTGGGCATGAAAAGAAATAAAATAAAAGAGAAAGGGGGAAGCATGAGGAGATTAGAAGAGAGGTGGGAACGGAAAGAAGAGAGGGAGGGAGGGAGAGAGAGAGAGAGAGAGAGAGAGAGAGAGAGAGAGAGAGAGAGAGAGAGGAGATGGTGTTAACTTGAACTTGCTATGTTGAAAAGATTCTAACAAAGCCTAAGAAACTACCATTTGGGATTCATTTTGATTGTAAGATGGTAGTCAGGAAGGAGAATCATATTCTGAACTACTGGCAAAGACACAGTCGGTAGATATAGACTGAGAGTGATGATTTAGTTTTAATAGGGTTTGCAATGCCTGGAAAGACAGTCACATGTCACCTCCAAGAGAAGAAACTAACTCCAACTCCACCAGTTACCTGCAGTTAAAGTACTTTGTAATGTTTTAATAGCAGGTCACTTGAAACATAGTTTCTTCTCACAGAAGAGGGTCAGTCAAGATGAGTGTGTCACTGTTAGACACCAGAATCAGAGTTAAAATGGCAGAGGCAACCGTGATTAGAAGAGACAATTCCTCAGCCTCAGCAAGCACTCTCTACAATAATAACCACATTACAGCATGAGCTAATTATGTGGACAGACCCCAGGGAAAGCTTTTCTAGCTCATGGTGGTAGATCTGTTTCAAGGGTCTTCCATAGTTCACAGCTAAGAATGACAAACTTGCAGGAGGAATAAGCCATCATTTCAGGTGTTCAAGCCATTACTCACATATAGTCATTACTGCCCAGAATTTTGGAGGAATGCCAGGCATGAAAAATGAAAGTTCTTAAGTTTCGCACTAGTGAATTAAAATACCGAGTTCAAGGGAGACCTGCCTTATTATTCACTTATTTTGAAATAGTCCTTTCTATATTTTTAATCTTCTTTTTTTAAAAATTCAGTTCCCTCAGAAATACATAGCCAAATTTATTCTTTTGAGATGAGCACAATATTGTAAAGATAGTTAAAAATCATTAGAATGTATTTACATAATTATCATTGAAGGGCATGGGAGCAGTTTTGAAAGGTTAGTGACAGCTAGTTACAGGTAGTAAATGGATTGTGAAAGACACACAGATCAGAAAGCATTGCCCTATAAGCCAGGTTGCTTTTCCATTGTCAGTGGAGGTCATTTTTTTTTCCTCCCTGTGGTAACAAAGGGAGGGGGCATAGCAGTGACATACTTGTATTTTCTGTGGTCCTTCCTTGAATATTTTCAGGTGGTTAATATTTACAGAGTGTGTATTACCCACTGGACAACTGCATTTCACTGGTAGGGAAGAAAAAAGAACTTCAAGGTGTTCCTTGTTTTAAAAGAAGTTCATATCAAGGGTATAAATGATCAACAACCATAACATATGAAAGTTTTAGAGACCATAATCTTTTTCTATTAGTATTGAAAATGCCCAGTGTGCATTATTATACTCAGTCATTTGTAACAGTATTGTAGAAGACACTGAGGCTGGGAAATAAAATAAAATATGGATTCTAGCCTCGGTTATACTTTTCCTATTACTTTGACCTTGGCAATTCACCTGTTCTCTAGACTTGGATTTTTATCATAGGTAGTGTAGAAAGGGAATGCATAATCATGATGCAATACAGAAGCTTATAAGACACTTTAAAATGAAAAATTGATACTTAAAGATTATGTTTCATCCCTTTTAGTAGAAGGACTTAGTACAGGGTTAGATGGTGTCCTCACGGTTTTCATTAACTCCAAATTATTTCAGTGACATGATACTTGATAAGAACTCTTACACACTTATGATTATTTTGCTTTTGCTTAAATACTAAATTTATCTTTAAGAAGATTTTTTTATAACAAATACAACTCAAGGACCAAAATGGTTGATTTTATTATGGATAATATGATATTAAAAGGCAGAATATATACCAAATGTCTAGTTTTATTCACCAGCTTATCAAGTTATTCATTATTAGATAAATTAATACATTACATAAATCATACAATATATAATATATAATAATATATAGAATATGTGATACAGAAACATTTTAAAGAGAAATAAGCAAAATCAGGTGGTAATGAATGTATAGTCTCTGATTTCAATAAACTTAAAGGTTTAAGAATGCTAAATTCACATGTCTTAAAGACCCCAAGACTGAATACGTTTCTTTGTACTTATAAATCAATTTGGGAATCAAAAGAATTCAACAGAAGAGGCTAAGTTCCTTGTGACTAGATAAAATGTTCACTAAGTACCACTTCTAACATTAATCTACTCACATTTAGAAGTGGGACATGTATTTATTTAAGCCAGGCACCTACTATCTGAGTATCTTTCTAGCAATTTGGATATGACAGAGTCCTTTGAAGGGTTTTATTTTGTCAGACTATGTTCTGATTCCAACAGAGAAGCCTCTCTTTAGCTGAATCAGGAGGACTCATTGTCATCTGAGTAGGAACTGATAACCACCAAAAGTACTACAACTAGAATCACTTAGCTATTATGTAGTTGTCTCAAGAATCATGCAGGAAAAATAAAATTTATTAGTATATTGGAGGCTTTTTTCTACAACATTTGGGGAAAGAATTGAGAGAGAGTTAAGCTTATGCATATTCGAGGTTTGCTATTTTATGAGGCTTTTATTGCATACATATTGGGAATGACTTTCATCCATAGTAATATAAATTTTCAATAAAAGTTATGTTCAGGTCCCAAGTAGTTATTGTCTAATTAGTTCAGAAGAGAGGTAACTTCATGTGCTTTTGATGCACTTTTTCTGTAATTGGAGGAAGCCTCTCTTCTACATTCCTGTGTATGCCATCCTCATTTTGTCTCTCTGAAGCACAAACTGCTTTCTTTACCATTGACAGTGCTATGACCATTTGAACATATTTGCTTATATCCATTGGAAAAGTTACAAGAGAGGGCAGTAAGTGAGACTCCAGGAGCAGAATTTCTGGGACCAGGGATTCTTTGTTAGGGTAACAGAGTGCTTCTCTTACTACTGAGTCCTTGGTACTTCCTTGCCCTGGTCTGAATCAGGAGCTGTGAATTCTGGTTAAGAAGAGTCTAAGGTCTAACCTGGATTTTATCTATCTGTTTCCTTCAAGGCCTCCTTTGCGTATGCTTGAGAATGTTTCTCAGTGGGTTATAGGTGAAAGGATGTGGTTTAGCTGCTGTGAAGACAGGAATCAGTTCTATGTCCTCACATCTCTATTAGACCAGGTCTACATTTCTGAGAGTTGCAGTGCAGCTGTCAGTATAGCCTTTGCAGTGAGACACAGCTGGGACTCTCTCTCAAGCTCCAGGATGTGATTGATCTTGTTGTCACCAGTATTTCCCAATGACTTTACAATGATGGGGCCTCAGAGACGGCTACATGGGCCAGGGTCAAACTTGCTGTGACTTTGTTGCCTAGAAATCTCCACACCACAATTACTTTTCTTCATGTGTACAAACAAGTTCAAAACATGATCATATTTTTGAGGCCATTCTTATTTCTTTATTCTTTTCAACTTATTAAACACCATCTGGGAAGTTCTTAAATTTCCTTAGGAAGTTTCTGGGTGGTGAAATTATCATTAATTAGTGAGGTTCTTACATGGTTACAGAACTTTACTATGTTTCACCTAAGTTACAGAGCTTATAGTTATGTAAGTTACAAGTTATGTAAGTTATATCAGATCATATTAATTAATAAACATAAAGCAAAAATTAGCTGAAACTATTTTAAATCCTCCCAAATTAAAATTATTTTTTATAGCATATGCTCAGTCGGAAATTGTTAAAAACATAACTTGCAAAGGTATGTAATAGAATCTTTATAAATACTATATTTATGAGAAATATAATTAAAACAAAAATTATTTATGAATCTAGATTTTTAATTTATTAATGCCCAGAAGATGGGGTTGTTCAAAATTAACCTTGTGATTTTTATCTTCCACATTAGCTTATGTTTAACCAAAACCAGAGGACTTTGACGTTGTAGGTCTTAACTGATTGCAACAGTTACAATGTTCAGATTTCCTGAAATGCTAAGCATTCATAGACACAAAGAAGTACATCAAGTATTTTAAAGACCGAAAATTGTACTGTAGTTATAAATTTAAATATTTATATTTTGAAAAGCATAGCTTCAAGAATGAAAAAGATAAGATTTCACTTGCCCAAAAGAAAACGTGATGATCTTAAGCTTTTACTGTATCATTTACATAATTATTGTCTGGAAAAAAAAATCTGGCTTTAGGCTTCCTACTTTCCAATGTTGAGTTCAGAGATATATTTTAAGAGACTGAGTACTGAAGTGAACTAATAGCTATGAAACATCAGGTAAGCCAGAAATCAAATATATTATATAGCTTGAGGCTGTGGTGAAAATGGAAATAAACACACAGGGCCTCTGCTTTTTCTGATATGCAAATACCCTACTTAGATAAATGACTTAACAGCCATATAGTCAGATTATAGCAATATACTTAGATCCCTAGAGTAAATCATTTTCATTTCTCCTACTGGCTTAAGGCAATTACTATCTCTCTGATGTTTTATATACAAATCTTTTGTGGACTATATTACTCAGTTGGCTTAAAGCTTTACATGCAAAATATTTTATTTGCAAATACCAATATGTAGGGGCAGAAGCTGCATCATTTCTCCCATTTCACAGATGTGTAAGTAGCAAAATTAACAAGACTGTTATTGTTCACAAATTGAGATGTTTACCAGAAAATGTGGTTAGGATTTAAGCAGAACCCAGTCATGAGATGAATATTTTTACTTTCTGTTATTTCTCTCTTTTAGATTATAGTCTAACTGCAAAAATTTCCTCATCCCTCTCCTCAACCCAGATACATATTTTGAAACTGACATTTTATGATGTGCTTGTGTTCCTGGGGCTGCAGCCCTGGAAGCCATCAACAGGATCTGCTGCATCGGTTTTCTTGCTGGGATCTTATTACTGATGCTAGAGCTCTCACCTATCTGAATTTTATCCCAATAACACATAAGTTTTCATTTTTCTTTCTTTAATTTTATTGTGCTTCCAGAATAGGTTTAGATCAAAGAGTCAGTAAGGACACACCTACGTGGGTGCCAGGAATTAAACAACCAGGATATTTCAGAACAGAGATCTTTAGAGCTGCTATTTCCTTCCCCTTCGATAAAATCGTTATGGGTTGCCTTTCAGTATCCTACTTCATCCGACGTGCTCCCGCATGCAAAAGTTCAAGACAATTTTCAAGTACAAAAAAAGACTCATTCCACTTATTTTCTGTAGTTTAAAACAAAGGATTCAAAACATTAACAAACCCACAAAACACCTGGTTCACAGTAAAAGACCAATTTCACCAAAGCCAATAGAATAATCCTGGGATGCAGAACCTCAAATGAGCATCCATGGGTGATTTATATACAACATTGTAAGGAATACAAAGAAACATTCAGCAATAATAAACAACAGGCAAACTTGAAATTTTTCAGGCTACGTATAAATTCTGTTTCAATTTAGAATATACTTCATAGGACTAACCTCTCTATTACCATTGTATAATCCCAGGAACACATTTGAAGAGGTTTTTTTTTTTTTTTTTTGCTTTGTTTTGTTTGTTTGTTTGTTTGTTTGTTTTAAAGAAACTTAGTTGTGTGATTTCCATTATTAGTTATCACATTGTTTTTATTGTGGAAAATTCTTTGAAGCCTTGACTTTCTTAAAAGCCTGGACTCAGAGCCTTAGCGTAAAGAATTCTAGATATTTATTTGTGGCCCTATAAAGCTAATCAGTCACTCCATGCAAAAATGAAAATAAACTTGTAAATGTAGTTTCAAAATAAATTTTAATTCTGAGAACAAATTAAAAACCCTAAAGAGAAGAGTGGTTTGGGAGTAATGTGATAATATCTGCATAATCATACTTCAGAAAATTTCATTAATGGAATTAAAATATTTTATGACATGGTAGAGCAGTAACCCTGAAATCTGTACAGGAAAACCAAAAATCACATGGAAAATGTATTAGTGCTACCAACTATAGACAAATCTCTTGCACAAAATTGTATCTTCATAAAATTATTTCCAATTGGCGAAAAAATTTTAAGGTTCACAATATTAGGAGACACAGTATTAAACTTAGTGTAGAATGTTCAACCTAATGGTAACATAAGGATGGACATTGTATGGATATTTATATAATACAGTTTCATAGAGATGCGCATTACTTCAAGCATGGAATTAAATGAAGTAAAGTATTACATATTACTTAAATTGGAGATATATCAGATATATAGAAAAACATTTATAACTTCATGGGCAGTCCAACAAACCAGTCAACACCCAGTGTCACCCTCCCCTGCTTTCCACCTTACTGTTTGAGACAAGTTTCTCAGTGAACCTGGAAGATCCTGCTCTTATTAGACTGCTGGCCAAAGAGCCTCTAGGACTTACATGTATGCACAGGCCTCTGCTGGAGTATCGCAGGCATACCACCATACCTGGCATTTTACAGGTTTCTGAGGAGCTCAACTCCAGTCTTATTGCTTGGACAAGTGCTTTCCCTGCTGAGTCATTTCCCCAGATGCCTGCACATACTTTTTGAGAACTTATTCACAATCTCATTGGCTCCCAGGTCCATAGGATCTACAATGTTTAGACTAAAAGAGGTCAATCACATTAGCTTAAATGAATCTTCCTTGAGAAATTTTCTTTGCATATTTTGCAAATATAATTACTGGGGTGAGAAAAATGTGATCTTAAAAAGGAAGAAATATGCTTATGATTCTTATCCTCTTTATAGTTATTGTTAACTTTTCCGCATTTTAAATTCATTTTACTGTTTTTTTGATAAATACAAAATAAAGAAGAAAAAAAAAAAGAGGAAGAAGTAATACTTACCTGGCAGGGGAGATACCATGATCACGAAGGTGGTTTTCCCAGGACGAGGTTTATCCATTGCACTCCGGATGTGCTGACCCCTGCAATTTCTCCAAATGTGGGAAACTTGACTACATAATTTATGGTAGTGGAAAAAAAAGAAGAGGTAATATTAATTACAGATATAATTTGAACATTGGTTCAAGTTCAGTCTCTGTATGTGTGTGCATATAACACTCTGGGAAACAAGTGTGACAAAGCCATAGTCAACCCAACAGGAAGCTGTGATCTGTCAGCTTCTCTCATTGAGTCTGCTCCTTGGTCCTCTGCCTGGCTCAGTCTCCAGGTATAAAAATCTTCAGGAAGGTTATGAGTTTCTGACAAAAGGAAGCAGTTTCCTGGCCTGGTTTCTCACAGCAGGGAAAGTCCTTACTGGAAGAAGGCTGAAAGAAAAAAAAAATCTGATCTATCTTAGTATCTGTAGGCCTCAAGCTATCTTCAGAGCTTGAGAATTCAGGTCTGTAGTCAGTGGAAACCATTATTAAACCCCACTGAATCTCCTGTGATTATAAAATGTAATCAACAACTGGCCTCTTCACTCTGGCCATCTACAGATTCATATGCAGTTCTCAGTTGGCCCCTGTCTCCTTATGGCTTTACAACAGGAATTCTGAACTAAAGTTTCTTACAAATATATTAGGCTTCATGATGTAATTACCTTTAATCTTTTCTTAAAAAATAGCTGTAAAGCAGAAAGGAGAAAGGGGTCATAAGTAAAGCTGATTGAGGAAAAAAACAAAACAAAATAAACAACCAAAAAACACCGCTCTTCCAGTTACCAGTGTGAGGCTCTTCCTTCCTGAAGAGAGAAAACTTAGCTCAAAAACGCCAATTTGCATTCTAGTAGCTATTTTATAAAAAGGTAAAAATAAAATTTATTTTTGCATTTCTGGCGGTGTTTTGGGAGAAGAAAGGGTCCCTGGCAGGGGGCCTGCCTAGTTCTGGGAGAAGAATAGTCATGCCTGACCAGTCCTGGGAAAAGAACATGTCCTAAAAGAATAGACCCAGCAGGGGCCTCCCCAGTTCTGAGGGAAGAATAGTTTTCTACTTGCCCAGTTCTGGGAGATTAGCCAAAACATCCGCCCAGTTCTGGGAGAGGAATAGATTCTTCCCAGTTCTTGGAAAAACCAGCCACCCCAGGTAGGGTCCCGGAGGGGTCCAAAGATACTCTGAGGCAGAAAGACCTTAAGCACGAGCCAATCAGTAGAACGTCAGTACCCTGTCCCCAAGCAACCAACTTTGTTGTTAACTTTTGCCTATAAGAGATCCCTTGTATCGAAAGACCACAGAAGCTTGGATAAGCTCCCTACCTGGCTTGTATTGTGCTGCCAATAAATCTTTCTGTTGCATTCCAGACATCCCTGTCTCTAGTCGTCTTTCTGGGGGTAGAGCCTTGGGCATAACACTTCCCTGAGACTCCGTTATCTCAAGTGTAAAATAGAGATTTTAATGTTAGCAATCCCATTGTTTTTCTGTAAGGATTAGATGAGCAAATCCATGAGTAGCTATAGAGATCCTTTCTTCCATATTCTTGTTAGCCATCAAGATGCTGAGAAGCTATCTAAGGAAGGGTCAGGGTGGAGCTCTGAGTAATACAAAATGCTCTCATAGTCTACTGCCCCGTGAGGGCTTCATGACTCTGTTTGAAATTAGATACCTTTTCCTGAACAGGAGGCACTTCTTTTTTAAATCTAAAATTTCAGTTTGTTTGTGCTACTATGTATAGACTTCAGTTAACAAAGATCACCACATCCAGCAGGTTTATGTTATACTCATTTCTCATTAAAGCAGTGCAAAGTCTACAGTGATAGACCAATCAACCTTAGAAGATGTGCTTAAGAAATGGCAATCCTTCACTTTCATAAGTGTTAAGAGGAGCCTCACTATATGGAATCAAAATAGAGAAAATTTCAAGTATATGTTTCATTCAGTTATTTTAAAATTAATTATGCAAACATTTTTCAGTGACAAGGGTATATCAAGCGTTCTGCATAAACCTTGACAACAATAAAGATAAGGCCACTGCAGCTTTAATTTTAGGTGGAATAAAAAGTGAACTTAATTATTTGTTACTTAGAAATTTGGTGAAGAAACAATATTTCAATATAAGACCTTTTTAGTGAGTTAAAACAAACATACTTAACATCATTTTATATAAAAAGTAAACAGTTTGGGTTATGTATACTGAATCCAGTTTTATTCTTGTTGTTTAATGATAAGAATTAGATTTCTAGATAGCATAGCTAGTTACTAATATTATCAATGAGTAAACTCATGGGAAAATATAAAAATAATATTGAGAAATCTTCTAGAAATTTCTGACAGATTTACCTACCCTACACCTAGATG
This sequence comes from Sigmodon hispidus, assembly GCA_004025045.1. Classification (NCBI taxonomy): domain Eukaryota; kingdom Metazoa; phylum Chordata; class Mammalia; order Rodentia; family Cricetidae; genus Sigmodon; species Sigmodon hispidus. The sequence goes on from PVIH01000519.1 coordinate 186,594, forward strand.
GTTTGTAAAACCAGCATTACTTGCATTCAAGAGTTATCATCAGCCTAACTGGCTTTTTCTTTTCCTTTTATTCTTTCATATCAGCCTATGTAGAATATGTGTCCTCATTTGAGTAAAGAATATTGTTAAAAATAACTAGAATTCTCTGTAGTAAGTCCATATTTTCTTGTGTTTGTTTCTGTTACTGCTGTTTTTTATTTTTAGTATTGAGTATTTTATTAACATTTCAAGGTTACAAAATATACATTTGTTAAAATCATTCATTAAATTTAGGTCTAATTTTGCTATCTAAAAACTCACCAGTTTTTTCAGAATCTTCAATTTATTGAAACAAATTTATATTGTATGTCCTTATGATTTTCTGTAATTTCATTCATATTTGTTATAATATTTGCCTTTCAGTTTCTAGTTTTATTGAAGTAAGTTTTTGCCTTTTTGTTTAATTTGGTTAAGAATTTGCCAGTTGTGTTTAATCCTTAAAAAATAACTAGAATTCAGTAGGCATCAAGACAACTTCATATTATGTGTTAACATTCTAATAGCATAACATGGTACTCCAAATTTTATTTACTATCAAAGTTTGACTGTAACTTTATGTGAACCACAGTTAGTTCTTTCTGTGGCATTACAGTGTTGTGTAAGACTTGAGATTTTCTGTTTTAAATGTCACTAGGAAGTAGAAAACATGCCTTAAGCAACTATAACACAAAACACAGACACAGATATATACACATATATCACATGTGTACATGCTCACACACAGCACACATATGTACATGCACACACATAAACTCATGTACACATACACATCATTTACATGCAGACACATGCACAGAGAATGCAGTGAACACAAGGCAGTCTGTGGTAATGCTAACTTGTGCAATCTTTGGAGACATAGCCTATATACTAGAAAGGACAACCAGAATGTAAACAGGGAGCAAGCAGGCATTTACCTATCAAGGACTGGAAGAGAAAGAGACAAACTATTACATGTAGAAAGTGACCAGGAAAAGGAGCTTATATATATATGCTAATTGACTAATTTGAAGACTACTGTCTTTCAACACATATTTGAAAAACCCTTAACTCTATTGCCTAGGATAGATAAAAGTAGGGAGACATTGCAGGTAGGAGCAATGGGGACTTAATAGAGGTGGAAAGGCTTTTCTCTTGGGTAGGACTACAGTTTTATGCAATACAGAGTTAAGTATAGAAGCAAATGAGTGACTATTAGCTGTGGTTGTCATTATTAATAATTTTTAGATATTAGGTGCCTAGTGCTATTTTAATTGGTGAACTATTTAGGCAACTTTATTATTGAGCTGATAGGCGAGATGTGGTTTGAAAGTGGCTCCTCCTGAGATGCTATGAAGAGATGAAGGCAGAGCATGTAACTCTTAGATGTTTAATATCATTGAGTTCGAAATACTAGCAACAATAACCACCTCTGGGAGACATTTATAGCATTAGGCATTTGCCACTGAAAGAACAATTTAGCCAAAAGTTAGACAAATGAATTAAGACTATGAAATGCTGAAAACAAATGTTAAGTACCTTACTTAACCTTAAAATGAAAAAAATACATTTATAGTGTGTTTTCAGTAATAAAATAGATGAGCTGGGGGCACATTAGTGAATAAAACAGATATTGTGCTTTGGTCAAATGAAATTTACTTCCTCAAACAGAATAAGACAGCAAACAAGACACTCTATGGGTGTTTAGAAAGCAAGAAAAACCATGACAAGAGTGCTGACCAAGGACGCAGAGTACTGAGAGGCAGGTTGTAGTCTTAAAACGGAGATCAGTGGAAACCTACAGAAAAGTGACATTAGAGCAAAGTCTTGGAGGAATTTTCAAATTTGAGACTTGAAATGCAAAATTTGCTAAGCATATTTTTTTTATAGAAAGTTCTGTTTGTTTTAATCTAAAGCATAGGAAGGAAAACATGATTTCTTTTATTAAAGAAAAATCCCCCAAGAAAAGAAAATGGTTTTATGTATCTTTGTATTTTCAAACATTTCAGTAACACTTTCAAGTGTTTCTCAAGGTTTTCTATGTTTTGCTATTCAGGAAAGTACCTAGCTCTTCCAGAGGAGTTGAGGGACACGCACTATCAACCTCCAGAGCATAAGTACTTAGTTTGTGGTAGACGCTCAGTGATGCTTTTGACTTGACTATCTTAATAATTCTATTGGCATATACCTTTTTTATTAAGCACAAAGGGACTATATCATTAAAAGGTTCTTGATTTTTCTAAGCCTCTTAAGACATTCTACAAGCATATGCACTTCTCTTAATTAAGATTTTCCCCACATTTTCAGGGAATTAATGTGCTCTGGTAGTGGGTATTTAAATTTATAATTTAATAAGTAGAAATATAATTCCTAGGCTATTTACCTTTGTTTGACAGGATGGAGACTCCAGAAATATTTTATGAGATAAAAGGTGAATTCTCATGAAGTTTCTGGAAGGAAACAGCATTTGGGAGACTGTTATCTAGGAAAGAGGACTCTAAATAATAGCTACTTGCTCAGAGTCCTCCACAATTCATAGAGAAGTCAACTGGCACTCATCATGTTAGTCTTTGGAGGCTAGTATAGTTAAGAGGAATATAAAGTGTACTACAGGCAATAAACAGAAGCCGTGTAACAATATAATGTGTAGTGGGAAAGAGAATTGGAAGACCTATAAAAACTGCCAAAAGAACAAAAAAATATAATTAAGGGAGCAGAAGACATATTGAACACATTCTCGGGGGCTATTTCAGAGCGCAGTAAATGTCTCTCCAAATGTGTCTGAGAAAAAGGAAAGCAGAGTGGGAAACTAGTTACATGAAAACAAGAGGGAAAAATGTCACCTAGATCTTAAGGCAAAGCTAGTAAGAGCAGGATTTGCTTCTGTGAGTTTTTACCTTTCTTTAAAATATTTAAATGTCATCTAATTTGAAGATCAGACAACTAGGAAGCTTTAGTTGGAAGTAGGTCTGAGGAAGGAAGTAGACATAAACCAAGGTGATATTTTAGGCAGACAAGTTCAAAAATAAGGCCAATGAATTGGATTGTAGATAATAGTTGAATTCAGAGTTCACAGCCAAGCTTTCCTATGTACAATTATTTTAAGTTACGTATTATTTAAGAACATACTCCCTTTCTTCTGTTTTGTGAAGGCATGTCAGTTACACATGGCTTCCTCAACAATAGAAAATAATATTTCTAGTGAAATGTTTTTTTCTTTTCTTTTCTTTTTTTTTGGACAGTGAATTTTCATTACTTGGACCAAAGAGTTTCATCTAGTGAAACATGTCAGAGTTACCTAGGGAATTTTGTTAATAAACACACCACTGCTGAGACCTATCTCTGTGGAGTATCTTATACCAATTTTTGGTAGTACACCAAATGTTATCATTCTTACTTGATAAAATAATTAGCCATTGTCTTGAATTTTAATTGCACAAAAGTAACTGATGAATCAAAGCAAATTAATGCATTGTGTTATACTATGTGACAGGTAGAGCTGATTTTCTAGGTACACAGTTAAATTTGGATGTGTACTAAGCTAATTCCTTACAGACAAATCTCATCATCACTGGTATCAGATTATGTCAATCATCATGTTTTTTTTTGTGATGGGCGATTATCAAAATTTTCTTAATGTATTGTCCAGAAAGACAAAGTGCAACTGATCAAATGTACCATAAAGCTGTTGATCCCACCACTCACTCTATCTCACACATTTCCACACACAAATATTTTTCCAATGAGCAGGGTAGAACATTTTCTATCTTTCTCAGGGAAACAAACTTGAAATCCACATGTTGTATTTCTAACTTAAATAAATCGTCCACTTAAAAGAATGTGATTTTAATAGGAAACACTTAAGTAGTTCTGTAGATAAGTATAATGTATATACACATTTGCACATAATTAAAATTTTGAAGAATAGTGTTGGATTAAAGGCAATCAAAACACTATTTTACATGCAAGAACAATTATTCTAATGGCAAGAGATTTGAATGCTTTGGATCTAAAGGAAGTATCGTAGACATTATTATTGACAAATAGCAGGATTCTACATTTTAACACTTGAAAAGCTGAGTGTGTGCTACCAAGCTAGAGGAATATAGAAACAAAGGACTTACATCAATTATTAAATACCTGATGGTATGTGTGTGTGTGTGTGTGTGTGTGTGTGTGTGTGTGTGTGTAAGAGAGAGAGAGAGAGAGAGAGAGAGAGAGAGAGAGAGAGAGAGAGAGAGAAATTGATTCAGCCCTAAACTGGAAAAGAATCAGAATGTAGAGCATTGGTGCATTTATCCCTCCAATGACCTCACTTAACTTCACAGGAATAATAGCTTTTCTTTTTAATGTATGGCCAAACTAGCTTCATGTATAATTATATCTATTTCTCTGACACAATTATTTGAGACAAACTTCAGATATATTACTACATAACTTAATGTCTCAGTATGTATCTATTAAAAGATACAGAATCTTTAAAATATAACCGTAACACTATCATTAATCCTAAGAGAGATTCCATCTAATGTAATCAAGTACCAATTTGTCATTCTTATTTCCTCAGTTTCTATGGAATCTTTTATGACACATATTACAATGGGCTATAGTGTCTTCTAGGGCTGTGGTTTAACATTTTTTTTTTCTATTTTTTTCCCTGTAAGAAAATTGAGATTTAAATTGTTTCAACAACAGGATGATAGTATTTATGAAGAGTGCATGATATTTGCTTGCTTCTTAGATAAGTTCCTCTAATTGTTTTTTCTTTTAGCCAAGAATTTTATAGAAGCTAGTTCAAAGATTAAGGCAGCAAAGTAATCGAATTTAGGATGCCTATAGCCAAAAGCTAGAACCAGACATGGATATAATTAACTCTAATAAAAGGCAAAATACAATATACTTTTAGAGTGTTCCACAATGCTTGCTGTTGTATCAATATTAAAAGCATGATACAGCTCCAGCTTCTTCAGGACCATGATACGGTGTGGAGAGGCCAGCCCTGGAGACAACTCCATCAAACACCAGAACTCTGTGGAGCATAATTTAATAGGTAATCACGAGGATTCCTTCTAGCCCTAAACCTCTGAGTGAACACGTACTGTATGGTATAATTCATGATGCCTTTGTAAGCTCACGGACTTCCCTTCAAGGTATACTTGAGCAAAGCTAGGGAATATTAAGGAGAAAAAGTCACCAACTGTAGCTTGTCAGCTAACTTGAAGTATTTCTGGTTTGTCAACAATTCTACAAGTAGCCTTAGAATAGGCAATGCATCGACATGCTTCAGTTCTTCTTCCAAGCAAAACAAAACAAAATACCTGCGGGCGACAAAAAGCATCCATTTGCAGAAAAGTTGTGGGTGTCACAGAACAGTTCATTGCCTGGGTAGGATGGTTTCCAGTAAATCTGCTGTACATTTGTTTATGCCTGGATACTTTATCTTCAGAATTGTTTTTCCTCTGTGTGTCTGGGGTTTTGTATTTGCTCCTGAGATTCATGCAACTGTTTCTTTAGGCACAGACAGCACACATTGTCCTGGAAGATGGAACTAAAATGAAGGGTTACTCCTTTGGCCATCCATCATCAGTTGCCGGAGAAGTGGTTTTTAATACTGGCTTAGGCGGGTAAGTATGCTTCTGTCGAATGCTTTATTTTTTCCTCTATGGAGAAGAATACCTGGGCGATGTAACGCATAGTCACAGTTGAAATCACCATACCATTGGATTATAGATTTGTAGTCACTTGGGGCTTTATGTATGGCGTACTGTAGCCAGCCTAGAAGACAGGTATAGACACATACTGCTGTCCTTGCAAAAGAACTAGAACATGGAGGCTTCAGTGACTCCTTAAACAAAGCAGAAGAAAACTAATCCAAGAAATGTATGCTGTGAAGACATCAGTTAAGGGAGACTAGCAGATGGGAAAGTATTGATCTGAGAATGGTGAACCCTGAAGCATAGGAAAGGCAATGCATCACAAGGCAGGGTCATTCTCTCTGTGAAGTTAAGCTCCAATTCTGCACATTTAATAAGAAACACTTGAGTATCTTGTGAAATTTTGCCTTTGATTAAAAAGATAAATTAATAAGACAGGCAAAGAGTAACAAGGCAAGCACATCTAATATTTCTTTAAAGATTTATTTATTTTTATTATTTAATCGTGTGTGTGTGATTGTGTATGTGTCTGTGTGCCCATGGTAACCAGAGAGTAGATCTCTTTGGAGCTGGAGCTACAGACAGTTTTGACTCACTTAGTCTGAGTGCTGGGAACTGAATTTGGGTTATCCTCCAGATCAGTAAGCACTCCTAACCCCTGAACCATCACCTTAGCCTCATACCTCAATATTTTTGGAGTTTCAGCTTTCCTGTCTAAAAAGTAATGGGGCATTTTAGATCACACAATAATTGGTATCTAGGGATTTAAACCATATGTGTCTTAGGAAAAACATGACTTGATTATTTTAAAAGGTATCCTTTAGAGAGTCAGTCAGCTAACCTTCTATGAGACATTTGATGAACACTTCAAGGAAATTCACATTAGCCTTGTGAGGAGAATAGTGCATTGGGTTAACTGATACTGAGTGTATGGATAGATCAAGCCTGTCATTATGTTATTAATGGGCAGTTTCCCTAAATCCTCACCTTTCTGTGTAAAATGAAGACTATTAGGTGGTTTTTAAGTCAGCTCCGGTGGTGAGAACATTAAATTACAGTGTATAAAACCTGTTTGCAAAGTTTTGCTTCACCAGGCAATTATTTAAGCCTTTCGACAACACTAATTACTAGCTGTGTTAATATACCTGCCAACAAACAACTGTTTAATATAGATCAGAATGATGGAAGGCACTAGAGTTTTCTTCTTGGTGATAGATTATGGGTAATAAATCTTGTCACATCACAAAAGTCAAACAGGACCTGATGGATTAATTTGCTTCCAACATTGTAGCTCTCTAGTTCATGCTACATTTATAAATTCACTAGAGAGTATCATAAGCCTGTGTTTAAGGGAAAGACCAGGTCCCTTAGAGAAAGAAAAAGCCAAGGAAGAGAAATTTAATTTTAAGCCTTTTTTGGTGTAGGGAAGACATTCATGTATTGGGTTAGTCTAGAGACTTTATGTTTTATTGAGATATGTAGATTTCATTCACTGTGTGGCTTACTCAGTAACATGATTATAATTAAGGTATTTTTCATCTTCAAGAAATACATTTATATTGTGTAGAAGCCTTGGTTAAAAAATGATCAGTTGCTGACAGGTGAGACGCATCTGAGAAACAAGCTGATGGGCTCTTGAGTGTCCAGATCTCCCCGGGGAAGGCGGAACTGAAGACATAGTGTTCTGTTGATATAGTTAGTTCTGTGGGGACTTGGTCTGCATTGGCTTGAGGAATTTATGGTGACTGCTATCTGAGCTGTATTGGATTGGTTTCAAGGTTGTCAATTCCGTCCTGCTCAGCACCTAAATTCACACTTTCAGTAGTAACCCACAAGAAAGATTTGGTTTAACTCTGTCTGCAAGAAGACAAAATGTAAAAGGGCAGTAGAAAAGAAATCAGCTCTGGTGTTTTCAAGGGTATGGAATAAGTGTTACTAGCTTCTAGTACTTATGGAAGAATATTTTTCTTTCCACATAATGTTTTGCACGTGCGTGCTCACACATATATACACACGCACCTCTCCAACTTTAAAATTCTATGTTCCTTTCGAATTCCATTTTTAGTACTTTAAAATAGTCATTTAGAATCACAATTTTTAAGACAGTAATGCTGCAGGTGAGTGATATTTTTCCAAGTTTATAACGGCTATCAATTTTTAAGCTTTATTGAAATACTAAAAGATTTTAAAATCAATACTCCTGAGTTATTCTTTCATGTGCATTAACTTCTTAGTTTAATTCTTTACTGAGTTCTAATATGTATATGCACTCATGTGGTTATTCCTGCCACAGTGGGTATCCTTTGATATCCTAATGTATATTGAAAATATTATATATCTTCAGCTTTTTGATGGTTAATATGTTTAGAAAACTTTCAGACTTCAATAGTATCAGTTTTTTTTTAAATATATAGTAGGCTATGAAAGTCTTTAAAAATCTGCAAATGTTAAATTGACAGCAACATATAAATATTAAAATATTGATCAGGTAGTGGTGGTACATACCTTAAAACAAGCATTTGGGAAGGAGAGTTAGGCAGATCTCAGTGAGTTCAAGGCCACCTGTTTTACAAAGTGATTTCCAGGACAGCCAGGACTATTTCACAGAAAAATCCTGCCTCAAAAAACCCCCCAAAAAACCAAAACAAAATCCCAACCCTAAATAACAACAACCCCCCAAACTGAACCAAAAATTAAAATATTATTAGAGAAATTAAAAAATTTTTAAATGAAAGAATAAGAACATGAAAATAACCCTTGTATCAGAGTCAGCTTTTCTGTTTGTATTAGTTTCATCATGGATAAAATTTGCCTTTAGAATTGTTGAAGCCTAGAGATAGATTCTTAGAAGTTTAACCTCATAGTCTTTTTAGTCAATGATTCAGTGACTCAGAATATGTACAGACATATTAGTTTTGCACTTCTATACTGATAGTACTCTGCCATGCCTACCCAGGTACCCAGAAGCACTTACTGATCCTGCCTACAAGGGACAGATCCTCACCATGGCCAACCCTATCATTGGAAACGGTGGGGCCCCTGACACTACTGCACGAGATGAATTGGGGCTTAACAAATACATGGAGTCTGATGGAATCAAGGTAGCACCTGTGATAGCCCATGCTAAGAGTCTCTGATTGAAAATCCATAATTGATTGATTTTCAAGGATATTAAGGGGGAAAAGTTTCTTTCACAAAACTATGCATTAAATTCACATTTTTCAACCTTATTTCTAAATGCATGGGGATAATCTTCAACTTGACAAGTTAAAATTTATTTATATGCTAACTATTTACTAGGATAGTATAGATTTTAAGGCCTTGAGTAAAACTTATTTTAATGCATAAAATATCGTTACATGTCTAAATAATGAGATAGTAAATGAGGAAGAATCATCTTTTGAGCTCACTTGTATATTATTTATTGCCATTTAAGTATTAATAGAAGGTAATTTATATGATGATTAGAAAGTTAGCATTTTCATATTCCCTAGCCAAGGCTATTTAGATATTATCTCAGAGTATGGGGCATATAAACAGTTTAAAATTTATATTCTTACTTTACTTCCTTTCTACTGTCCTAATTGGAATGACTCGGGTTTCACATTTCACACAGCTTTCTCTGTCTTTATTGTATGTATATTTAAAAAGTTATTTTATCTACTATATATATTAAGTAACTGATTGCAAGCTATGTTATTGATAAACTAAGCAGCTGAAAAGGGCAATGTGTTTGGAAGTGACAGTCCCTTCATTTGGGGAATTTGCCCTAAATGTTTTCCCAAAGGATCATTAAAGAAACAATGATAGATTTAAATAAAAGTGCTGACAACCTCTTCTTATATCATGTCTTCAAAATTTTAATACTCTTATCAGTGGATAAAAATACATTTAAAAATAATGCAAACTTAACTTTCAAATTGAGTCACAGGTGGTACATGTTTGGTGAATCCCTCTTCAAAATGTCTGTCTGTCCTCCTAGGTGGCAGGTCTGCTGGTGCTGAACTACAGTAATGACTACAACCACTGGTTGGCCACCAAGAGTCTAGGACAATGGCTTCAGGAGGAGAAGGTGAGAAGGGGGATATAGGGGACCTTTCAAACATGACCGGTTACTGTTTCTATGGGGAACTGAGGAGGTCTTCAGATACTATAAATGCAGAGGATGAGGAAGCTTGTGTGGCTCTCAATATCTCTACTGTAGACAAGAGTTTTTAACAACGGCAACAACCACAAACCTATCTACTTTGCAATCGTCCCAGAAGTCAAGGCTCTGAATACATAGAATGTCATATTTTTAGTTTATCCACTAGGTGGCACCCACACATGAGAGGTGGCGTTTCTTATTTAGGAAAGGCAATACGGAACTTCTTTTTTTTTTTTTTTTTTTTTCAGAAATTTTTATTCTCTTGATCAATATTAGTCACCCCCACCATTTCATCTACAATTTAGCTCCCTGGCACAAGATGTACTGTAAGCCATATGTGTAGGATGTATAATCATTCCATCCAATATTTTTGCCATATTTCATTCTTATCGGTATAAATAGATTCTCATTAAGTATTTGAAATTTTAAACATTATGATGGATTAAGTGGGCTTAATTTCACTTAAAGAAATATGGAAAAAAGATTAAACCTTGAGTTCTTTCCATAGTTTAAATGTTAATACCCTATCAGAGGATTCTTAATATTAACAGACCTACTACATTTAGTTTCCTCTTCACTGTTAGCTGTGGCTGGCTCTGTTCAGATGCTGCTAATCCTGTGCTTGATAGAATACCATGCTTAGAAAATTCTGCTTCTCCAAATGAGGGTTTACCCACCTTGTGACAAAATAAAAATTAAAAACAAAACTCTTGATCCTGGATTCCTACATCTCAGTTTCTAAAATTCAAGAGGCAAGAAGGCACTTCTGTCATGTCCTGGATCACCACTGATTGATTCTCCACTGTTACATCTTTATTTATCTTTATCTGGGAGATAGCTGGTTTTAGTAATGATTACTTAGCCCTCAATCTCTCCCTCTGTCTGTCTATTTGTCTGTCTGTCTCCCTGTAAGTCTGTTTCTTTGTGTCCTCCATTTCCACCTTTATTATCCTCCTCTGTCTTTCTGTCTGTTTCTCTCCCTTTCTATCTCTGCTCCCTGTCTCTCCCACATACATGCACATGTATTCTTTGTGTTACCCATCACATCTGGTTTTCTTTATGTTAGAATTAATAATTTTAGTTTAATCTTGGTAGAGTTTGCGTTCAATATATGAAGACCATGTCTGTCATTATCCAACCATGTAAAAAAGTAAAACAAAATAAAAGCAAAGGAGGTATTGTCTCATTGATGACTAGAATGAATAAAAATTAAGAAAATAAGACTGTACAACACAAATCTTAAGAAAAAAATGTGTTGAGTACCTACTGTGTGCCAGGAATATTTGACTCAAATTAGATTTGCATATTATTTTTTTTTATAAAATTCCTTGTTTTTACTCTTTAAAATATATATTTTTTAAAAAATATATGTTGCACCTAAAATACCAAATTATACACATATTTCAGACAATATATATGCATGCACACACATTTCATTATTTCAACATGAATATTTGTATAGAATGTGACCTATTTAATATCAGAGGTTAAGCAGCAAAGATGTTGCAAGGGATTGATGTGCAGAAATTCTTATTTTTTTATTTTGAGAACAGTTCTGTGCAGTGGGAGTTTTGTGCTTAAGTAGAGCAGCAATTTCCCTGGAACTGACAACAGCGTCACCCTGGGTCAGGGAAAAGAAGTAGTGGGCGAATTATTGCTGTTCAAGAAGATAGATGAGGCTAAGTGTACAACTTGAAAACAATATGCTGGCTTTAATCTCTTCTCATTTCAATGTCACTGTGATTTTTTTCCTTACAGGTCCCTGCAATTTATGGAGTGGATACAAGAATGCTGACTAAAATAATACGGGATAAGGTATGATCATCATCTTTAGCTGAATCTCTTGTCTCTTCTCATTTCCCCCCGTGCATCAAGACTCACTAATATGCAAAGGGGAAAACCCACCTGCTCCTCTGCTCAGCTCTAGGTCACTCTCTCCCTTATTCTTCGGATGGGATGTGGGTACCAGAACTGAATATTTGATTACTGTGTTCACAGCTGAGTGGACCTGAGATCAATTTACCTGGCAGGAATTTATTGAGTGCCTACTATGTGTTGATTATGGCAATAAGGCAAGATTTTGTTCACAGGACAGGGCTTCAGTGGAACAAATAGCAAATAGAGAAAGTATTTACGAAAGGTGTCTAACAATTTGACCTAACCTCCATGCTGAAGAATGCAAACCAGAAACTACATAACATTGGTGCTATTGTTTACTCAGGTGTCCAGGAAGGATATTTTTTTTTTTAAATTAGGGAATTTGAAATCATGTGGGTTAGCCCAGTTAGAGAGTCTTCCCTAGGATTGTATTAATAACCAAGGAGACTCAAGGCAAGGTTTTCTTTGCTGTCCTGACATCTGACCCCCATCTGAGAATTCCATCACTGCTTGCTTTCTTTCTTCTTTGTTGTCCTTTTTTTTTTTTTTCAACTTGAATCACCATAATCCAGAACAAAAGGAACATCCCCTCACTAGTGTTCACTGAATTCCCCAAATGCAGTTATTTTTTTGTCACCACATCTTAACATATTGAAAAAGAAACAATACAATTTGGTAGTATAAACCAACACTGGTCCTTCCAGAACATTGGTTTGGATTTCTTGTTAAAATATAGTCAGTCCTCTGCATCTGTAAGTTCTGCACAAACCATTAAAAGTGCCTTTAAATTTCTTATAAACATTTTATCATTTCCCTTACAAATACAGTACAATGGCTCTTCACCTAGTACTTGAATTATATTAACTACCGAAAATAACCTAGACAAGATTTAAAGGCATAGATACATATAGGTCCAATGACGATGTCACTGATATGAGATGCATCTAAGCGCTGTGCATTTTAGTATTCAAAAAGTTTCTAGAAGCAAATACCCCAAGGATATCAAAGGCAAGTGTATTGGCACAGGCTGTCTGTCACAGAAAGGGAGAATGGTATAGAATGCGAGAGCAGGGCGGCCCCTGTGTGCAGAAGGAAGGCAGTGGGAATTCATGCTGCCATTCTACTCTGCTTCTCAGCACATTATCCCTTCAATGGTTTTCCTGGGAAGAGACGTCACTGAGATTATGTATTCCAAGTAGATTCTTGTGTTTTCTCAGCCTAACAGTGTGTGGAAGTCATAAACAATGATGTAGCATTTAGGGCCAGAAAGAATTCAGAATGCAATTCAGGCTGCAAAATTGACAGACTAAATAGAATATAGCCAGGCCCCATGACGTGTGAAAACTCTAATGCCACACTGTGTCTTCTGTGTGGTGTGCAGGCCTCAGGTGAACTCTATTTTTATCACAGGCACTTCGATTTTTAAAGCTCTGGCTGAATAGCATAGGGCACATAGCAGCATTACCTGTTATATCTGTCTATGGCTGATATTGGCTCATACTAAAGATACGTATTATAGCTTTTACCTCTCTTATGCATAGTTTGAAAACTTGTATTGCATTTCAAACAGCATCAGGAGAAAAACAAGTTTTAGAATTTTGGATGCATAAATATAGAAATTTGCAACTTAGATTTAAAAGGTAGGTAAATATCACCACATACTTCAGTTTCAGGAGGTTTCAATTAATTTTCCAAGGCTTTGATTCAGCACTGTAGTTGATTGTTTTTAACCATTCTTTACTCTTGGTTTTTACTCCTTCTATTTATTCCCTCTGCATGCCAGCCCCACCTATCCTTTCTCCTGCCAAGCTATTGGCTGTTCAGTTTTTTTATTGAACTATCAAATGTTTTACATAGGCAAAGTAACAGAGCTTCACAGAGTTTCATAAAGGAATGAGACACATCTTTGCATCATTAAACAAATAATCCACAGCACAAACAAATATAACACATCTTAAAACAGTATTCTACAACACAGCACCCTGATTTAACAATAGCACTGATACCCATGATGCTTTCATAGTATGCTAGAAGTTAACTGCAATTCACTTAATAACTTTTCCAAGAAATTAGTTTATAAGGGAAATAAGCCTTTTATTTCCTTTGATGCAATATATTGTAGGGAAAATCCTAATAAGTAGATATAGCATTTTCTTAGACACTTCACAGCACACTTCCTAACAAGTAATTCTCAATGTGCAGCTGATATGAAGAAGACAATATTGCCATGTCCAGTCTAGCAAGGCTGCTTGGGAAGATGTTGCAGATGGACGAACATTCCTTAAAGATCAGGCAGTTTGGAACACCTGCATGTTTATGCCTAACATGGTGGAATACTTTTATTGTGACTTCTAGAAATTTCTGACATATTAAATTTAATTTTTCAACTTTTTTGAGGCTTAAATTTACTATCAAATTATATAATAAATTCTTTATGTTTCTTGGTAATTTTTAGATTTCATATTTTCTTTCCAACAGATTGTCTTGTCAACTTCTCCTGTATAACAGTTTTAGGCCTGAAGAACTAAGGTCTACAGATCTCTAATGAATCTGTGCTAGTTTGGAACCTGTGAACCTGAATTCTGATGCCATATAACTTTACTTACAAAAGACAATCGCCTTAGATTTAAAATAACTCTGTGTGCGTCTGGGAAGATAAGCTGAGTTGGTAAAATGCTTTTGTTGAAACTTTGAGGACTTGAATTTGAGTTCCAACTATGTAAAAAGTCCTGTTCATGGTGATGCATGCTTGTAATCACAATGCCAGGGAAGATGGTCTAGTTTAGCCATCAAGCTCCAGCCTAATGAAAGACCTGGTTCCAAGGTAGACAGAACCTGAGGTTCACATTTAGCCTCCATTTGTGTGTGCATGCAGGCATACACTTATGTGAACACATATGCATCTGTACATCTGACTTCACGCACAACCAAAAATCAAACAAACAAAAAACAAAACTGAAACCCTAATTTTATCTCCTTGAGCATTTTCAGAAATGCAGCTGCCAACTTTTTGACATTCATGTTTGATAAAAAGAATTCCTGATAATGGTTATAAATTGTTATAAAGATGTCTAAATGACAAAGCAAATGTACAGAATCTGTGGTTTATTCTTCCAACATAACATTGTATATATATTTTAATTCAATAGGGTACCATGCTTGGGAAGATTGAATTTGATGGACAGTCCGTGGATTTTGTGGATCCCAATAAACAGAATTTGATTGCTGAGGTTTCAACCAAGGTGAGAAAATTTTCCTCTTACTTTATAATTTTGTTTTATTCTCTTTAAACCTACTAATTTAATAGCATTAAAATCTTTACCTTCATAGAGTTCATGTTCCATAATCGCCAGTTCTAAACAGGGAAAGTAGTCCTGCAGCAGCTAAGATATATGCTATCAAATCTTTGCTTGTGAAGTCATTACCCTTTTTTACAGGCACTTTTAGCAATGGCAATATCATGCCACCATTTAGAGACTTTTTTGTATAATAACCTCTTTTGCATTTTACTTGTTCCTTAATTTAAAGCTTTAGACCACTTCAAAGAAAGAAAGCATAGAATTGTTAAAGATAAACCTAACACTGAGTAGCATCCAGAGCTAAAACCCCCAAAAGGGAAATGAGAGAATATTCTACAAATGAGACAAAATAATAGCCAGTCATGATAGCACACACCTTTAACACCAGCATTCAGGAGGAAGAGGTAGGTAGTCCTCAGTGAGTTTGAGGCCAGCCTGGGCTACAGAGTGAGTTCCAGGAAAGCTAGTCTAAAAAAAAAAAAAAAAAAAAAAGAAAAAGAAAGAAAAGAAAAAATAAGAATAAAAATTTGATAAAAAGAAGTCTAGGGTCATTTTGTGCAGGGAAAATATCTCTTTATACAAAAATTATTATGACATATTTGAGCTAAAAATTAATGTTTGCAATGTGTCTAAGTAATTCCAAAGTGAAGCACGCTTTACTTTTGTTTATAAGAAGGCAGAGAAGACTGTAGAGCTATGCCTCTTGATCTTGATTTAAGGTTTTTTAATGAGGGTGTGAATAAATCTTGTGTGGTACTCTATCTAACCTCAGAGACCATAGGAGTCTGGTAGGAGAAGCAAAGAAGTTAGCTGGCATGTACAGAATCCTGTGATATAAAGGCTGTCCTTGAAATGCTCCTAGGCCACTGCACAATATTCATAGTGCAGCACCAAGATGAGATAGGTGTATTACAGAAGGCTTAGTGGAGGTGTGAAGGTTGATGGCAGACCCACAAAAAGCCAGCTGTTATAGACAAATAGAAATCCAGCTGTTTTAGGCAGAATGATACATGTCGAGAGGCAGAGAGTTGTGGCAGCTAGGTATGTTTGATGAGTTATACATAGTTTGCTATGTGGAAACAAAGGATTCACTTACATGAATAATACATTTGGCTGATGGTGAGTGGATGCCTAATAGATCTAGAGAGTTTCATGTATTAATGCATTGTTGACTGAAGAGTAGTACTGGGAACTATGGGAAATTGATTCAGCTTCTCTTTGGAGCAAAGTGAAGGTGGATAAAGTATCAAGTAACCTGAAAATAAAATCATGGCATTTTCCAAGTGTCAGAAATACCAGCTTAGAGAAATTCACCTTAAAAAAGTTCTGTGGTCAGTTGAAAATACTGTATGATGCAATTGCTTTCAGAAGCCTAAGGCAAATTACACACATTCGGATGTCTGTGATGTTTCATATAGCTTCTGCCATTTGATATGGAATAAATATACAATTGACCCTCTGTATCTGCAGGCTTTATATCTGGGCATCTAACCAAATATGAATCAATACTACTAAAAATTATGATATATGATATAAATATGTACTTCTTTGTCTCCTTGACCTTTTCCTAACAATATAGTGCAGTGCAACAGCTATTTGCGCGAAATTTAGTTATTTTATTTTATAAGTATGTCAGAGATCACTTAAAGTGTGCAAGTTCTATAAAAATATCATACATATTTAGAAAAGGTGTTTCAGAATCTGTGCGTTTTGGTCCTCAGAGTGTCTGATACAATTTCCAGTGAGAATGTCTAGATGAGTGTAAAATGGATTTAGAAAAAGAACAGTAAAAATGAGTCTATATATCCATCTATCCATCCATTTTCTACTTTTTAATTAATTTCTTCTTCTCCTTCTTTGTGTGTGTGTGTGTGTGTGTGTGTGTGTGTAGGTCAGAAAAATACTTTGTAGAGTTTGTTTTCCTCGTGACCTTTACGTGCAGGTCCAAGTAATGAACTCAGGTCTTTAGGTTTTTGCAAGTGCTTTATTTACTGCGTAATCTCATCAGTTCTCTATTTTTATCCATATTGATTAAAGGGAAAAATCATAGTGATAACAGCTGGTTCTGTTCATGCCTTTGTAACTGAATAATGTTAGGATGGCTGAGATAAAATGTGTATTTATATCAGGAAGTTATGTAATTTTGTGAGTTTTTAAAAATTATATGCCTTGGAAGTGTTGATCATTTAGTTCATTGTCATCTTATTGCAATCTGATATAGCTACAATTAGCTGGTATCATTGTTTTACTGTCTAGCAGGAGCCCAAAGTTAAGAATAAATAAGTTCTTTTACAACTTACCTGACAAAAGACTTCACCTGTGTCTTTAACGATCAGTTCAGCAATAATTTCCTAAATTCAATGTTTCCTATCCAGAATAGCCACGGAAGGAGAAAGTAGATGACCATCGTCCTTTTCTTTTGTGTGTTTTTCTTTTTCTTTTTATAGAATGAAGTTTCATTTTTTATTCATGTATTCCCTTGTTCAAACTCCCTTCCCCCTCCTGGCCAACATCCTTTTTATATCGTTTTCTCAAGCACGTTTTAAGGATTATGAATGTATGTCATATATAAATTTTGTGGAGAAGTAGACATTTCAGTTAAAGCAAATGTTCTTTCAAATATTCAGGTTGCATCATTCACCTGATCCCTGTGTCAAGCCATGGAATCATTCGAAATTCATAGTATTCTAGCTAAGTCTTGAAGACAGGACCAGTGAGGCCCCCAAATGCTCTAGGCTTTTTGCTTTCTCTTTTGTTCTTTTTGATTTTATGACTGAAGAATTTCTTCTTGGGTAAATGCCTGTGAAAATCGATCTGCCTCCAAGCAGTACTTAAGATGTAGATAATGATTATGATATGCTCTGGGATCTCTCTTATGAAATCTACCATTTAAATGCAAACGACTGTCTGGTAATCTAAAGGGACCAGGTGGTCTATACTATCTGAGGAATTCTTATGACTCTGATTTTACCCATACAGCCTCTCTCCATAAGCCTAATATATAGTAACTTAGTGCTATCTGATCTGATCTGCACTGCCATTTGACGACCAAGTGGTGTTTAAGGCATGATGTATCTATTACCTCGCCTGCCTCCCGCTGAATCAGGAAAAATATTTGTGACTTTTATTGCTAATGAGGCAAAACATGGGACAATGGTTAACTATGGAAGAAGGAAACTTCTTAAAGATCTACCTTATCACAGTAATGAAGAGTTTATATAAGACAGCAAATTACTTTTTTTTCTCATAAAAAAGAAGATACAGTCTGTGGTATTTGCTGTGCTTTTCTTACAAATTGATTTTTAACTGCCAGTCACTCCCTAGCAGTTAGAAATCAATCTGTTACCCATCTAAGTACAAAACACCCTCAGGGAATTTATGGTGTGGGCCTGGAGCTTACACTGGGATCCTCCTCTTAATGGTTGCTCTTTTTACATGGCAGGATGTCAAGGTGTTTGGCAAAGGAAACCCCACGAAAGTGGTAGCTGTGGACTGTGGGATAAAAAACAATGTCATTCGTCTGCTAGTTAAGGTAAGCCATTGGCCCCCTCTAGAAGCTGAGGTTTATAGTGCTGATGTCTGTACCCCTTGTTGAGGAGAACAACAATTGCTTCAGAATGTCAGGAGTCTCCTCTTTCCTTGTTGTTTTTGATCCACAAAACGACACATATATCCCCATTCAAATTAAGGATACAGACAATTATGTCTTTAAAAAAATCTTCAAGAATCCATGGAAAAATGGACTTTTCTTATCATTTGTTTGTTACTACTTTAACACACACGCACGCACACACACACACACACACACACACACACACACACACACACACACACGAGATATTAGAATCCATACATGAAAGAGAGCATACAATATTCTTCTGATCCTGGATTACCTCACTTAAGTTATCGACTGTCCTTTTCAGTTATTATGAGACAGTCCACATTCACTTTGAGATTTGGAAATGGAAGAAATCCAGGGTTGTTCTGGCATTACCTCTGTTGGGCTACATTTATTATGCACTATATGTTTGCAAAGATAATGTCCTAAAATTGTAAGACTTCCCATAGAGCTTTTTATAAACTCTTAGAAAACTAATAAACCTGAACTTTTAAATCTTTAAGGACCACTTTGTAACCAGTCCTTTATTACCTATTATTTTGGTAGAATTTCTTCTTATAAACCTTCCACCTTCAGTTTCTCTCTGACTCTCTGTCTCTGTCTGTCTGTCTCTTTCTCTCACACACACATATTCACCCCACACCTCTACAAACATATATGTATACACTTGCATATACTTGGATATCATCAAATTTTTCTCAATATAGGGAAATAATTCAATTTATCTTCAACCTCTCATTGTTAGAAACTATTAGCAACATTCAAATTATGATTTCAAATTATTGATTTTATTAGTGATTTTTTTCATGGATCTTTTAGTAGTAGATATACAAAGGATCTTTTCATATTTCATCCATATTTCTGCCATTTTAATTCACATTACTCATTTGTCAACTACAAGAATTATAGGTCCTTTTGACTAAGGGACTTTTGTAGTTGGGTAGAGCCTGTTTGTTATTAGGAGGTACATATAACTTTCTCTAGAACACTCCATAACCATTGACCATAGACTCAGTGTAGCGTTCCTTTGCTCCAGGGTTGGGTCATACCTAAGTACTCAGTGCTGGCTCCAGGTTCCCCAAGGATCACACACTCTGGTTGTCCACCATGGTAACTGTTGTACTGTACTGGGGTGTCTTGTGGTGTCATTTCTTCATCCCATTTATGTCTGCTGGAAAAACCTTCCAAATAAACCTTCAAATTCTCATCTCAGGGAACATTAACGGAACTTTGAAAGGCACAAAATAATTAGATTTTTAATTTTTTTTTGCTGGAAGTCATCTATTATAGTCCATCTATTCTCCATTTCTCTTTGTCTATGATCTTTCCTTTTTAAGCAATATTTTTGCTCTTGGAAAGTTCTATACATTTATACAATGTACGCTGATTGGGTTCACCCTCTGCTACTCCCTTCTACCTCTTTTCCCCATATCTATCAGCTTCATGTCTTCTTTTCATTTCATTGTGTTTTTGTTGTTAACAATTTCTTCTGTCCAGTTAGTAGTGATTATGCACCTGTGAGTATCTTTCTGTTTTGGAGTTATGTCTGCCTGCTGCTGGACCAAAGGAGAGGGACTCTTCTCCCTCAGTAGCTGCCCATTCAATTGCCCATAGCTCCTTTGATGGAAGTGAATCCTCGGGGGTCCTTACTCATCCATACTGGAATTGTGACTGGTTTGACCTTGTATTGGTCTCGTGTAGGCAATTATGGCTACTGTGAGTTGATGTGTGCAACATCTATGCCACGTGCAGATGTAAATCAGTATTTCACTTCTTTCCTTTCATCCACTGCCTCTTACATTCTTGCCTAGCTCTCTTACACAAATGGCCATGAGCCCCAGATTGTGGAAAGTTGATATACTTGACCCACTTAGAGTTGAACACTGAGTGTTATTTATATTTGGCATTTTTGACAAGTGCTAAATCTCTGCATTAATTACCCACTGCTAAAAGAAGCTTCTCTGACCACAGTTGTGAGCAGCACAGATCTACATATATAAACACATATATTTGAAATAATGATCATTTAGGAAAACAACAATGATAAATTACTCCCGAAAGCCTATGATCTTCCCAAGTCATAAGATTTTTGACCAGGTTTATGATATCGGTCACAAAAAAGCCTTCCTGTAGAACAAGCCATATCCAATCAGAAAGGAGTTGGTTAGTTTTATAATCTTAATGCCATTATTACATCAGTAGATACATATTGCCAGCCAGTCAACATGGTAGCTCTAAGGTTCAGTTCTGGGTAAGGCCACAGATGACTTTCTTTTCCAGATGCTAGCACAGTCATTGTTGGCATTATGTAAACTAGCCAGAAGGACAGAAGTTTTCCTTTTCAAGGTCCCTGCCCCTTTCTCTCCTGTTTACTTTTATAAAAATCATTTGACTTCCCCCTGTCAGAATATAAGATTAGAAAACTCTAGGAAGGAAAGTTAAAATTTGTCAGGTAAAAAGGGGAAGGGTGAGATGAGATGTGGTCATATCTTTGCAGAGGCAGGGTTTGGTTGACATTCTGTGTTGCAGCTACTGAGGTGATAAAAGCCTTGAAGTCCTATAATAAGGAGTTTAGGTCCTGAAGCCACTCTTGTACAAGGCAGTGTGCCACTTGCTTTTTCTTAAATAAAAGTTTTATGCTTCCTATTGGCCATTTAGCATATCTTTGTTGTATAAAGCATAATGAGCTACCAAAGTAACATTTTACTCACTGTTGTTTGATTAAACACTATTTTAATACTTCTTTTAGGGTTCTTTAAAAGAAGACTCAGAAAAATCATACATGAACAAAGCAAATGTTCAGTTCATTTTTTAAAATTTTTTTTTCCAGCGAGGAGCTGAAGTGCATTTAGTTCCTTGGAATCATGATTTCACCCAGATGGAGTATGATGGACTTTTGATTGCTGGGGGACCTGGGAATCCAGCGCTTGCACAACCTCTAATTCAGAATGTGAAAAAGGTGCTATGAACCTGGGGGTTGTGTGTTACTGCCTGGGAGGTAAAGGGCAGCTGCTCTATAATCCAAAGAGGTTGTGTTTTCTTTGTTTATGTATTTTTAGAATTTACTTTGGGACTTGGGAGGCAATAGTAGTGTAGATATTTTGGAGAGAAACCAGTGATGACTTCTAGAAGTGTTGCTTTGCTTTGGAACAGAGGAACTTTGACACAGGTTCCTCCACTAAAAGTGGCTGGATGGAGTCCAGTCTTCATCTACAACATCCCTCATAACTGAAAAATGATGACCCAGGCTACTTACCCCCATGAAGAACCCATAAGAACTTCAAATTTTTAAAACGTTAAATTATGTTTTGTTGAATCTGAATGGTAAGACTGTCTTAATGAATTCAAATGCTACATATCCATTAATTGTGTCTCCCTTTACAGTCTAACTGGCCAATTCCTTTTCTAGTTCCCTCATATTGCCAATGAGGGATGAAGGATGCTTTGGCTTTAGTTCTTTCAGAGATAGTGTTTTTCAATTTCTGTCTTACTTGTTCATGATCCTTCCCTGATACAGATTTTGGAGAGTGATCGCAAAGAGCCATTGTTCGGAATCAGCACAGGAAATATCATAACAGGATTAGCGGCTGGTGCCAAATCCTACAAGATGTCCATGGCGAACAGGTAAGGCAATTATGAGACTGTTTGCAGTGAGACTGCCTCTGAAATACCACCAGTCACCAAACACAAAAGGCTTAGAGAATTTACATACCATTTCTGCAGGGTAAACGACAGGCCTCCTCCTATTACATAGTTGACAGACCACCTGATACCACTTTTATTACATTTCTGAGAGGCAGCCTTCTCTAACGATAACTTAGTGAGAGTTTAAGGTTATTTTTCTTCTCTTGGCATGAATTGAAGTTATAATACTCAATCAGATGATAATCTAAAGGAAAGTGTTCCGATTTCAAGCTTCATTTCAGAACATTGATGACATTGTAAAGAGCTGGAATGACTCAAGATCCAAGGACACATCAGACCCTTAGTTTCACTTCTTTGCCCCCAACACTGCTGATTTCTTCAGTGCCGGGTGTCCTTCTTCCCCCTACACAAAGTGCATCTCAGAATGATTAGTCATCTGTTTGTTAACTCTGATAGTTTCCCTCTGGCCTTAAAAATTACTGTAGTTCCTTTAAAGGAAGTTGCTTATTTGTATTTCTGTTAAGCCAGTATGCAATTCTTTTGTTATGAGTGCCTTTCTAAAATGGATTATACAAGTTTAATAGACCTGATAGTCAAGACTCAACAAAGCTTTCTGAATTGATTTTTTTTGTGTGTGTGTGTGTGTGTGTTTGAAGCTGAAATTATTGAGATTAACAATCTGTGACTCTTTTCCCAAAGTGATTTTTACTGAAACGACTGAAAGGTCTGAATTTGATTTTTATGAGTAACATTTTCGTTTTCTTCCTTTTTCCTTTTCTCTCTTCTTTCTCCTCATCTCCCTCCAGAGGACAGAATCAACCTGTTTTGAATGTCACAAACAGACAGGCTTTTATTACTGCTCAGAATCATGGCTATGCTCTGGACAGCACCCTCCCTGCTGGCTGGAAACCACTGTTTGTGAATGTCAATGATCAAACAAATGAGGTAACAGCTCAAGAAACCTGTTCAGTTGCTAGTGAGAAATTATGGGCTTTTTACAGTCCTTAACTGTGTACTCCTTCCCATGTTTATAGTGTGTGTGTTGCACACAACTTTGCAGGTGTGTGTATCCATGTGGATCCAGAGCAGGACACTCTGCATCTTCTTGTATTATTCATCACATTATTGTGTTATTATAAGGCCACCATTAAACTGGACCATTTTGGTTTGTATGGCTGGTCAGTAACTTCTCAACAGCTACCTAGCTCCACCCCTGGATGCTGAGGTTATAAGTACAAGAACTGACAGGCTTAGCTTCTTACATGGGTGATAGGAATTTGAACTCAGGTTCCTCTCGCTTGTAGACTAACTGCTATAATCCACAGTATGACCTACCCAGCCAGCCTGTCACTTGAAAAAAGTAATTTCTGTCTTACTTTCTTGTTAATGTACTTGTTAAGACCCGGCATTGTGCCCTCCTTCAGAATCCATCTCATGTATTTATCATTATTAGGGTTAGTTGATACATATCTAATTCTGTTCAGCCCTTGGTGTGTCCTTGAGTCTCACTCAGCACTTTGGCAGCCTTTAAGACCTTTGTGTGAAGTAATTTAAGAATTGACCATGGGAATTTTATTTTATTTTGAAAAGAGCCCAGAAGGGCCCCAAAGGTTCTGGACCAAATTTGTTTGTTTTTTATTATAGGATGGGATCTTCTTTATCCTGCTTCCTCTTTGTTGGGTCATTTTCTATTCTTAGTTAAACAATCCAGTGAATCCTTAATATCTCCAATCATGTTCCTTAATAGTACTGGGAATTTTCCAGAACTATACTAAGCACTTAACTTAGTTTTCAATTTGAACTTTATTATCTACTAAATAATACATTGCCATCCTTGACATCTGTTGTTATAGAAGGAATTTCTCCCTGTTTCTTATTCCTTTAGGGGATTATGCATGAGAGCAAACCTTTCTTTGCTGTGCAGTTTCACCCAGAGGTCAGCCCAGGGCCGACAGACACCGAGGTATGCCAGCCAGATGATGTTTGTTATATACTTAAAACCATCAGCGATGTTTGTGGGTGAAAACTCAAGAAACCAAAATAATTGGTGCAAAATATTATCAAGGCATATGTTTTGATATCATGCATTTCCTATTAAATTCTCCCATGAAGATCGCGTAGTAAATTTTAATCTTTTCTTAAATTTAAAGTGGGAAAGCCCTTAAGAAACTCGATGCAATGCTATGGTGCTATTTTTACTTTAAACGAATTATCATTCTAATATATTTAGTTCTGAAATTTACAATTGTTGTGCTATGCAAATGAATTCCCCCTTGCTCTTTCTATCTCATAACCGAAATGAAATTTTAATCCCCCATCTGTGAGTTAAAAGAAATCCCTATGGCAACTGGTTGTGTAGTCACAGAAGAATAAACAGCAGCAGGGGCGGGTGAAGGGGCAGCATGGAAGGGAAGAGGCAGCTTGCTTGGTCACATGACTCACATGATTTTTTTTTTTTCTCTCTCTCTTTTTATTTTTAACGTGAGATCTTGGTTCAGTATCCATGCACATCTTACCAACCAAAGCTCACGGTGACTCCCAGAAATGTCTGGCATGTCTGGAGTGACTCTTCTTCCTGCACCCAGGAGGAGTGCTCCAGGAGCACTGTAGGAGCAATGCTGTTCATCCCTGTCAGCAGATTCTTCCAGAAAAGGTGCCCAGGCAAAAGAAGGAGGCAGAGAAAATTTCCTTTAGAAATTCAATCTTTCATCTTGAATGACCTCTTAGATATGTGCATGGCAGTTTTTTATTTTTTTTATTTTTTTTGTTTTCTCTGACTTGTAAGTATCAGTTCAGAATAGTCAAAGCTGGTATGGTTTTTACTAACTCATAATGAATCTGAAAACAAAACCAACCAAATCACCAGTTACTGTCTTCATGTAATAGATGCCAGGTTTTTTTGTTTTTGTTTTTGTTTTTTTTTTTTTCATTTAAAATTTAAGTGTTGGGCTATGCTACCTCTTCAGATTAGGAAAGATGTGTTTAATATATATAAACAAAACCCTGTGACTGACTGTTTTAGTTTTTGGTTCTGCTAAGTAATTGCAAAACAGGTGCTTTTGTTGACATTTGTCATGTCTAGTGAGGCAACAGAAGCAAGATCACTGGTACAGCTTAAGAATAATCTCTAGGGGTTAATTTTTAGAGCCAACAGAAATGAGGACATGATTTCTGACTTTAAAGTGCATGCACTGTAGCTTTGAGTTTTGTTCAGCTAGAATTGATTCATATGAATGATATGATACAATTAGAGAACTAAAAACTTGATACTCTCAAAAGGCAGTATAGGACATACTTAGTGTTTAGAGAAAATGTCTCATCTTATAGGACTTGAGGTGAACAGAGTTCCAAAGGCCCTCAAAGGTTACAGACAAGACTTATTATGGTTTTTATTGTGTTATGGGACCCTCATCTAGTTCACTCTTTTCTTGTCTTCCCTGACATAATTATTTGGCTTAATTTGATATGAGTAAACCAAAATCACTAAACAACACCTCCCCCTAATATTCATGGAAGAACTTACAGTAAAAACAAGCAAACAAAAGTTCTCTTTCTGAAGCCTCCACTCAACTGAACATCAGCAGTGTGTTAGGAGGCCTTGTGAGTTTAGAAGTGTCTGACTAGCTGGTTCTATTCTTTTTTTCTAGTACCTATTTGATTCCTTTTTCTCACTGATAAAGAAGGGAAAAGGCACCACCATTACCTCAGTTCTGCCAAAGCCAGCACTGGTTGCGTCTAGAGTTGAGGTGAGTAGATTTAAACTCTGTTACAGTTTGTGCATTCCTTATTTTTCTCTAATATGACAATGACCATTTTATAGAAAATGATATAAATCACAAGAATGCCTATAAAAAATGAATGCCAATGTTATATGTTTTATCTGTTTTTGTTGTCTTTTCAGTTTACATTAACATATTTAAAATATTTATGTTAATTTCTTGAAAATTTCATAGTGTATTTTAATTATAATGACATTTCCCCCCCCCCCCCCAGCTTCTACCAGGTCCACCATCCTTTCCTACTTACCTAACCTTGTTTCTTCATTTATTTGCTTTCTAAAATCCACCAAGAACAATTTGTGGTGTTCATATGTTCTTGGTGTATGACCATCCTTTCTAAAGGGATAGCTTCCTTAAAGTAAATTGGCTCTCCTCCTCCTTGAAGTGAATTCCAAATAGCTCTTCTACTAAAGGTGGGACTCTATATCCACTTTACCCCTCTATTCTGGAATTTTGTTTCTCTTGAACTTACATAGTCCTTGTGCATGCTGCCACCAACATCAATAGTTCGTATGTACACACACACACACACACACACACACACACACACACACATATATAATTTAGGGCTGACTATCCCCAGTCTCTCACTCTGTGCACAGAACCCCTGTCTAGACAAATCACAGGGCCTAGGAAAAAGCCTACTGTTATTATTCCGCTAAATAGACGTAGTATTAAAGCTTTTCCCAATGATTTGTTGTTTATGGCTATAGATCAGTGTATTTCTTAGCCCTCCTTAGAGAAGCCTCTTTTGCAGCTAACAAAGAGAGACACTCACACTTGGTCAAGTTGCAGAGAATAAGAAATTTTCATTTAAAATACTGTTATAAATTTTTCTGCTATTAGACTACTTATAATAACAACTTAATAAAAATGGTCTTACTTTTGATTTACAATTTGGTATTTTTTCATTACTTATCTTTAACCATAATTTTTTGTAACCCTGAGATATATTTTAGATAACTGAATCACTGCAGTTGAATTAATTCCTTAAAATTAGATGAAGCATCATTTCGTATAGTAAACAAAATTTTATTATTTACCTCTGAAAGCAAGTGGGTAAAGATTAATATGTATAAGACCTAAGTCATTATATATTTATATTTTTATGATAATATGATAAAACTTCTATTTTTTATTATATAAATTTTAGGAAAGTACATTTGTATTAAAAATGTGCAGATATATACAAATATATTTACATGCAAGTATTTTTTTGTAGAGTAAATGAATCTGGTATTTGCATATTCTTAAGTCAAATATCAACTTCTTTTTGTTTTTGGTGTTTTTTTTTGCTTAAAATGAAAAAATGCTCATGAACTTTGGAAAGGTCATTGAAATTAAATATGTTTCAGTTCATTTTTTTAAAAAAATAAGTGTATAAACTTACACAACATAGCTTGACTATTCTGTTGCAAATGCCTTATGCCTTATTTTCCTTCCTTAGAA
The DNA here is from genome assembly GCA_004025045.1 of Sigmodon hispidus. Taxonomy (NCBI): domain Eukaryota; kingdom Metazoa; phylum Chordata; class Mammalia; order Rodentia; family Cricetidae; genus Sigmodon; species Sigmodon hispidus. Next base: position 214,079 of record PVIH01000519.1, read on the forward strand.
ATGGCAGTAATGCCCCTTCTTATTGTTTATAGGTTTCCAAAGTCCTTATTCTAGGATCAGGAGGCTTGTCCATTGGTCAGGCAGGTGAATTTGATTACTCGGGATCTCAAGCTGTGAAAGCCATGAAGGTGAGTGAGTTTGAGCTTTTCCTGATTTGATAGACTTTCCTTAATGAGTCTAATTAGTATTTTGTAATTTAGATTTATGGTGCTTCTTTTCAAAGTCACTATAATTATTTTCCTTAGCTATCACTAGAACTCTGTAGTAAAACTTTGGTCAAAACCAATTTTTTTTTTTTTTTTTTAACTGTGTCAAATGTGCACATCAGCCATGTGAAGTGGCGGGAATTATTTATGTTACTGTGTTTTTACACCTAAAACATAAATTTATTTTTTCATTTCTACAGGGAGTTGCTAAGTATACTTGTGTTTGATGTGAAAGAGGAAGTTTGGGCTCTAGGCTAACATCTTGTATTAGATGCTTTACGGTTACAGTCGGGAAAGTGGAATGCTCTAGGTGGGAGAACAAGAGTAACAATACATTTGTTTAAGCCTCAGACATTATAGACAGTCACTAGGGAATCCTATGCCTTTATTGCTGACTTGCAAAACTGGCTGATACAGCTGTATTTTCAAGAGGAAATGATGATTTAAAACCTCAAGTTGGGAAAGGTAAATTTGTACCTTCGATTTATCGAGGTTCCCACTGTCATTACAGCAAAATCAACCTTTAGAGAAACTGTCTTAGTGTGTGGTTAAGATGTTCCACTGCAGAGATAACCTGCTCTCTCTTTAATCCTGTTTCCAACCAGCTCTACATCTTGGTGATGATTAGAGCATCCAGAGGTAGTGTAAGCCGTGGCTCTGTGAAGCTGCCTTAGGCACTGCCGTGTAAAGGCTATTCACTAGAAACCTGGCTAGCACAGAGTAGCATCAGGGAAAGCAGGACAGCAAACATCATCAGATAACTGGCTTAAGTATTCCTATGGCCCAAGGTTTTCTCTGATAAATGTCTGTTGAAAAGAGATTTATTACAGCCCTGATGCGTAATTTTTCTTTACCCCCTCCCCTGCCCTGCCCATTCCCTCCTCTCAAACCTTCCCTAATCCTCCCCTCTTCTCTCAGTTTGGCTCTTCTCATTTAATCATGGATGATCTTACATATGCACATATTATTTTTTACATATTTAAAATATTGATTCATTTTGTTATATTATAATTCAGGTTCTTATTGATTAGTGGTTTTCAACGGTTTAGGTTGGTTAGGACATAGTGTTTTTATGTTTGGGATATAGAATATCTTGCAGTAGTATGCATTTTCATGATCTTTGGGAATTTTGTAAAGATTTAGTTCTTCATAGTTTCAATTTTAATTTATTTTTAATTTTAAAATCCACACCAATATTAATTTAGTTACTTAACTTAAATTAAAAATGAATTAAAAATGATCAGTGTGTTTGTATGATATTTTTATGTAAAATTCATGAAAGTTGTTATATTTGCTACACATAGCATGTTTGGTATTCTGAAATTTACTGGTACCTCATGAATGAGCTTTCCTTCATACCTTTATTAATAATATGCTTACAGTTTAGATTTAGCTATTTCTTTTTTTTTTTAAACTTTATTTATTTATTTGCCTTGGTGTTTGCCTGGAACTGGAACTACAGACAGTTGTCAGCTGCCATGTGGGTGCTGGGAATCGAACCCGGGTCCTCTGGAAGAGCAGACAGTGCTCTTAACCACTGAGCCATCTCTCCAGCCCCCTAGATTTAGCTATTTCAATGACAGCTTACATCCAAAATATATTTGCTTAATTATATGTATCTTTTCAACATTTTGTTAATAATAATACTCTGATTCTGAATACTTTCTTAAAATTTTGACTGACAGCTTATACTGAAGACAGAGAAAAGTGAATCTGAGCAGTCACAGATAGAGTCTAATGTCATAAATCAGCTTGTAACCACTAGTAACCCATTTAACCTCATTGAATATTGGTATTTTCGACTGAAAAATGGACAACTTTATTATTGGATTAGTATACAAAACCACACTAATAATTATCATATTATATTAAAATAGAAAAAATTATACTTATTTTTAATTCAGAGCTTCCTTGAAGGAAAAAAAATGGCATTCAAGAATAAGTTTTAGACTTTCATCGACTATTTTGTTGATTTTTTTTTAAAGAAGAAATTGAAATCTAGACAATAATTTATAAAATAATATGGACTATCTGGGCATATTTCATACTTTATTTTGCTAAAGTTCATTCATCCTGATTTGGAAAAATGTTCTTAGTAAGTAAAGCTCATTTTAAAATAAATCTCTCCAGATGTGAGCAATGATTTAAGATTACAAATATTCTTGCACATGAGCACACACACACATGCATGCATTCACATAGACACAGGTTTGTATTTTAATTTATTGCCATATGGTAATTTTTGTTACACACACATACACACACACATACACACATACACACACACACACACACACACACAAACTTAGTCATTTTAAGTTTTTAGGGGAGCATTTCATTCTTTTCCGACCTGGGCTAGTTCACCCCTCCTTAGGCATCTTGGTGGTCCCCTGCACCCATGAGGTCACCATATTGATGCCGAACTTAGTGCGGACACCCGATCAGCATTAGCGAACTACAGCCAGAACTCCTGGACTCAAGCGATCCTCCTGTCTCAGCCTCCCTGGTAACTGGAACTACAGGCATGTGCCGCCACACCCGGCTGCATTTCATTGAGCCTTAAAGTTTAGGAGACAATTTCTAGACAGTCTCTCTAGAAATGATTTCCAGTTTAACTTGCCACCTGCCTAGCAAAGGATTCCAGGCTCTGATCTTGATGAAACCATTTGTTTCTTTATCTGCATTATTTTAAAGCATTTTCTTTCTTCATTTGGCCAGATGCTTGTTTTCTTTTGATTTCTTCAGCCAGCCCATAAACTAATCTAAAAGTTTTGCTACCCAACTAATCTTCATGTGAGTGTAGTGACATCATCTTCTGTAGACCGTAACTTTTGACAATTGATTTGTTTGCTTTCTTCCAGGAAGAGAACGTCAAAACAGTCCTGATGAACCCAAATATTGCATCAGTGCAGACCAATGAGGTGGGATTGAAGCAGGCAGATGCAGTTTACTTTCTCCCCATCACCCCCCAGTTTGTCACAGAAGTTATCAAAGCTGAACGGCCTGATGGGTTAATTCTGGGCATGGGTGGCCAGACAGCTCTGAACTGCGGTGAGTTCTTTTCCATTCTGATATAGATTATTTTACTTATGCTCCAATGTGAAGCACATGTTGCTTGTAGTCATCTAACAGTTGTGTTTGTGTGTTCATAAAGCTTTTTCTTATCTTAATGTAGAAGTAATAGCAAATAAAAGCTTTCAGTACCACATAATAAATTTTGAGAATTTACGTCACAAAATAGTAGAGATGCAAAGCAATCTTCACTTTAAGGTTCTGGAGTGGCCAAATGAATTTAGTGGATTTCTTTCTCCATCTTAGGATATTGTTACTATTGGAACTCTAAGAATTATTATGAATAAAAAATGAGTATTAACATTGATGCTCATGAGTCACATGGCTGTGTAGACTCGACTTCACTGCTCTATTATTGACTGTTATGACTCCTTGAATGCAATTTTAAGAATGATCTTAAAATTGTTTTTAGACGTATTTATTTTATGTGTATTTTGCCTGCATGTGGGTATGTGTATCTGATACCCTAGGAGTTTAGAAGGGAGCACCAGATACCCTTGGAACTATAGCTGCTGGTCATTGTTATCTATCTTGTGGATGCTGGGAATTGAACTCTGATCTGCAAGAAAAGCCAGTGCTCTCAACTTCTGAGCTATGTCTTTAGCCCTAGGATTATTATTATTATTATTTTTGTAAACAGTGTCATCAGTGTCTGTTATGAAGACACAAGGTTTGAAATAATAAAAACTTTATGTTTGATTCTTCTGTAGGAGTGGAGTTATTCAAGAGGGGTGTGCTCAAGGAATATGGTGTGAAGGTCTTGGGAACATCAGTTGAGTCCATTATGGCCACAGAAGACAGGCAGCTGTTCTCCGACAAGCTGAATGAGATCAATGAGAAGATCGCTCCCAGTTTTGCAGTGGAATCAGTAAGAAACTGTGCTCTTGGGAGATGGGGGCATTACTCATCTTGAACTGGGGCAAGAATGGTTTATTATGCCTATTTATATATATAGGCATATATATATTTAGATATTTATATATATTTAGAGATTTTATATCTAAAATCTCTGTACTTGCATATATTTTCTTCAGAAATATTTTAGTGTCACAGAGACATTATGTATTAATGGCAGCACTCAGTGCTAAAATTTTAGAAATAGATATTGATATTTTCCTCAGTGCAATGAGAAATATAAACTCAGAGGTGAATCTCTTTGTTTGAGGCTAAAGCACACCTGGTCTCTTGAACTTAAAGTAACTATACTGACTTCTGATAGCAAACTTATTTTTTTTTTTTTGCCTTTTGCTTTCTTTTATATCTGGGATAAGCTACACATGTTAAGTGTGAGTCTTAATACCGTGAAATTTGTATTCTTGGGATGAAATAAACATTTAAGAATAAAATGAGTTTAGTCAGTAAGACTCATCCTCGATGCATATATTTTTGTCATAGATCTGGGTTTGCTTTTTTCTACACTCATTTTTCCATTATACATTCTTCCTATTTTTAGGATATTACCAGTCACCAAGAAAAATCCAACTAGCTGTACACCCTTTTCTACCTGACTTTATTTTTGATTTCAGACATATATTTGGTGAGGTAGAAAGTCGAATCTTTAAACACAGCATCTTCATTGTAGAAATAGGCAAAGCCTTAGGGATGAGGCAAGTAATTCTGAGATGACTAAGACTGGGTGTATCTGCTTTAGAAAAGAATGCTACCAAGTACACGATAGACTACAACCCGTCAATCAAGAAGGATCCCACAGGAGCTCTCCTGAATGTTTTGGGAAGCTCTTGTGGTACATTCATACTTTTGTTGCCAGATATAATTATGTCCTTGCTTCCCCATGATAGGAACCAGGCATTTGGGAAAGGTACAATTACATTCCCATTGGTGGTGTAATAATATTCCATGACAGAAAAATATAGCCACCATATGTTGTATTTGGTAAGTTAAAAAAATTTCCAAGTTGCAGAGGCTGTAATTTGAAACATGAAGTATCTCCTTTTATATAGTATTTCTAATGGTACATTGGTTTATTACGCTGTTAGCCTCTCAAACAGAAAATTTTTTTCTACCCCGTTAGCCTCTCAAATAGAAAATTTTTTCTTTTAAACAATACACTTTCAAACTTAAGTTAAAGCCATTATTATCTATATCTTTCATTATAAAATAAATGATGATTATTTGTGTTTTGACTACGGTGTAATGTTTAGAAAACAACTTAAAATTTACCTGATAAAAATAAAAAAATACACCCACTAGAATTTTATACAACTTTTGTTCAACACCATTTTTTTCAGAAGTATATGAGGGGATAATGAAATATGTTGTCCTCTTTGCAATTCAACTAATTAGCTTGGCTCTCTCTCTCTCCTTCTTTCTTTCTCTCTCTCTCCCTCTCTCTCTCTTTTTCTCTCTCCAGAGAGAAAGAAAAGGGGACTGGCTTTTTAACATAACTAATCTTTCTTTGTCCACAGATGGAGGATGCCTTGAAGGCCGCAGACACTATTGGCTACCCTGTGATGATCCGGTCTGCGTATGCACTGGGTGGGTTAGGTTCTGGAATTTGTCCCAATAAAGAGACCTTGGTGGACCTTGGCACAAAGGTAAGTATATTCCTGAGCACAAAGAAGGTGATTTGATGAACCTATTCACTTAGAGAAAGTTATGACCTTCCTATCAATGTCAAATGTTTTCAAATGGCTTACTATGAGAGGGCAAACGAAGCCTTGCTCCAGAACCCAGCATAACCCATATGACTTGAGGTAAACCACTGATCACTCAACCTATCTGTCCATTTTCCTTATGCTGACGTACATTAATCTACCTCTCACTTCCTCTATTTTACAGTCTACTCTAAAACATTCAGTTTGCTAAAATATATTTTACTGGTTGAGAGAAAAGCAGAATAAAATGCCCACTTTTTCACAATACTTTTGAAAAAAATTTGCTAAGGACACAGTCTCTCCCCAAAGTGCAGATGTCAAACTACGAACAGTATTAAGCTCTCAGTTAAGAAAAATAAAAAAGAGTGACTTTTGCCAACTACTGTGCAGAAACAGAATGGAAGGGAGAGTAGAAATACAGTTTGCTTTCTAGCAAAAGCACATCAATGCATCACTAAATGCATTTTGGGAGATTTAATGAATCCATCTCAACTAAAAAAAATGATGGTCTACATAAAACAGATATAAATACATGAAACCTTACTCCAGAATTGTTCATATTCTGCTTCTGGAGAACCATCCACAAGGTGCTCCGGGATGACTTTGAGTGAGGAGATGCAGTTGTATCTAGGACATCTTTGCAGTGTGGGGTGAATATGACGTAACTGTTTTACATCCATTTGGAGGACTTTAGTCTCACACAATTAAAAGACTTTCATTTCTTACTTTAGAACTAAAACAATTAGCTTTAAATACAAATAAATACAGTTCAATACACTTGAAAACTTGCAGTGACAGTGTTACAAGCTAACAAATTAAATTTAGTTTTCTAAAGTTGCCTAAATTATTCATAATGAAGTAACACATTTATTATGAATGGTTTCTTTGTGTATTCTGGACTTCAGAGTTATTTATTTAAGGCAAAAATATTTTTATGTAGTTATAAAATGTATTTACTATAGCATGGTACATGTTATGGATCTTCTTAATATTAGCAATATACTAAGTGAAAATAAACATAAATTTCTCCTGTATTAAATATATTTTTCCATAAAACGAATAATTTTGAATGATCAAATTTTATATAGAACATTTATAATGCAAGATAGTTATGGAATAAAATATTTTTCAATTATTTCTATTCTGCTAAAATAATCAATGGTTGTTGAATACTTTTCCTAGTTGAAAACCCTTTATTTTTCCCCTTGAGATTAATTAATCATATCATTGCATCTTAATCTATTCCTTTATTAACTTGAGATTGTAATTAGAGCCACTAAATGCTGTGCTGCATCATTTAGGTATTTAAGTTAACTGTGGAGTAAAATTGAAGACTTGAAAAACTAAGGCTAGGAGATTGGTTGAAATGATGCCAATTTTTCTTGTATTTAAATATCTATTGTAGTTTACTAGAATACACAATTTCTTTTCTCTGTCTCAGGTTTCTCTTCTTTTTGCAAACAACCTGAATGACAAATTAAGTCATTATTCATTTGTTCACAGTAGCTCCAGAATGTCCCCAATGCTATGAGAGCCTCAGCATGGGCAGGTGTGGTAGCAAAAGAGTCCTGTTTTTCAGTTGCATGTGTTGAAGTCTTTAGTGACAACTGAGTTTGTGGAAAAATGCTGTGTTGAGCTACCTCAGGGAAAATTTAAATTGAGTTGTCATTTCATCATGCAGCCTACTAATAATGTGAAATTAAATGAAAGTTATTTCCATTGTACTGACATCCCAAGTCAAATATATTATGAGACAAAAGGATATTTTTGTCTCCAATTGTCAGTCACCACATGTCTTAAGGTCAGAGATTGCCTCTTTCATCCTTTGAGATCAGCATTCTACCATACTGTGAGTATGCAGTAAATATGAAATGGTAATTACACTAATTCATATCTGTCTAATCAGCCATGTATGATATACGACTCAGAGTATTTAAGCACTTAGGCAGTGATTAACCATAATAATAGCTGCATATGAGTCTTCTAATTCCCAAGTTGCATATGCCATTTTGGTTAAATGTTTACAGCCATCATCATCTCCATTTTCTTCTTCATCAACACCAACTAACTTTTATTGTGTGTGCCACTGTACAAACTACCCTCAGTTATTTTAGAGAAAGCCAGAGTCTTTAGACTTATTTTTCCACATTTATTTGTACTTATCACATTTTCTAGTTTCACAGAAGCCTAACTACTGAAATAATTTCATTTCCCTCTGCCTGATTGCTCAATTATTTTCTCTTTTTCCTAAATTAGTTTGATTTAATGTCACATCAGCACTTTGAATGGCAAGCCTCAATAACCCAAATCAAGCATATTCACTGCAGGATACTATTCCTGGTCTCACTGATTTTCTGACACCCTATGCCTTCTGGAAGGTGGGGGAGAACAGAGATGAGGTTCTAGACTTTAGTGCTGACCAGGATTTGGGTCAGAGCACTTTTCTTAATGTCCTTGTTTAAACCAGAGTCTTTCCTTAAATCTTTGGTATTTGTGTCATCAATTTCCAGGCATTCGCTATGACCAACCAGATTCTGGTGGAGAGGTCAGTGACAGGCTGGAAAGAAATAGAGTATGAAGTTGTCCGTGATGCAGATGATAACTGTGTTACTGTCTGTAACATGGAAAATGTTGATGCCATGGGCGTTCACACAGGTAGGTAAAGAATCTACAAGAATTATACCTTTTCCTTAAGACTCTGATCACCATGGCAACTTATATAAAGTACTTATCATTTATATATAGTGTTTTAGAACAATATAAACTGTCTTATCTTGAGTTTGGAATCCACAGAATCTCTCTTCAGTATGATAGTTATCCCGAGTTTAACTGAGGAGAGTCAGATAAGTGATGAATTTGAGTGAAAGCTATGACAGTGTGTGGAAGTCAAGACGAGTCTGCGAATGCATAAAACACACTGATGTGCTAGGCACCAAGGGTTTGAGAAAACAGTCTCACTAGTGATGAAAACAGATTTTTAGAAAGTTGGACTAATTGGCTTTAGATGACAAAGACGATGACTTCCATTCCAGAAATGCTGAATTGAAGATGTAGTAGGAACTTTGGAGAATGGAGTTAGGACTTCAGTGGGATGCATGAGAATACATAAATTAAAAAAATTATCACAAAGTCTTTGGAAATCATTTAGTATAGAAGAACTGATTGAAACTAGAGGCACGTACCTTTTTAAGGAGATAGGCATAGGAGGAGGAGGGAAGAGAGTCACATTTTGATAAAATGGTAAAACATTTGAACTTCTAGGGCAGAATAAAGATAATTAGCATTGAAACTAGGGAGATAGAGAGAAAAAATTAGATGGAATAATATCAAGATGGTCAATACAAAAACATATTTTACAAAAGAGTTTCCTTGTGGCAGTATTAATTCCTATGACAGACCAAAAATGAAAATTTAATTGGGGTGTTCAATGTTTAAAAAATTAGATATTCTACTTAGTTATGAGACCAATGTGGAATGGGAGTATATGATAAGGAAGGATAAGTAACTTGACAAGCTTTGAAGATGTTTAGTGATGAAGAGAATGAAAGGTTTGTGTGTCTGACAGAGTTCGGGATGGGTTACTTGAGTGGGTCACTGAACATATCTACATGTGGAAGGTAGGAGAACAAGGATTCTGGGATTGAAGATTCAAAGGCTTCTCATGTTAGAGAATGACAGTGGAAGGAGAACAGGAGAGCTTTGAACCCATCTAGACACAAGCAGAGAATATTTGATGGAAGGAAAAACTTCGGAGACAATTTGAGATGAAGAAAGAACAGTTTAAGAGATCAATGATAATCTAGTAAACTGATAGTTAAGCTTTACCAACTAGACAAAAATGGCTGAAGTTAGGGGGATTTCTATAAGTATGGGCAAAAAAGAATTATGGAGAATATCTGTTATCTCAGTCATATGAATTCAAATATTAATTTTAAACCTTTCTTCAAGTCTTCAGCCTACTCTATGCCCTGTATTGTTTTAGTGGATTAAGTCAGTCCAGTTGGTTATTAAAATATTCCACAAAATAATGAGTGCTGCTTGTGTTAATAGGTGATTCAGTTGTTGTGGCCCCTGCCCAGACACTCTCCAATGCAGAGTTCCAGATGCTGAGACGCACATCAATCAATGTTGTTCGCCACTTGGGCATTGTGGGAGAATGCAATATTCAGTTTGCTCTTCATCCTACTTCTATGGAGTACTGCATTATTGAAGTGAATGCCAGGCTGTCCCGGAGCTCTGCCCTGGCCTCCAAGGCCACTGGGTAAGACCACAATAATTGACCAAAGCCTTTTAATTTCTCTGCTGGCAGAAATGGGAAATTGGCTTTCAGTGGAAGACCATTCTGTATTTGCAAGAATCTGACCCCTCTTCCTGTGTTCCAGCTCCAGAACATTTGGGGAACCCTCAAGGACATAGTTATTTATGATCTCTCTGGCAATTGAGACAAATGATATTGCCAGCTGATTTTATTTGTTGGCTAATCATAAAGCAACAATTTCTAGGGCAGGATAAAGAGAATTAGTGTTGGAGCTAGGAGGGTAAATCTGGATGTTCCAAGCAGGTTATGAAAAATATGTATCTTAATTGCACTTTGAAGATGTTTTTAGAAAGTGACCATTGATCTTTAATTTTACTTTTCTACTATCTATACAAGTGGTTGATATAATATACTTTATTTAACCCAAGACCAGTATGGATTATTTTGACTTTGGAAATGTACACAATAACATTTACAAAATTATCTATCAACTTATAATTAACAATTTTAAAAAAATTCACAAGAATAAACAATGCAGGATCTTTCCATGGATAAATGTTACAAGCAAGTAAGTAAGTTTGATGTCCATTTAAAAGCTGCTAACAAGCATAATTGGAAGGAAAGGAAAGCCTCTTATTTCTATTGCTACTTTTAGCACCTGACATTTAAGTTATGTGGCATGTAAATGAAGAAAATATTTGCTTTTTTGGTATGTTTATGTAGCTACACAGTGGTGCAGGGTTGCAGGGCTCTGTGCATGAGTCATGAGACCTGACTTCTTGCTTGGTTCATCAGTTGAGTTTGATATAGCACTCACTTCCTTCTTTTTCTTTGTTAGATAGGAACTTGTACTAAATAGCTCACATCTAGTTCCATAGTTCTGTTATTTTTATCAAATACGATTATCTAAACTGACATTCTAGAGGATAGCCAAGCTTCTAGAGTGTTAGCGTTCACAAGAGCCCAAATACTTGGAGATAGAACCAGGGCTGATGCGAGTCTTTATGCTCTGGCCTTTTATAATATACACTAGCACTAGCTGTCTCTTTAGATACAGGCAGCTACATGTGTTTTTTTTTTTTCAGAATATTTTGCAGATTCTAAACTGAGTAGACATTAAACACAAGTAGTGAAGGTAAAATTTATTTATCAAGAAACCAATCGATTTTGTGTTGAAGGGATAAAAGCCAGAGGCTGTAGCAATACAAACTGGGACTAAAAGTGGATTCTCAGCTGCTGTGTGCTTTAATCATGTATCACATTATTTTTTAAATGGCCAGGAAATACTTATACAGGGGACAAATTAAGTGTGTTTTATATTTTGAAGGAGACTAATGCTACAATTTTAAAAATAGATTTTTTCATATTTGGAGTTGTTTTCAGTACTCATTGCTTAAGAAAAAAAAAAAAAACCCAAAAGGTAGAATAACTGTGTTTCCTGCATTACAGCTACCCACTGGCTTTCATTGCAGCAAAGATTGCTCTAGGAATTCCACTTCCAGAAATCAAAAATGTTGTATCTGGAAAGACATCAGCCTGCTTTGAACCCAGCCTGGATTACATGGTGACCAAGATCCCTCGCTGGGATCTTGACCGTTTTCATGGAACATCCAGCCGAATTGGTAGCTCAATGAAAAGTGTAGGCGAGGTGAGTCCAGGATTTAGTACTCTGTTCAAATTATATTTGGTCTCAGTAATCTTGTCAGCTTCTTAATATCATTGCAAGTCAAAAGGTTGACTGAATCCTGGGTTCCCGGCTGGATAACACAAAGAATTTTTATTCTCTCTTTAGTGTTTTAAGATTGCTCTTTTTGAGATTTAGTATGTTATTTATTTCATAATATTTTTATGAATTTGGAATTTCATACAATAGTAAGGTTATATATATGTATAACACATATATAAACCTCACAGCTACATGTAGATATAGCTGAGATAGAATTTGTCTTTTAACCAAATCTAGAAATGAAACAGTATAAAGGATAATATAAGGGCTGGAAGACAGTTAGTGGGTAAAGTATTTGCTGTACAAGCAGAAAGTCCTGATTTGGGTCTGAGCATCTACATAATGTTAAGTGTGATGGTGTGTACCTTTGATCCCATTACTGGGTTGGATAAAGTTGGGAAAAAGGTAGGAGAGTGTAGACAGGCACTGGCCAGAGCTTCCCTAGCCACCCAATTTAGCTAAATTGCAAGCTTCAGGTTCAGTAAGAGATTCAGTAAGAGATCTCAAACACTAATATGGAGAGGCAGTTTAGGACTCATCCCAATTTCTAGCTCTGGCATCCACAGCACAGGGATCAATAAGTTCACGCCAAACACCTACGTGCTAATACACGAATATATCCCACATATAAAACTGCCACAAAGCATAAACTCTTCATGACATTCCAGGTCATGGCCATTGGTCGCACCTTTGAGGAAAGTTTCCAGAAGGCTTTGAGGATGTGCCACCCATCTGTAGATGGCTTCACTCCTCGGCTCCCAATGAATAAGGAATGGCCAGCAAACCTGGATCTCAGGAAGGAGCTGTCTGAACCCTCTAGTACTCGCATCTATGCCATTGCTAAGGTAGGATGGGATGAGGTACCTGCAACGGCCTTGAAATCTAGTCAGCTTGGCAACCAGTTGCAAAGCATCTTCTGACTTCTCCATGTGTGACATCACACACCTGTGCTTCTACTTTGTCACTCTCACACATAGAGAAATACATATCTCTTCTCTCTCACACACACACTCTGAATTTCATCAGACATTGTTTTAATTGAGTAATAAGATGCATTTTTCTTAAAATTTAGCTTGAGGCTTAGACCTCAGAGCACATTACACTTTTAAAAGAATCACACAAGGCAAAATAGCCCTTCCTCTTAGTATACACAGCACTGGTACTTTAAGATTTTATAGTACTTATTTGGCCTTTCTTGTGATCTTTATCAATGTTCTTTGAAAATGCACGCAACTGTATTTAGAGAAGAGATCTATATATTAGTATGGTATAGCGCATCCTACCAAAGACTAGGGCATAAATAATCCCTTTTGCTTTTTTCTGTGTTTGAACATCAGGCTATTTGGACTATGATGGTAGATTTTTCTATGTAATTATCTTATTGGTGTTACTTTTAGAACAAGAATCCCCTCATTTCTCATTTCACCCCCTAGTTCCTTTACATGCAAATAAAGCACCATTTTATTCTCCATTCACATTTACTGTGCTTAGGTTTTGAAGTTTCAGCTCATCTGATTTTATGAGAAGTGACTTGGGCAGCTGGAATCTGTCTGGACAGAAATCCCTAAATGGCATTTTGACATTTAAGAAAGCACAGGCATTAATCCTCCAACAGTGTCAAACCACACTGGGTCCACAACGCTCCCTTGGCCATTTTATGTGTGTGTGTATGTGGGATGAGTTAGTAAAAATATGAATTTTATCTTTAAAGAAGAAATCTGACTTATATAATGCCTTTGTAGCAACAGAAAAAAAAATGACGTTTACGATTTGGAATCACTACAACTGAGAAGCGTTTAGGGGCAGTCGTGCAGAGAGCTGACAAAGAACAAGGGATATGTGTTTCATAGCATTTGGTATACACTCTCCTTGTGCTTATGGTTTCTACATGTAAAGTTGTCAAGTCCTATTGAAATTCTGGGAGAGAATTATTTTCTTTGATGAATATTTTCTAATCTTGAGTGCCAAAAATGTTGTTTTTCTGGAGTGTGGGGGTATAGCAACAAAGTGAAATTTTTCTAGAAGGCCATTTCATTGTATTTATTGTTCCTCTCTTAGTCTTTATTTAAAAAGCCATTCTTGACATTCTTGTATGTGTGTGGATGTGGAAATCAATCAATCAATCTATCTGTCTGTCTGTCTATCTATCTATCTATCTATCTATCTACCTACCTATCCTCCCCCTCCTACCAGGGAAGAGCAATAAATGGATTTTTCCCTCAAATCTAGCAATCATGTTTCTTCCACTTCAAGCAGATGAAAAAGGACAGCATTTCCTAGTTCCCAGCCAGGCTGTAAAACTCAGGGAAACCTCTCATTCTCTTCTAACCGACTTACAAAGGATGGGAACACAGGACAAATATGTGGAGGTTCATCCTGCACAGAGCACGCTGTGTACAAGCAAGGAGTGCAGGCTGTGGAATATAAATGATTGTCTGCCAGAGTGCCAGGACAAGGAACTGATTTCTGTTTGTTAGAGGCCATCATTACTGCTCATATCCAGAGCTACTAGGAACTTGGTGATTTTGACAAACAATGTAAGGACAGTGCAGGGCTTACAGGGAAAAAGATTGAAGTCAGGGTGTAAATCTCTACCTTCTTTCACGATTCCCTGAAAAGGGCAGCATAGTCTGAGGTCTGGCTTTAGCAGCAGTCTTATTTCAGGATGACTGGATCATCACCTCTTTTGATTTGGGGAGAATGCAGGGCATTAGTTTTGATTTGAGGAACATTTGAGCAACCTCAAAAGTGTTTGGGGTCATTGTATACTTCATTACAGTGGGCTAGGATGGCATAGTTGCAGTGTAGAAGGGTGAAGTCTCATGACTAGCAGGCTTGCTTCATGATGGAAACAGGGACTCACTATAGGTTCTCCTCCCTCAGAGGGGAATGGGTACTGGATTATAGGCCCTTGTTCATGTCACCCCCTATGATGTAATCTGCAACAAGTATGAGAGTCTTATTCTCTGTGTACCTTATATTGTGAATGGCTGGCAGCTTTTAATTTCTTAGGCTATATGATCATGGTTTTGTGAATTACTAAGAGTAATATGAATAAAATTAAAATGTGACACTGAATGTTTTCACTAAATGTTATTATATTCTAATCAGGTGATTTGTGAATCATTTTGTAAAATCATGGACTTTCTGACAGTAGAAATAAGTAAAGCTTTAAGAAAACTAAACTTTACTGATTTGAATGTAAAGGTGGAGTTACTAGTTTTTTGCATTTCTCTTCTAACATATAAAGTGTCATTCTAAAATCATTTTGAAATAGATATTAGGAAAAAGAAATAGATAATAGACATTTATTATTTTTCACTGGATATGTATGTATATATATATGTACATTTTCATGAATATAAATAATAACAATGGAGAACTTTTGAGTTAGAAAGGTTGGGGTTCCGGAGTTATCTATTTTAGCTACTGCATTAAGCTCACTGAATAGTTAGCATTTTGCTTTGGAGAAACTGTCTAAGTGAGCTTAAGAAAATGGCAGGAGCTGCAAATAGAGCCTGATTATAATGTCTTTAGAGCCTTCTTAATTCCAAATAGATACTTTAGAAAATAATAACACATAAATAGGAAGAGGAGGAGACAGGACTTATTGAGACTGTTCTGAGCATGTACTACTACTCTTGCCACTCAAAGTATTTCCTCTACATGCTATTTGAGGGTGCAGATAGCAGCACCCTACATTTATTTCACGGAACACCAATGAGTCAGTCTCATAGCTCTGTTGGTAGCTTGGCCCTAGGTTCTCTAAATACCATAGAAAGGAATGCCTCTCATGTTTTCAACTAAATAAGCCATTTAGAAAATGGTTGCTAGGGCAAGTGTTTGCTTTTCTTCTGGCAGGCCTTGGAAAACAACATGTCCCTCGATGAAATTGTGAAGCTCACATCCATTGACAAGTGGTTTTTGTACAAGATGCGTGACATTTTAAACATGGACAAGACGCTGAAGGGGCTCAACAGGTAAGAGGATTGCTTTGAACCACTCTACATACTTCTGGTACACTCTTATACAGCCAGCAGAAAGTCTGCTGCAGGGAGCTGAATAATGCCAACATTAGGAAAAGGTAGCTATTATCAACAGATGACTGATGGCTTTTCAGGTTTTTATTAATATTTTGAGTTATTTCTACTTTCATTATCAACATAAAATGTGATTTCTTTTTTTTAAATTTATTTATTTTTTATGTATACAGTATACAGAAGAGGGTAGCAGATTATCATAGATGGTTGTAAGCCACCATGTGGTTGCTGGGATTCGAAATCGGGATCTCTGAAAGAACAGTCAGTGCTCTTAACCTCTGAGCCATCTCTCCAGCCCCAAATGTGATTTCTTAACTAAGTCTTTTGAGCTAGAATAATTAGTGTACATTTATAAATGTTTATTAATTTATACATTGTTCATCAGAAATATATCAAATGATATTTCAGTTTTATGTACATTTTCTTCTCACTTTTGAAGCCGATTTCTACTTTTAATATTAAGCTATAAATTGCTCTGTATCAATAGAGAATTTACTCTTCTTGCATGCTACCAATATTTTTAACATGGGAACGTTCACTTCAGCATATAAATAAGCTATGCTCATGTGTTTGTAACAGCCTCTTTACCTCTCATTAGTTTACAATTTTTATTTCTTCATGGTCATTATTTACAAATTTCATTTTATGTTGAGGATATTTTGATAATGGCATATATTTAAAATTTATCATTTTGCCTTTTAATTTGAAGATTGCCTATGAATTAGACAGGTTTTTACACATATATCTTTAAAAAGAGGAACATATATATTACCAAATTAAGATGTAAGGTCATCTTTAACTTCTCTCTCTAATATATCAAAACACATTATTGTTAGAAATCTCATTTCCAAACCTATGGATATATTTAGAGAAAGAAAGATTTGATAGTATAAATTCTTTTTAAATGACTTGGAGAAATGCACACAATTTAATTATGTAAAATGTTGGGCCAATGGGAGATCCAGAAGGTGGGTTGCTCCTGTGTTTAGCACTGACCACAGACAGCAGGGCTATTGCATTGCCTAACTGAGGTGTTCACATAGCAGCAGGCAGTGAAACACCCTAATAAGATCAGTCTTTGAAAAATCTACATACTAATTACCCATGTTTAATTTTTGATTTTGTACACAAGGATTTTGCCAAACAAAGACAAGCCTGGTCACCATTGCCCGTAACCAACCTTTTAAGAGCTTGTGTAAAATGAACAGTAGTCAGCAAATAAGACAGAATGGAGCCTCTACAGTAGTCAGAAAATAAGACAGAATCAAGCCTATACATTTGTCTAA
Organism: Sigmodon hispidus; assembly: GCA_004025045.1. Classification (NCBI taxonomy): domain Eukaryota; kingdom Metazoa; phylum Chordata; class Mammalia; order Rodentia; family Cricetidae; genus Sigmodon; species Sigmodon hispidus. The sequence goes on from PVIH01000519.1 coordinate 231,282, forward strand.
GGATTTTGCTGACTTAGGGCTTCTTTTCTTGGTTTATGATGCCAGTAGAGCTTCTTCTATGTAGAGTTATATAGCTTGTTCTACTGTTCAGTTTTAGGCAAAGGATATCAAAAGCCCATGCAAACACTCCAGTGTTATCACACGGGGGCGCTAAAAACCCACAGTATGCCAAACAGACCTGGTGTAGAGAAACCAGATACTACTTTGATTGAAGCATACACTTGATTGATATTCATTCTGATTTGGGGGCAAATGTAATATTTTAATTGAATACTTTCGTTATAGCTAGAACTCAGGTTGATGTTTCAGGGAAGCAGAAATAGGTGTATATAGATAGGAAACAGGCATTTGGAGGAGAACAGCTATCTCTGTAGGAGTCTCAAACTATCATCTCTACTTCAGATTCTACTGCATGTACTTGCTGACATTTTGACAGTTTTACTTTCCATTTTCTGACATAAGCACATTCATAATTAAGTATTCTTTCCTTTGTTCATAATGATCTGCATAAAGCTACCATAGAGATTTTAAAATAATTTAAAAACGTTATCTATTATGTTTTGAAGCTTTTCTAAAGACCTGTAGTGAGACTCAAAAAGCAGTGAAACTAAATTTTATGTTAATTACCTGAGTGATTCTGTCTGTACTACTCACTTTCTTTTTGCCTTCCACTGATTTAACACATAGCAATGTGATGGTTGTTATAAATGTTACATATGTAAGAGGAATGGATGGCCACTGAGGCTTGCTGCTTCAATTCTTCTATGAAATACAAGTGCCTGAAAGTCAAAGTTGACTGGTTCTATGTATTTAAGACTCAAATTTTCTAGCCCAGTTTTGATTTTTCTTACCATTATCCTGGGCTATGAGGTCTTTTATTTCTTCAGAACCTTTTAAATGCCCATAAAGGTTTAGTTTTCAAATCATACATAATTCCCAAAATAACAGAAGCACCTTATCACCAGTTGACATCAAGCAGTAAACTTACACGTTGCCAATTTGGATAAGGGATGAAAAGGCCAATTATTCTTTTTCACATTTGCATTTGTTTGTGTTTTACTTTGTTTTAAAACCTTAGCTGTTTCCATGTTGGAAATCTGACTTTGGAGGTTGGCCCAGAAGGTATTTATTTATTTGATGTATGTTGTGAGGACTCCAAAATTTTCCTGCCTTCGCATATCTCTGGTGTTCATGTGTACAAATTCTTTTGCAATTTTCACATAGATTTCTGGGGAAATAGAAAGCAAAGGTCTCTCACTTGGGAGAAGACCAGCTACATGAACAGGGGACAAATATGGAATACTTGACGTGGGTTTTTTTCATCTTGTTCTTTCCTTCTGTATTTAAGATACTCAGGCTGGGGGCCCATATAGATTAGTTTTCTATACTACCTACCCCCTGAGGAATTATGGGCTTATACTTATTCTAGACTAATATTCTTTCTGCTATGTATACATAGTAGTTTTTAATGTAAAGCTCAAATAATAAAAGGATCAAGTTTTTATGTTACATGTCAAGAGCCCAAGAAGGGCACATTTTCCCCTTGAAATAACAACTGTAAATAACTTTAGATATATGCATTCAAAGATTCATTTTTAAGAGATACTTACACATTAAATTTGCTGATGTAATTTACCATGTATCATTCTTTAATTTTATTTATGATACTTTGACATCTGTTTTAATAATAGATCCATTTTTAAGGAGGCCATGCTAATGATCCAAACACAATCATCACCAAAGGCCAATAGTTCTGTGCTATGATAACAAACACGAATTCTCATCTACAGTTAGTCATGTTGTAATGCTCTGAAATCTAATAAACATATTTACTAGGAGAGAACAATATCACTCAAACTGTAAGAAGTCTGTGCCTCATGATTTTACAGTCTTCTAAAATTAAAACTAGAATTTAACCCAACTTTCCAGTGCCAATCATATACTCATGTATTTAGAATATGTGTGAATGTCTACCAAGAGGGATGTGGGTCAAGTGACTGAACAAAGGTGTGAGATAAAGAAATAAGTAATGTGAGAATTATAGCAAGGTATTCCCCTTCCATGAAGGGTACTGTAAAACATGTGGTGTTCATCAGTATTATCATTTGAGGTAAAATATAAAGGGTTCAATGTTTCTCCCTCATATCTTTATTTCATTTTTCCTTTATGAAGGAAAAAAAAATCTATGTACCTATCATCTATGTACCTATCTAATTATGTAACAATCTATGTATCTATGTATGTTTCTGTGTATCTATGTATGTATCTCAGTATCTGTGTATCTATGTATGTATCTCTGTATCTCTGTATCTATCTATCTGTCATCTATTATTCTGTTGTTATTATATCCCAACTGCAGTTTCCCCTCCCTGTTTTCCTCCCAGTCCCTTCCCTCCCTTCCACACATTCCCTCTCCCCTACATCCACTTTTCCTTTTCCTTCAGTAAAGGGCAGTCCTCCCAAAGATATCAACCAAACATGGCATATCAAGTTAAAATAAATCTAGGCACATCTCCTCATACTAAGCTTGGAAGAGGAAACATGGTAGGAGGAAAAGGGTCCCTAAATCAGGCAAAAAGTGTCAGACACAGTGCCTGCTTTCACTGTTAGGAGTCCCACATGAATGCCAAGCTACACAACTGTAATATATATGTAGAGAACATAGGTCAGACTCATACAGGCTCTGTTATTGCTGTTTCAGTCTCTGTCAGCCCCTATGCCCCTTGTTAGTTGATTCTGTGGACCATGTTCTTGTGGTGTCTTAACTCCTTGGGCTCAGTGTCTTAACCCTAAATGTTAACCCTATCATTACTCAGTTCAGTTCATTGTAATCACCAATCCATTGGCATAGAAATAATGACATAATGGTGCTTTGAAAACAATATTCATATTTACTAATCAAGATGATAGTCATTATTTAGAAAAATTCAGCCAAAATTTCCCCCTTTTCACTTGTGTTCCCTGACTTTTATTTTGTCTTTGATTATTTAATGTTGGTGAAGAAAATGTTAGGGAAATTGACCATCCTAGGCAGTTCATCACATTAATAAATGGTACACTGACATTAATCAACGAGCTAACAGCATTTATGTGAGTTATTTGTTTAGACTTTCAGTAATTTCTCTTTACTGAATGTTATATGAATTATGTTATGTAGGACACACACACAAATATGCATTTGAAATGGAATTTAGAGGTTTAGTAATTCCCAAATATACCTACTAACTTCACATTGATAGATTATTAGAAGGAGTTTGAGAAGTTAAGATTGTTTGAATTTCTAGGGGTATTAAATATGTGCATATAGACACACATACATTATGGGTTTAAATAGGTGTCTTAGGTACCATCTGGAAGAACTAAGACTACATGCAATAAATGCAATAAATACCTCTAGAACAGTTACGTTTGCCAGTAGAGGCATGGTGTCTATCACCATGCAGCTAGTACCTATGATAAATATTTTAATTGTATTAACAATGACTAGACAAATATAGGCTCAGAGATTCCTTAGCTGGAATGACATTGATCTAACTAAAGAAGAAAGAGAAATATAACAAGGTTAATTTGTGAGTAGGAATTATTTTAGGACCTTATGCTCCAAACATTTTATTTATAGCATCAAATTGAATTTGACAGTTTTCTGTTAAAGCCAACCATACTCTTTAAATAAATATGTATATCTCAGAAAAAATATAAGCCCCTGTATATCTCTATTGCTCTCAAGTTGTGTGTTTTCAAACGTTATTCTTTCTTTTGAACTCATTAGCTAATTCTAATATTACCATTTCAAGGATGTTATTACACCTGCCTAAGTTAGAGAATTTTACATTTTAAAAAACTGGCTAAAATAAAGCTGCATTAAGCTCTACAGTATTTCAAGTGCCTATTTTAGAGATGAGATTGCCTGTCCATGTAACATCACCAGATGGAAGATGTCTCATCATTAATGGTGATTGCAGTTTACCTGGAATGGTCCATCTTGTCCTCTGGCTTTTATGTCACGTTAGAGATAACTGTTTAAAGGATTTTTTTTTTTTTACCATTTTTAGATGTTCAAAAGTAGTGTATAGACCCAGTGAGACACATTTTAGATTATGTAAACTTTAGCAGCTAAGATTTGGGTTTATTTCTGTATGAATGATTGACATAAATTTGCTATTGGTTCCCAGAAAATACAGAATTTACTTTTATTCAATATTGTATGGGCTTCTATGATTTTTATGCTATGCCAATTTTGATAATATTAATATTCTCTTCCCCTTTAACTGCCCCTTACTGTGATAGTCAATGTACTATAGAAGGAAAAGTACAATTTTCAAGGGTCCAGTTTTCATCCGAACTGCACTATGTTCAAGTGATAAAGTATGCCCATTGGTGGGGGCTGAAAAATCACAGGCATGCCTATTGCTTAGGGAGACAATCTCAGGCAAGCCTGGTAAGTTCTGCTTGGGCATTCAAGTGCTAAATTGAGCTCAGTAAAGTCGGCCATTTCCCTGCAGCCACAAACTTCTGGCTGATGTAATAATGCAGGTGTCACCTTAGCCGGAACAGTCCCTTTGAATGCCCTCTCCTACACAAGCCAGTTTCTATTGACTTTTTATTTAACTTGCTCACAAGGCATGGCGAAATCAGACAAGAACACTTTGTGCTTACGTTTGATTGGAGTTTCCAGGGGAAAGTGTCACCCATGCGTTGTTATTACTTAGACATAAGAATGAGATTGTCTCTACTTTAGCTCCTTGGGTTAATTTATAATTTCTGGGTTAAAATATTAAATATAGAAGCAATACTAGAAACATATAAATAGAACATACTTGCCTATTATAATTTATATATTTTAGAATAGCATATGTTTATAATACTATTTATTTTTTGGGTAGAGAACAGGATGAAGAGAGTAGGATCCTTCAGTGCAACCCTCAGATTGAGTTCCCAGGAAATGTCACTTCACATCAGTACCAACTTATAGTACTTCATAGTTTTATCCTAATGATGACAAATGTCCTCTTCTTATTTTACTAATCTGACATACAAGTTGTGAATATGTGACATTCAAAGCACCCACTTTTCCAGTTATGACATACTACTATTCTGTGTCTTTTGTCTTCATATTCATAGTCACCTATATAATGAACTTATTTTTTTAAATTTTTATCTTCGATTTGTTGATTTTCTGAGACAATATTTTAGGAAGCCTTGCCTTACCTTGAACTCACTAGATGGTTGAGGGTGGCTTGGATATCCTGATGCTATTGCCTCTGCCTCCGAGGTGCTAGGATTACAGTTATGTGCCATCTCATCTGGATAATATTGAAGAACACGTAAAGAAGAATTTTTTTTTAAAAAAACAGGAATATTGCTATGGGAAATTTTAAGTCTCAAAACTAATACAAAAATGCATTATGATTTTAGCTTGCTTTTATGTTTTATGTGACAAGATGGGCTATTTTAAGTGATCTCATGAAAATAATATGACTCTATTAATTTTAACTAAGAATCTATTATACATGGTACAAAAATTTACACAAAACATTTAATGCCCTGAAATAACCTTATTTATTAGTTAGTAATTTCATAGCTTTGACAATTGTGAATTTTTCAAGGATAGATGCAGTCTTAGGATTCTGGCATAGATAAAATGTGTTTTCTTTCACTGAAGAGCTTTTTTAGAGTTATATTCAGTTAATTCTTGAAATTCATATTATGTTATATGTATTTCTGCATATTAATTTTACATATCCAAAAAATTTTAAAAACTTAAGTTGATTTAAAAGTACATACATTAGTGGTGTGTGAGTATGAATCTACTAACAAAAAATTAACAAAATAGGTTATATTGTCAGTGTGTCTAATCGCAGCACGATAGATTGAACATTTAATTGATGTTATTTTTCCTTTATTAGTAACCATGTTTATCTACTAGTATTTATTAATATATGTTTATTTGGTACCAATTGTGTGCAAGGCCTTGTACTCAGCCTAGTATAATTTGATGAAGAATAGTGGTCTGTCATTAACCTTTCTTTAGAGGGTTTATAGTCTGTATAGATAGCAGCACATAGAAAGGCTTCCTTGATGGACATACTAAATATGAAAACATTAGGAAAATTTAATAAGGCTAAAACTTAGAGGCCTCATCAGGCCTTTTATGCACAACTTATATCTCAATATAAGCGGTTTGAGAAAAATTCATCCCTATTTTACTCTACTAATAAGGGCCCTTGAATGCTTATGTTGATTCCCCCAAGATTTCTCAAGTGGTTCATGCTGAAGCCAACTCTGGGGCCAAAGGAAGTATGTTTTCTTTAAAAATACCTCACTGTCATGTCAGCAGCTTGGAGGGAGCATTTACTACAAATAAGACACTTTCAACCGTCGGAAACAGCATAGAGGGAGGGGAGAGAAGAGTGGAGGGCAATTTAGTGAGTCTATCAAAGCTGATTCCAGGGAGATAGGAGGGAAGCCATAGGCACAGAGTGAGCAATATGTGGTGGGAAATGCTGTTTTTTATGTTGTTTAATGAATGCAACAGTCTTAACTATTTAGTGAAGACAGTGTAAGAAGAGAGGTTAAACTGAATGTTGCCTAATTATTTGACCATCAGTTACAATAGTTAAAACTATACAGGTTCATTGTTCTATAGTTTATTATATGCATGGCATCGTTCTCCTAAATTACATTACAAATTCCACTAGGGAAAATAGTAAATATGCAAATGTCCTGATATATATTTTAAGTTAAAATTTACTATTTTTGTGTGTGTGTGATGTGAGTGTGTGATGTGTATGTGTGTGATGTGATGTGTGTGAGTGTGTGTGATGTGAGTGTGTGATGTGAATGCGTGTGTGAGTGTGTGTAATGTGAGTGTGTGTGATGTGCATGTATGTGTGAGTGTGTGTGATGTGAGTGTGTGAGATGTGCATGTGTGTGTGAGTGTGTGTGTGTTAGTATGTATGAGTGTGTATGTGATGTGTATGTGTGTATGTGTGTGTGAGTGTGTGTGATGTGTATGTGTATGTCTGTATGTTGTGTGTGATGTGTATGTGTGTGGGTAAGTGTGTGTGATGTGTGTGTGTGTGAGCGTGTGTGTGTCTGTGTATGTGTGAGTAAAGGCACATGCTATGGCTTGTGTAGTTGGAGGACATCTTCTGGGAGTTGGTTCCCATTTTCCATTGTGGGTCTGGGCCTGAACTCAGATCCTCCGGCTCCTGTGGCAAGCCCCATTACCTGCTAAGTCATCCCACATGCTTAATACACTTTTGCTCTAGTCTTTCATAGTAAGAACTTCCCTTGATTTGTTAGAGCATAAAATAGAATTCATCATTCTAAGGAAGAGCATAAATTCCAAAACATGTACAACTGATTTGCAGTTATCTATTTATCTTTTTATTTCCTTGGGAATCAGCGTAAAGCAAGCACTTAGTAAAATTTATATGATAGCATACCAATTAAATAAAGAAATATTATTGGTCTTAGTCAGAAATCAGAATTTCTCAGTTATAGCAAAGAAAGAAGCAGGAAATAAAGCACATGATTCCTGGTTTCTTAAAAGGACATACCAAATTACTAATTGCAAGATGGATGGTCCAAGAGATAAATGAGTGTGGCAGGAGATAGCATAAATCAGCATTGTTACATTCTCATTTTTTTTCTAATTATCTAGGAGGGCTCGAAATGAGCTGTTTACTAATAAAGGAAGCTTTATCTAATTATTTTGTAAAGTTAGAGATTATGTACACATAGCCACTAAGTACTAAAATTTTACAGGAGCAGAATAAAGTTGTTATTACTTATTGAAAATAGGTCACATTTTTATTCCTTTCCAGGAGAAAATCTGTTTCTTTGAATGTGTACATTTTTGAAGTTTTGACAAGAAAATTTCAACAATATTTTCAATTGTATTGAAGGATCTAGTTTACTTGGTAAGGAAGGTTAAGGCAATACACAGATATTGTAATGAAGACAACTGCATTTCTCTAGAGACCTTAAAGCACATTTGTATTGTGTATGATACAGATGGGAAATTGCATGGGCCTATTTCTTATAGATGGTGGGACTGAGTTGCACTGGGGTGTGCCATCGTTTATGTCCAGGGGAAGTGAGGGACTCCACTTCAGTACCTCTGCCTTCATTTCCAGTCACCAACCCTTTTCCAAAGCTTTTTAGAGACATGCCTTTTAAACAGACAGTTGGAGATCAGATCTTCTTAGTTGTCCTGTGGTGAGCTGCATGTTTTCCTGCCTGTATAGTTGGCCTCACTTAGAGCAGAAGTATTGTAATGAATGTGACCTTTTCTAGAGCTCTTCTGGGGAACATACAGGGAGCCTGACAGGGAAGAAACCCCCAAGGCCACATTTAGATGTAAACAGAAAATTTAAAGGCACAGAGATCTCAGAAGAGCCTTTAAAACATTTGCCTTATTAATGGTAACTTCTAACATATTTAATTATATGTATGTATTTAAAATAGTGCATGAGCCTTTTATTGGATATTGAGGTGTGATTTTCATTTTTATTGAATCATAAGCAGAGACAGAGAATTCAATTAATAATCGCTGACAAATAAAATGTGACTTATTAAGAATTAGAGTTGCAATAATCTATAATTTTTCCATAATTAGTAATTTGTAGTAATTCTTTTTTGAGACAGGATCTCTCTATTATGTAGCCTTGGATGTTCTGGAAGTCATTGTGTAGACCAGGTTGGCCTCAAACTCACCGAGATCTACTTGCTTCTATCTCCCTAGAACTAAAGGCATGCACCACCACACCTGGCCATAATTAGCTGTTTGATGTTAATATTCATAGGAAAATCACACTATTAAATTTAATAGCTTTAGCAGATTGAAACTAATAGCACAGCATTATTAAATAACTAGGAATTATAAATTTTTTAAAAAATGAATATATGGCTGGGGATGTAAATTAGTCATAATATATCTATACAACATTCCTGAGGCATTAGATTCAATCCCCAGTATCACAAGAATAAACAGAAAACACTGTAAAAAGGAAGAGAGGCAATAATATAGAATAGAGAAATTAAAAATGAACTATTTAAGGCATCTGCAGTATCAATTTCTTATCCAGTTTTGGAGTTGTTAGTATAGATTGTGTTTTTCAAGCTAAAGTGAAGTTTCACACAAGGCTGTCTGATGAGAACCACTACTTCTGAAACAATAGCATAGATAATGCAGTTTGACTTAGATCCCAATAGACGATTTTCAAGATGCTGTGCTTTCTCACGGACACTGGCGTGGCTCACATCTGCCCTATGTCAGACATGCAAGGATGAAGGTGTTACATTTCTTCAAAGACCCCATTGCTACTCAGGAACATGTCATAAGGATATCAGAAGAAGAGAGTTTAATAACATTCACCTTGCCATATCCTCTTTTAGTTTTTTTGCTTTTCTGAACACTACTCATGAGTTTGCAAAATATCCTCTGTAGTTCTTAAGGATATGGGCATAGCCTCTTTCCTCAAGGGAAAAAGATGAGCTATAATCTTTCCACCAGTGGAACTAGTATGATTGTAGCATGCTATTAACATGTTGATATGCCAAAAATAGTAATGTTGTGGATGGAGAAGCTGAGGGTTTGGAGGGTGAGAACACGCCACCCAATTCTTTATTTTTTTATTTTTATTAGACCTGGGGATATTTACTGAACACCAGGACTAGAGTTCTGTCTTTTTTGTTTCCTAAAAGAAAAGACAACAATAAAATTATAGGTCCATCCCATAATTGTAGGCTTAGTAGAGTGCTTATTTTCATATTAGAGCTTGTGCAATATGGAGGGAAATTCGTTTGGTATGTCTTGTGATTTGGTGGATCAGATAAAAGCAGTCAAGTGGCAGAGAGGACCCTGTGAGTGCACAGCTCCCCTGGTAATTGCAATGCTGCAGGTGCTCCTCCAGTCTGCTAATAGATTTCCCCAGCTTCTCTGAGCCAGGTGAAAATTTCCTCATTAAGGAGAACTCATTCCATTTCCTTTAATCATTTATTATTGAAGACCAAGTGTGAGTGTAGGAAGTTTCCAAGATGATGGGGTAGAATTTCAAATAACAACAACAAAATCCACATTGGGAATTAGAGAGAGAAGACAGAGAGAGAGAGAGAGAGAGAGAGAGAGAGAGAGAGAGAGAGAGACAGAGAGAGAGAGAGAGAGACACAGAGAGAGACACAGAGAGACAGAGAGAGAGACACACAGAGAGACACAGAGAGAGAGACACAGAGAGACACAGAGAGAGAGAGAGCAAGAGAGAGAGAGAGCAAGAGAGAGAGAGAGAGAGAGAGAGCTTGTATCCTTTATAACCTAGAGAACACATAGGAGTCTCCCTGCCGAAGAAGCTGAGCCATGGTGTCTAACAAGCAAAGGGTTATAGCAGAGTGTGTAAAATTCCCATTGTCTTGGCTTAAGATGTTTATCTCCTTCTAAAATTTAACTCTTTCATTCTGTGCTGCTGAGTAGAGAGGAGAAAGAGATTTTGAGTAGGCCTTGTCCCTGCCGATAGATAGGCCTTTGTTTCATTGTGTAGATTGTACTATGAAATGATGAAACTCCAATCTTTGAAGAGTACACGCTCCAACTCTGAAAAGAAAAGCTGACTGCAAATCAGAATTGTATCTGTAGTATATTTTAGATGTAGCAGCTCTGTGATATAAACTTAATGTATATATGTTTAAAAGAGTGAAAATAAGCCAGATACCAGCACACATAACCATATAAATAACAGAAGGATTGTTTACTGCACACGTTTTAAAACCCCATGCTTTGGTGCAGTGTGTGTCTGATCACATTGATCACTCTCCTATCTGGGTATAATGCTCCCTTGATTTATAATATAACATATATGGAGCATTTCCCACTGAGGTTTCAAAAAACAGTTTTGAATACAAATTCAGCATTTATATTTCTTTTAGCAATTACTGTGCTTTGTGTGTGTTCCAAGTGAAGATTTTCATTTTCCTTAGAAAAAAATAAAATTGTTACATTCTCTTCTCCTAAACTACAAGTCTAACTGGTTTGGAAAAGAAGACAAAAGAAAATGAAAAGCCAGCTTCTTGTGGTGGTGATGGAAGTTCTGTTTAGCAGACAGAATGTAGGTGTGGGCAGAAATGGAGGGGTCAGGTGAGTCTGGGGCTGTGACACCAGACCCATGTTCATTTAAGACAATGGTTCTCTACTTTCCAATGTTCCTCATGTTGTGGTGACTCTCAACCATAAAATTATTTTTTTATTGTTACTACATAAACGTAATTTTGCTACTTGTATGAAACATATTGTAAATATCTGTGTTTTCCAATGGTCTTAGGTGATTCCCCCGCCCTCCCCCGTGAAAGAGTCTTTTGACTCTAAAGGGGTCACTACAACCCACAGGTTGAGAAGCACTGATTTAGGATTACTCATCCTGAATTTGGTACTGAGGAAGTTTAACCTTATCTGATTCCCTGGCCCTAAGCTAATGAATTGTGACTTCAAGCTGTCTCCTTTCTTACTTTATAACAATGGGGTACAGAATACAGTTTTGGGAATAGTCAGCTTTATTCTGAGTGCAAAGACAGGCCAGACAGCTCTGTTTTGTACAGAAGAGAGGGTAGTGGGAGATGAGGCAATCCTGCTCTCTCTCTCTTGAGCTTGGGCTACTTGCAAAGAGACAACTTCCAATTTAAAAAGAGATCAAACCCAACTGTCTGTTTATGTAATTGCAATTGTGGGTTAGATTTAGCCTCCATCTCTCAGGAAAGAGGACTGAGAATTGCTTGATGATGTTTCATGTCTAAAAGCAGAAATTAATACCAGAGAGGCCATGGGTGAAATCCTATAGAAATCATTCTTGGACATTATGAACACACTCAGAACTTGCATTAATTTAAGGTATGAACACAGATGTAGTACTATGTCAGTCTGTCTCAAAGCACTGGCAAGAACGCACTGATTAGGGACAGAGGAGCTTTAGCTCCAACAAGAAAACAAATTGACTTGGGAAAGTTGAAGCTAAAATAATCTACACTAAAACTGGTGATAAAACTGAGGGTAAGAGCTTGCGCACACACACACACCATCCCCCCATCACAAACACACACACACACACACACACACACACACACACACACACACCACATTCTAACTTGGCTTTCTTTAAAAACTTAAATTACAATATAATTTAATAAGATCAAAGGTTAAAATACGTAAAATGCAAATAATTTAGTTCAGTTAAAGTAAATTAATTCAGTTAATTAATTCAAATTTAATTCTTTTTATTTGAAAGAAAATAATTTATTTCTAATACACTTATTACAGATTTCTGCTTGTAGATATTCTATAGTCAGTTTAGAAGGTGGTTTGTATGATACAAGGAAGCAAACTTACACAATACAAAGTATTTAGACATGACTCTCTTTTGGACTTAACCTATTCACCAGTGGGAGAGGATGAACTATATGCTGACAAATACCTACTTTCTGTAGAACACTGTCTGGGCACTGCAAACTACACAGATGAGAGCTATGGGTAATAGCTGCAATAGCTCACCTGTGTCCTGGGGGCATAGAGCATATGTTCCATGTTAAAATGCGCAGTACACACAGGACATACAAAAACTGTTTGTGATCTTCAGTGTCTCTATTTTAACACACTGCATTAGTGTAGCATGAATTAAAATGTCTATTAATATTTTTATGTTGCACAAGGTTTTAAATGATGTGTTTACATTTTATGGTTATATTACTCCCTTGACACTTGAAATGATTTACTCTCAAAAACATTTAAAATTTTTATTCTTTGATAATTTCAAACATGTACATATTGTATTTTGATCATTTTACCCTCTTCATGACCCTCTCTTATCCCCTCACACTCTTGTTGACTTATTACATCCCAAGTTTTTTCCTCTTATTTATATTTTAAAATTACTTACTTTGATTCTATGTGTATGAGTGTTTTGCTTGCATGTATAGATTTGCACCCTGAGTGTTCCTGCCAAGTGACTGAGGCAGTCAGAAGACAGCATTGGATCTCCTGTGAGCATCCATGTGTGTCCTGGAACTGAACTCAGGGCTTCTGAAAGGTCCACAAGTGTTCTCAATGTTCTCAGCCTCTGAGCCATCTCTCTAGCTACACTTCTTTTCCTTGATGTGTTTAGTCATGGTTTCTTGAATGAATTTGAGCTGGGGCCACTTACCAGAACCTGGGAAATTTACCAGTGGCTATCCTACTGAAGAAGATGACTTGCCTACCTCTTCCCCAACTATGCCCTATTAGAGTTTTGCAATAATGCTTTATTTAGCATGAGTTAGAGCTTCTGTTATCACAGCTGTATGATTCAGTTTTATAGTATTGACTGGCATACTGATGTAATTTAATTTTATTGTATCAGATATTACTGAAAACAGCCCTGGGGTATTAAATGATTTCCAGCAACATTTTTATGTTTATGCACCTTAGCTCTTTACCAATTATTTTTCTATTTGTTTTGAAATTTAAGTAAAAGGTGGCTTTAGTCACTCTTGTGCCTTTTTCTATTCCACAGAAAATTACACTAATAACTTCATTTGTTTGTAAACATTTGTTAGGTACTTTCCATGGGCCAGATGATGAGCTAGGTTTTGGGGAGAATCTAATGAATGAGATTTTTATGGAGAGAATGTGCAGCCTTGTCTAACGTTGGAACACCAAAGTCACCTAGATTTCCATTTCACACACATGAAGATGTAGAGTAAATGTCAGATTTTGGAAAAGAAGCCACAGGTTCAGAATCATGCACCTGGGCTAATGGATCCCACAATGTAGCTAAATGTACAGAGGGAGAGAATGTGGTTTGACAGGAGTAGGTGTCAGAGGGCAGAGCCTTAACAAAAATTTACACCAGTTGTAATAGATTCAAAAAACAAAAAACAGGGTGAGAGGGGTTAGAGACATGGTTTAGGGATTAAGAGCATTGGCTGCACTTCTAGAGCTTCTGACTTCAATTCCCAGCAACCACATAGTGGCTCACAACCATCTGTAATAGGATCTGATGCTCTCTTCTGGTAAGCAGGTATACATGCAGAACACTCAAACATAAAAATAAAACAAAACAGGTTATTCACAGGGTCTCACTGTGAATAATTGTGTGTCAGAGGATAAAGTGATGAAGGGGCATTGGGAAAACACTTCTGACTTTAAAAAAGGAAGTCCCTAATTATTACTGAACAAGAAAATTCATCAGAGTAGTAAATATAACATCTTAAACGGATCCGGGTGTGTGTTGTGAAAGCTAGAGGTAACAGAGGTCTCAGCATAAGGGAATGTCTGAGGCCTCCTAAGGGCTGGGAGAACTATGGATTACATATTTATGTATTTGGAAAGACTAAGAGAAATGAATGTGCTTGGGGATGGGATATAAGAGGGTTTTTTGTGCATTTGAAATGAAACAGAACACTGGTTCTATTTGTGCTCAGGTGCTTCTGCGTTTGTTCTCATTTTCATTCCTTCTTTTCCATTAAATCCCAGTGAGTCTGTTACAGAAGAAACCTTGAGGAAGGCCAAGGAGATTGGATTCTCAGACAAGCAGATTTCCAAATGTTTAGGACTGACTGAGGCCCAGACAAGGGAGCTGAGATTAAAGAAAAACATCCACCCGTGGGTTAAACAGGTAATGTATTATCCATCTCTATCAAAGATTTTTGTTTTGAAATGGAGGTATCATTTCAAAATTATTAACAAAGAGTGCTTAGAAAATGACTCCAATTATTTGATTCCTATTTTTAAATAAAATGACCAACATCATCTCCATTTTTGCCCTATGTCCAAACATATGTGATGACAGAAATTGTTGGTGTAATAATATATGAATCAGCAAAGGGGCTGAACCTCTTGAAAAAAATCATTATGTCTTTGGGCACTAACATTTTAAAGGGCAATACTTTACTTTAACTGCTCCATCATTGTGGTTCATTCAGTATTCATCGTGATGGGACAGACATAATGGTCTCATCTCATATTCATGACAATCACACATGAACATTCATAGGTATGCCATTTGGTTGGCTTTTTATTTTTTTTAAATTCTCTTAATGGAAGAAGTGTCTTGGCTTAAAGTACCACCAGCTGCCTTTTGTCCTTTAGAATCATTGACTTTTCTCTGTGGGTTTAAGGCACACATGTAAGCCCTTAGGTCACCAGCTGGATTCTAAATATTTTCTGCTCAGCGATTATTACCTTTCTTCTTTCTTCCCAGCTTTGCACCAGCTTGCCCTCTCAGCCCCAAATCTTGCTCACTAAGCTGAGCTAGTGGCCTTTGAGTGTAGAATTGATTTTACTTTTTCCAATTATGTCCAATGAGATCCAGATTCCTCATCGCCTGTTTGTACTTTGTGGTATTTATATCATCAATTAAGGCTATTAATAACTTAAATCCTATATGTTAATTTGCAAACTAAAAACATCTTCCCACCTAGGTCATTTTGGTCTGACTTAGATTTCATACATAGGTGCTTAGGTAAGGTGAGTTATGCAAATGGTTGAATAAGCAGTCCCAGTGACTTATGAACATTTTATGTGGGTGGTACTACTGCAGAGATCCAAGATGCACTGAGAGATGTCTAGTTATGTACAGCTCAACTAACCACTAGATTACATTTTTTCTTTTGTCCCTTTCATTTTCAGAATCCATGATTTTATTATTGATAGCTTTTCCTGTCTTAATATTTGACAGTAGCAGACATGGAAGAAAATATCACAAAAATTTGAGTCTTTAAAAATAGGGATGGAAAAAACTAAAATTCTTGTTAATTAATGAATTTTCTCTTGCAGATTGACACATTGGCTGCAGAATACCCATCAGTTACAAACTACCTATATGTAACCTACAATGGCCAGGTAGGAACTATACAAACACCACATGTAGAGAGCTCTGGGCATAGGGAGTAGCCCTCATTAGGAAATACATATTTTCACCTCTGATTAGCTGCTGATCTCGGTAATAGAAGTGGCATCATGTGGGACTGCTATTATGAGTTTCTGTACCCATTCTCTTTGGAATTGCCTTAGCAGTGAACTCAAGCCAGTGAGAGAAGCTATGAGCATGCACCATTCTTATGACTAAGGTGCAAATATTTAGATATCAACTTAAAAATAAGGAGAGCTTCTGTGGGATTTGGTAACACTTTAGACTTTGGGATTTTCTAGGACTAGTAGAGGTGCATGTGAGAAAGACACACTTTGAGAAGGGCAAATATTTTAGTTAGATGGAATAATAACAATATAATTTCTATCTTTCCTATTTTTCCTCTCAGGAGCATGATATCAAATTTGATGAACACGGAATGATGGTGCTGGGCTGTGGTCCATATCACATTGGTAATGTGATAACATGCTTACATAGAGCTTAACACCATTTCTAGTGCCCTTTATAAATATTGATTCCATTATTATGAGAGTTCCTGAACAAATGTTGCAGAAAAGAATATTGTGCAGCTTAAGAAACTGAGATCCAGAAGTAATATTCAAACTTATAAAGTTATATAATGGCAGAAAAATGGGATTCAAGCACAAGTCTTAACTATAAATTCTGTCCCCTTTTGTGTCATTATATTACATTATAATTTTCTGTCTTGTTAAGAAAGAAGGGCATAAAGGAATTAAACTTTCTCTCAAAGCTGATCCTAAAGCATGAATCTGATTATAAGGGTGCCACTTTTCAAAGCCCCCAACTCCAAACACTGTTGTGTTAAGAATCGTATTTCCAAGACATTGATGCAAACATAACCTATTTGTATCACAGGACTTGACTTTTGACTGTACAACCTAAAAATCTTCATGGGTATCTAAGCTCTTTTTGAAAATTTTCAACCTTCAAATTTAAATATGTGACATATACAACCACCACTTAACACAGTGGTTCAGAGAAGAACAGACAAGCTTATGATCACATGTATACATACTCAACATTGAGAAGGAACATGCCAATAAAAATATTTTGATAAGACTTTTTAGAAGATTGTGTCCTGATGCAAAGAATTAGTACATGTACTTTGGTTCCTATGGCATCCCAGCAGAGTGATATTTTGAGTCATTTAGGCTTTTATTATGCCTCAGATTAGTTCATAGAAGGTCATTCACTCTTAGAAAGGACAGGACTCTTCAATCAATGAAGATATGTCAGAGTTTGAAGTCACCTCAGGGACTGCTGAGTTAGTTCTCCAAGAGTGATTAAGTGGAAGAAATAAAGCAAGACGCTGAGTGTTCTGATTACAACTTTAGCTATTTAGCACACTGAGGCCAGTGTTTTCACTTTGAATTTCCTTCAGTAAATGAAAGCTATTTTTTACAGTAAATAATATTTTCCATTGACCTCAAGACCCTAATTTCTTCAATCATAGAGATACCTATTACTAAGCTTAAGTATAAGCCAAGCCAACATTTCATTATTATCTAATTAGTCCCTAATTTTCTTATTATTACTTGAACTTATAAACAGGTTTAAAGTTTTATTTTAAAAATTTAATTGAAAGGCATTGACATTTTTAGCTTGAACTGACTGGAGAAATATATCTTTTTCTCTCATTCCTATCCCCAACATCCTTTTCTCTGCAGGCAGCAGTGTGGAGTTTGATTGGTGTGCTGTCTCCAGCATCCGCACACTGCGCCAGCTTGGCAAGAAGACAGTGGTGGTGAATTGCAACCCTGAGACTGTGAGCACTGACTTTGATGAGTGTGACAAACTGTACTTTGAAGAGCTGTCTTTGGAGAGAATCCTAGACATCTACCACCAGGAGGTAAAAAAAGGGGGAGAGAGAGAGGTCGGGGGAGGGAGTATTTAATTATATTGTAACTTTTCTTAAAAAATGTCAGAATTTCTTCTATTGCCTAATTTTGTAGTGAGACTTTTAAAAAACAATTGCCCTGGCTTTTTATTTTTGAGGTCTTGGTACAGAATAATCATTTTCATGAAATATTCCCCATTTAGTGTGTACGCATGCCAGCTATAGTGAAAACTTTATTTGGTATCACATACCAGTCACATATTAACTAGCACAAAGGGGTCTCCATAATATTTTTGGAAATGATTTAAAAGGTTCTTTCTACATACAATAAATGATGTGGCTTAATGATGAACAGTTTTTAGAGAAGACAGGTCAGCTATTTGCTAATGACCAGTTTGTTCCTTACCCAGTCATATGGAATTTTTATTATCACATTTCAGTTTGAGATCAGTGTGCTTATTCCAAGTGACTTAGGTTCCTATAAAGCTTTTTCTTACAGTCATTGATCTATTCTTATTCCAATATTATTGAGTGCTATTCTCTGTGGACCAGTAATTTAAGGTTACTGGAAGTCTGTAGAGGAGGAAAATTCCATAGTGATATCCAATAGTTTGGTCTTGGATATCATTCTAGTTATTTCCTCACCCCAAAAACCTCAGCCCTTTATGTGTGAAAAAAATCAGAGCCATAGTATTGAATTCTAGTTTTGTCTCATGTGAAACATCTTTTCATTAATGAATAATATGAGGTTGAAGATACAATGTATGTAGTCACTGTGAAGATGAGGTGAAATTAGAGATGATATGGAACTTTAGAATGCAATGTATAGAGCTGAAGCAACATAACTTTATAAAGAACAATAGATAACATTAGGACCTATGTATAGTCATAGGCGTATGCTTAGATCTGACCTACTCATCTGAGATTCATATATGAAGACATTCATCCATGACATCCAAAAAGTTTTAGCCCTCTCACTGATAAAAGTTTTCTAGATGACTCCTTTCATATTCTCAGATAGGTGAGCTTCAAAAGAATTACATTATACAAATGTTTCTTTAACACTTCATAAATGCCAGGTTTAGCAGCAAAGATATGTCTTAGAGTTCTCTTGCTGTGGTAAAACATCCTAATCAAGGGCAACGTGGGGGTTAAAAGGTTTATTCCTGTTTGACTCTTCCAGATAACAGTTATCACTGAGGGAAGTAAAAGCAGAAACCCATGGTAGGAACCTAGATGTAGGAACTTATGCAGAGGCTATTGAGGGGTGCTGCTTACTGACTTGCTCTCCATGGCTTGCTAAGTCTCCTTTCTTAAATTACCCAGGACCACCCACCCAGGGATGGCACCACAATGGAGTGGGCCCACCACATCAATCAAAAAAATACATTGCTAGTTTGCCTGTGGGCCAATCTGTTGGGAGAATTTTCTCAATTGAGGTTTCCTTTTTCAAAATGACCCTAGCCTGTGTTAAGTTGATATAAAAACTAGTCAGCACAAACATTACACCTTCAAGGCATCAATAATAAAACTGAGATCCATGACATATCATGAAAAAATAAAATGTTTCTTTAAAAAATATTAAAAAGCATCATAGGCAATAGCATCATGTAAATTACACACCATTTCCTAGTGCAATGATTTAAGGAATATTTAGAAATTTATATAATGCTTTTTGGTGCACTTATACATGACTTAATGAAATTCTGAATCCAACTGAAGAATTTTAGGAATGAATGCTCTTCACTGAAAGTTATTGTCATCTAAAATAAACAGCACCATATCAGAATGTAATATTATGTTGGAAAACAGATGAACAACATTTCACTGACACAGGTTATCTTATAGATTGTGTCCTATAACATATACAAAGATGTACATATGTGTGTTTGCATTCATGTGATATTGTTACCTGTCCTTACTATGTTACCTGTCCACAGTGTTGCTTTCTCACATCTGATAATGGATATATCTTCCCTGCAGATGCTAAATTCCTTAGCATATTCTACAATGTATTTTTAAAGAAAATGGAAACCATGTCTAACAATTTTCAGAAATATAACAAGTCATTTCTAAAGAAAATGACTCTCTCAGGAATGCATAATTACCTAGGGTAATAAAAAAGGTGGTGGGTCTCTTAGTCTGGTTTTGGACCATGACTGAACTTCTAAAATAAAACATTAAGAAGTGACCTGCCTAGTGAATAAAACAGGCTGCCACCATAGAGCTTTTTGTCATAGGTTTTGATGGAAGTTCTGACATCCATTTCTCATAAATCTTTAATATCTTTCCCCCCCCAGAAACTATTCTCTTAGTATAGTCCTTTGACTGTGGATATCACTCTGGGTACATCACCCATTTTTGGAAAGGAACATTCATTCTACAGAGTGACCAAGAGTATCAGTCATTTATTTTTTCTGATTATGTATCAAGGTTCTGCTAGAGAAGAGGTCTGAATTTTGATAGTGTACTTGTCTGCTTGCTGTGTGAATGCCAAAGGTCAAGGAAAGAAGTTTCTACCACTGAGATGGCTTCACTAGATGACATCTTTCTTAGTGTACAACTTTGCTTAGACCATTCCCTATAAGACTCTTTCCTCAATTCTTTTTATATTTGTTAATTTAATAACATGTGTGTGTGTGGGGGGGTGTGTGTGTGGGTGTGCCAGGCATGTTAGAATACAGTCTTGCTTTCAGATACTTAGAGAAATGAAGTAGAAAAGACAATATGAATTCATGAGGTCAAGATCAGCCTAGGCAACATATAAAGACTCAGTCTCAACACATAAAAACACAGACGCAGGCACATGCATGAACACATACAAACACACAAACACACACACACCAACACACACACACACACACACACACACACACACACACACACACTTGCATTTAC
Source organism: Sigmodon hispidus (assembly GCA_004025045.1). Lineage (NCBI taxonomy): Eukaryota > Metazoa > Chordata > Mammalia > Rodentia > Cricetidae > Sigmodon > Sigmodon hispidus. The sequence continues at coordinate 251,931 of PVIH01000519.1, forward strand.
CCCAGATTTTGTCTGAAAACACAAGAAAATACCTTTGGTGTTGCTGATAGTTTGAGTCTTCCTTGGATAATTTTCCCTACTTCCACAGTGCATACTTTCCTGGGCTGTACTTTGTAAAAATGTACTCTGCTTAATGGTTGAATTGTATTAGTTTTAACACTATAGGTCTAGTTAGACAATGATACTTCTGTAATATAAAAAGTTAAATGGACAACTTATAAACATTAATTAGTAATGAACAGTATACATTGGAATACTAAAAGCTTTAAACAGAATTCATTTATAGCATTTGGTTTAGTTGTAGTTAAATATGATGCCAAGGTTCTGCATACAGTGTAATGTGTTATCTAAAATGAAAAGTATCAAAATATAAGGCATAACATTTCCCATTAGCATAACCAGTGTAATTTTGTAAATTGAAGATAACTTATAAAATTATAGAAATCAAGCCCATTTTTAATTAATCAAAAGCTATTTCTATTAATAAGATAAGTTACATTTTCTCATGTTGCCTCATGCCTGAATTACAGAATTTAATCAGAACTGACCAAAAGTGATTAATGGTTAGAAGAAATTAAAATGTTCTCAAATAAATTTGAAGCATTTTCTTTCAATTACTTAGGGTTTCAAAATAAATTTATGGTGTGATTGTAGCTTAGATAATGTTTAGAAATGTCCATATGCTACCTCAACTTAGGGAAATTTAGTTTTAAAATAGGAAATGAAGGTGGCAATGAAGTTGAAGGGCTAGAGACATAGCTAAGTGTGATGTGTTTGCTCCACATGCTTCATGGTCTCAGTTCAATCTTCAGTGCATTGGAATTGGAGAACATGTTGGATTGTTTTAGCACTAAATAATTTTTAAATATGTAAAGTACTATCTTAAATTTAGAATACTATATTCCAGTATATTACTTGTGAGTATTTAGGTGTAAGTGTCCATGAAAATGACAGTGGTGACCCTTCAACACACATGCTCTCACTCTGAATTCCTCTTGCTGTATGGATAAGCCCTGCACAGACCCTGCTCTCCTGTGGACATGAGCCAACTTCCAATGATGAATGAGACTTTAGTTTTGTAATGAAAATTTTAATTTTTTTCTACCATTTCCTAAAAGAATATTTTACAAATAGTTTTTTTAAATCTTCTAACATCAACCGCATCTGAAAACAACTAGTAGAGTGGTTCTGACCTTTGGATATTTGCTATATTATGAGTGTAACTTTTTCCCAGTTTATAGAGTTGAGTCCGTATGTCAGTTCTGTGTTAGTTATATAAGATACACTTGGGTGCTTGTCAGTGGTGGTGAATGCCTTTAATCCTAGCAGTTGGGAGGCAGAGGCAGATGCTTTCTATCTTTGAGTTCGAGGCCAACCTGGTCTACAGAGTGAGTTTCAAGACAGCCAGGCCTACACAGAGAAGTCTTGTCTCAAAAACAGGAGAGACAGAGAGTGGAGGGGAAGGGAGGGAAAAAGAGAAGGGAGGAGAGGAGAAGGAGACTTGACCTTCAGCGAGTCTCAGTTTCTTTAGCTACACATAGCAACACAGCAGTACCAACCACCCCGAGAAGATACTGTGAAGATCAAACAGACATTTCAGAACACACAGCTAACGGTTAAGTAAAGAAGAATAGCTCCTTATACTTTCTTTGAAAGTTGTTAATTTCTTGGAAATAGAGAATGAGTTTAATAAAAAATTTAAAATATTGATGTTTATTCAGACAACTTTATTTAACTTCAAGCTATATTTTAGACAGAGTGGATCCTATTTTTATTCTTTGAACTCTTCACAGGCAGGCTTATTATATGTTTAATGGAAAATTTGTTTTTAAGCCTCAATCTCTCAACATCATTCCCAATAAACCCAAAAGAGTGAGAAGCAAGGATTATGATTGTGAAGAGAATAATTGTTTTTTAAAGGCTTTGCAAAGATGTATGTTGAGCGAACTTTTAAAAGATGGCAAAAAAAGATGTTAGCATTTTTGTAGATTGGTTGGTAATTATTTACAATGTCTTTAAGAATTCACTTGCAGTATGTTTATTTAGACAGTACTGTAACAGCTGACATCAGAGCAATATTAGCTTCATTCCTTATGGGAGTAATTCAAAAGCAATTTGAAATCATGATAAAATAATTTGGCATGCATCTATCACTTCAATAATTTCATCAATATTTATTAGTAGGTCATTAGGGCAAATGATAATTATGCTAAGCCTGATGCCTATTGGCTGTCTTATTTTTGATAATATCTTATTTATTTATAAACCTACAATGTATATAAAGTTTGAAGGTTTATCATCTTATTAATTCATGTATCAGCTATGTGAATCATAGTGATGTTACTGTACAGTGTTATAGAAAAAAATGACTGAACCTCAGAGTCAGTATCCAGGATGAAATAATATAGAAATGAACCACTACATGTAAGTCTAGTTCTCTGCTACCTATCACATCTCCACTTTTTCTCACTGGTCCAACAACAGTGTTAGGAAGCCTTAAAAATAAGCAATATGTATATTCATATATGCAGGTATTTATATATATCACATATATTTATAAAATAAATTAGGCAGAAAATTGGAACTAAAGTGCTTTGTTGAGTAAGGAAGAGATGTCAAGGTATCAGCCAAAGAAAGGAGATGGTATTTAGAATGTCAGAGAAGATGTGAGAAGTAGATGGCCTTGAACTAGAGCTGGTCAGAGGCTAAGTAAGTGAGAGCATAAAATGAGAAGAACAACAGCTTGAGAGGTTTTGGTAGTGTAAAGAACTGTTAGTGGTAACATATGTAGTTGTATATAATGAATAGACTAGTCTCACTAGGTTGAGAGGACCAATGATGGGTAAGACTGAGAAGTAATTAATGATAGGAGTATGTCCTTTATTCTCCAGGGCTAGGGTGCTTTTGAGAGAACTCTGAATAAACAAGCAAGTTGGAAAATAACTATTTATTCAGGGAAGGGCAAGCATGTCCCAGGAAATCATGGATTATAGTGGATTATTAGTTGTCCATGGATTATAGTGACAAGCATATGATACATTTCATCCATTTGATTAAAAAAAAGTGCATATAAATGTCTCAAGTGATGTTTATATGTAGTTTTGTGGAAACTTTGTAAGGATTTTAGACTGTAATTACCTGCGAAGTCAAAAGAAGTTATACTTTTTTTATTGTGTTAAAATCTAATATTCTTCAGCCTGGGTTAAACAGAATGATTAACTTACCATTATAATAAACATTTTAGTGAGAAAATCCTGTTAATATCATTAGCACAGCTGTTCTTTCCTGCCAAGGTTACTCCAGTGCCTGATACTGTGGGTTGTCTCTTCCAGGCATGTAATGGCTGCATCATTTCAGTCGGAGGCCAAATTCCAAACAACTTGGCGGTCCCACTATACAAGAATGGTGTCAAGATCATGGGCACAAGCCCTCTGCAGATAGATAGGGCTGAGGACCGCTCTATCTTTTCAGCTGTCTTGGATGAGCTAAAGGTGGCCCAGGCTCCATGGAAAGCTGTTAACACACTGGTAAGAAGAAGAACAAGTATCTCATTTTAATGTTCTCTTTTAAGAGTCCTAACCTGAATGTTAACTACTAGCGAAGTTAACTAGAGGGCAGGTGGAATGTGCTCCCCGCTTAGTGAATTTACTGTAAAGTAGCTGAGTTTCTATGACTGCTCTTAAATGCTGATTATAAATAGACATCAGCATTCTCATTAAGATTCAGACAATGAAAAGAAGTTCAAACTATTTTTGAACTAGATTTGATATTTAGAATGAGAAACTAGGAATTTTATGTATCTCAGTGTCCAATTTACATTTTAATGGAGTCTTTTGAGATGAGGAATAAAAAGAGTTAGGTTACCCCTTGATCTAATGATACAAGTCTGCATTTTTATTGCATATTTTAAACTATTCATACCCTTTGTGTTGTTTTTTTTGTTCCCTATGAATTAGAACGAAGCACTGGAATTTGCAAACTCTGTGGGCTATCCGTGCTTACTGAGACCTTCCTATGTTTTAAGGTAATATATTGTTTTCCAGAACAATGATTCAAAAACTGGGAGATACAGAAATGCATGTTGCATGCTAAGAGCACTAGGCTTTGGTGTGCAGTAATTTATTAATTCAGGCACAGTCATAAAGTCTGAGGACAAATGTTCAGTTTTTCAACTTAACTTTTCTTTGGGAATCAGTAACAGAGAGACACTAACTACCATACCTGTCTAGAAGCAACACAGCTAGCAACGTTTTCTTTCCAAGCTAAAGAGGGATAGTTTTACTTAGAAAATATTAAAGTACAAACTGGGGCATCTCTTGGCATCATCTATTATTTTTTGTAGTCAGAAATGACAGCCTCTTTTTAACTATCATCAGCACCTTTGGATAGTGTCTTTGTTTTGAATTTGTTTGAGTTTTTGAGATCAGATTTTTATAATAGATGAATAATGATGGTGAGGAACATGGGCAGTGAGGATCTTTTATATTAAACGTTGAAACTAAGTTCTATCATCAAAGGGGAAGTGGCGAATTATCACTTAGTCTCTTCAGATGTTACCACATGTAAGGAATCACTTCTCTGAACGGGGGATAATGAGGGTAACACAATTTGCTGCGCACAATTTGGAAGTGTGAATGGAATTTGAGATGGGATCCTTTACAATAATGAAAAAATTTCAAAAGAAGAGGAAATGTGCCCTTTTATTGAAATGACATTTTGTGTAAACCAGTCTAATAATACTACTTTGAAGAATTAATGTAATTCAATTTAAACAACAGGCATGGGTTTAAAGAAAGTCTTTGGTTATTGCCTGGTACATCTGTCTTCAACTTTCCTATGCTCTCAATCATCAGTTTCATTGCTCAGAAGCCATAAAGCAATTGATTCATGCAGAACTTTATGGTAATTAGAAGAGATAAGGAAAATAGTACCCTTTAAAAGAGGAGAGAATTAATCCCCTCTTACTCCAATGCTCCTTTCTTACTTTCCTATCTCATTTTGAAAGTGTCAAAATTCACAGTAAATTCTTTTTAAGATAGCATTATTTCTTAAATGTTTAGAAGGAAGGACACAGTTGAATACATTTCATTCAGAGATCATATAATATTTTTCCAAATGTTACTAAAGAATCCATTCTATTGTTATAGAGACTAAAAAAAATGACCTGCCTTGCAGAGTGTCAATAGATTAAGATTAGCTGTTGATTATAAACACTGAAGAAACAGGGTGAGAAAAGCTATGTTCTTGACTGAGTTCTGTAAACCATTATGATCTACTTGGAACCAGCAAAGTATTAATGCTGTGAATCAGACAGCATGATTCTGAGGCTATACAATCGCTAGGAATAGCAGGCTTTTGTTGGGGTCTATACCTAAGTTCTTTAACTTTTTTGGTTTATTGACCTTGGGATTATTTGGGATAAAATCTCAGTTTAGAAAAAAGATACTTTTCTTTCTTTTACCCATATTGAAACTAGACATTGCTTGGAACTGTTCAATGAAGTGTGATATACCTTATTTCTGAATTGGTAAAGAGAACTCACTTGCTTTCCCTCCGCCCTTCCCAGTGGGTCTGCCATGAACGTGGTGTTCTCTGAGGATGAGATGAAAAGGTTCCTTGAGGAGGCAACTAGAGTCTCTCAGGTAGGCATCCTATTTCCTCTTACTGACTCCGACCAATTGGTACCTACTTTTCCATGCAGATTTTGTTTTCACAGGAAGTTGTTAGGTCCCATTCCATTCTCCTCCTTTCTATGTATCTGTTTCTTACATTAAGAGATCAAAAAAAAAAAAAAAAAAAAAAAAAAAAAAAAAAAAAAAAAAAAAAAAAAAAAAAAAAAAAAAAAAAAAAAAAAAAAAAAAAAAAAAAAAAGGAAAAAACAGGGCTTTAGGTGATGACTCAATTCTAGTTTGTGATAAAAGGAAGACCTGAAAATCTTTGATCATCAGATTAATTGGTTTGGAAACTCTGAGAGTGTGAGTGGATGAGTACCCATGCTGGATGCTTAATCTTGTTCTTTTCATGAGTTCCATGCTGGACAAGTTATTCCTGGGACCCCCCAGTCTCCTGGACTATTCAGGCCTGTTTATCATTATCTGGTGAAAGCTTTCTTGGCTTTTAATTCTCACACATGAGGATTGGCCTTAATCAACCATGCAACTTTATTAGTTTATTAGTAAGACTCCTCATTCACCTATTGATTTTTTTTTCCATTCTAGCACACTGGATCTGTGAGTTAATAAAAATGTTTATAATTTTGTAGTGATTTAGACACCATTCTTAACTGCCCCAAGCTTTTACTTCCTTCTTTGGCATTACCTTGGTGTGCTCCATTTAAGATTTACCCAGCAGGCTTTATTGATTTGCAGACCTCGCACCATGGAGGATGAAAGTAATGTTTTCCTTTAAAAAGCTTTCAAAGACTAGTTGGGGTTTGAAAAAAAAAAAAAGAACAATTCAGAGGAGAGTTTGATGTTAGGCAAGTGGAATCTGAAGGGAGCTGAAGAAGGAAGTCAGAGGCATTTCAAAGTGGGAAAAGAGCATAGATTGTTCTGAACACAAGCACCTGGGCCCCTTTCCTCTATGATGGCAGTTCATCAAAGATGCTTGGTCATGGAGAATGTGGAGAAAGATAATGAGTGAGAAAAGGTAATGTCTAAAGAAAGAAAATCAATGGGGTTAGAGCTTGCATTTGTATGGAAGTCAGTTACTGAAGGACGTCTCTGTAATTGGTCAGTTAACTAACTTTTATACTTTAATCTCTGTTCAAGATCCTACTGTGTTCCTTTTCAGAGAGGCCAGCAACTACACCCTACAGTTGACAAATGGAATCTCTCTCTCTCTCTTTCTCCCTCTCTCTCTCTCTCTCTCTTTCTATCTTTTCTTCCTGGAACATTTCAACCTCAGTGAACTTCCACTCAGTTAAGAACTTAATTTTATTTTCTGTTAACATTCAACATGTCAGATGAACCCACACAGGGTCACAGTTTTGTGATAAAGATGTCCTTATGAAATATATTCTAGTTCCAATCTCCCCATCATGCGACAATGGAACTTATGATATTTGATTCAACATAAAGTAAAATAAATGCTATATATTATTCCTTTATTTCTTTACTCTTTCACATATAGTAGCTAAAAGATATTGTTCTCACTCTCAAAAGAAATACTCATGAAAAGATAATCTAGTAATTTGTCTGTATTTATTTATCTCTATGAATTTGCATATCCATATATGCATATAAACACATTCACCATATTTATGGGTATATACACATATGCATATACTATCTGCACTCACAGATTTTTTTTGTTTGCACCGTCAAAGCATGAAATAATTATAGTTAGATACAAGCATCACAGCAGAGAAAAGGTGGGATGCTGAGGGAGACTGTAAAAAATTTGGTGTTCATCTCCTGAGGAGGAATTTTAAAGCTAATGTCTGATAATAATTGAATTAATTGGATGGAAGTCTGTTATGTGAATAGAAAGAAAAAGAGAGCATGTAAGAGGTCGAAGGTGTGAAAAACCATAGCATTTCTTAAAAACTGATAAAGCATTTATTAAGCATTTAGGACACAAACTATGTCACTTAGCTGTGGTATAGAAAGGATGAATTACAGAACAAAATCAAATTCATGGAAAAGTGTTAGTGAACTGGCAGTTCAGGATGGAGATGGCAGTGCTTTGGAATAATATGGAGAATAATATTGAACATATTCATTGAAGGGAATTGGTGAATGTGCTGAAGGTAAGGCTGAAAGGGAATGAGAATGACTGTGGAGGTGCTTACCCATACAACAGGGATACAGTAGTGGTACAACTGAGATAAGAAATGCTAGAGAAGGAGACCATTTACTGGAGAAATGTATTTTATGTGAGAGCATTTGAATGAAGCACTCTGAGAAGAATCCAAATGGTGATCCTGAGAAAGTGGATAGCAGTGCATATTTAGAACTGAGGATGAAGATATGGGTTAGTTTGAAGAGATGACTTAGTGATTAAGAATACACACACACACACACACACATACACACACACACACACACACACACACACACATATATATATTTCAAGAAGACTTGAGTTTGGCTTCTAGGATCCATGTTGGGAATCTTCAGAGGGATCCATCACCTCTGACCTCCACAGGCATGACCATTATAAGTATATACTCACACACAGACCCACATATATGTTTATATATATGCATACATGACTAAAGGTAAAATTTAAAGAAAAGAGGACTGGGAAACACAGGTAAATACAGAGATATAAACATTGACTTTGAAATTAACAGCATATTTTTTAAAGTGAAGCTTTGGAAATGGAGGCAAACATTGACAGGGGTAGTACAGAAGACAGGAACAGCTAAAATGGACAGTAGATGGACATCAGCATTCTAGGATTAGTGAAAAATAAAGGATGATGAGGAGCCTTGGAAAAGAAACGTGAAATGCACCTTAAAATTTAAATTCTATTTACAACGTTCAAGGAAATACGTTAAATTTAACACATGCATAAAATAATGAATTCTTAGCATAGTGACCAGAAAGGCATAGAGAAATCTTCAAGAAGGTAGCACCTGGCCTAGGCTTTGAAAATGAGCTGAAATATGAAATATGACATTCAGGGGAAAGATGGAGAACACACAAGGAAGACAGGCATGGAGACAGATAAATGTAACAAGTGATACAGAATGCCGAATCCAGGAGCAGAGGGGAGAAGCCATAAACTGGCAAGATCTTCAGGGATTCTCTTCATTTACTGGGGCAGAAGCAGGGCCAGTCTGAGTATAGACAGGCACTTCAACATTGTCAGGGGGCAACTGGACACAGGGAGCAATTCAAGATTGAAAAGCAGTCCAGAACACTGTCGAAAGAAGCACATGTTAAGGTTAATAAAGAAATAGATTTGTTTTAATATCCAGTTGTCACCATTATTCTCTAAAAACAGGATAAAGCTTACCAACCTCAAAGGATTTCATCATCAAGCTGAAAAACAAAATAACATTTTATTACTCTTTCTTAAGCTTATTTACATCTCTTACACATTTAATTCACATTTTGACTAGAAAGTTGTAGCATTTCAAAAACAAAAGAGGACAGAAAGACTCTAACCCAATAGCAACACAGAGGTACAGAATAAGTTAGATGTATATTGATGATTCTCATAGAAAGAGAGGATGCTACATTTGTCTCATCTTTTCTCAAACTGGCCCCAAAGCCAATATTTGGGATTTCAGAATTTATTCTCAGGTTGTTGAGCCCTTTGAGTTGTAGCAAAAAACTAGCTCCTACCCTGAGCAGTAAGCCTGAGCAGTAAGTACGTGACTTCATTCTTACAAAGCAGACTGGCTAAGGAGCTCCTGCTGTATATTTGGTCTTACATTTTCAGCAAGTCCTGCATTGTTATTTACTCAGGCTACCCAGCTATCTGATGTTATCCATGGGATTTGTGCTCACGGTTTTGCTTATGGCTTTTGTTTGTTGTTGTTGTTGTTGTTGTTGACAGGAACACCCAGTGGTGCTGACTAAATTTGTGGAGGGGGCCCGAGAAGTGGAGATGGATGCAGTTGGCAAAGAAGGAAGGGTATGTGCGCTCTCTCATTTTCCACAGCTCTGTCCTTCCACCTTGAAACATTCATAGGTTAGAATTCACAGATATTAAAAATCAAATGTCTGAACATAGTGGGGGAGCTGTTCACTCAAAACTGCCATCACTACCCCACCTCCACTTCCCTTATGCCATCAAAACCAACAAAACCAACCCTAAAACCCAGGCTCTGAAGATTGAATGAAAGTCATGGGTATCTCCTTTCTCAAATTTCAAACTGCTAGCTTTTCTCTTTGATAATATTCAGTGTCAGTTATCATCTCACACTCATCATCTTTTTGAATAGACCTTTTATTCTCATATTTATTTTTTGTCTGTGGCATCCCTTTTATGTTTCAACGAGTGTTATAAAAACACTCAAATACTTTTCTTTCTAATATCTCTAATAGAATCTCTGTTTTTCTTCTCTTATTTCCCACTCTCTCTCCTCCTTTTCATTGGATTATTAAAGGCAGCCCAACAGAATTGTGTAGGAAGAACAATAACATAAAATTAGCTTACCATGTCACATCTGGACTGGCTGCAACACTGAATGCCTGTCTTCAAGGAGGGGAACTGGAAGAGTGTCACTTGAATTTACTGGTTGTCTTAAGAAAGCATTTGTAATTTATCTTGAAATGCAGTACTTTGTGTTTTAGAGAGGGCATGCCATTTTATTTGCCTCAAGGATAAAGTAAAAAAAATTGGCCTCCATCTTTTGTTTTGCAAATAATTCAAAACACTGTCAAATATATCAAATCTCTTTCCCCCTAACTGATCAGCAGTTCAGAGAGTTCTTATTTACTTTTAAACTCATGATAGTTTCTACTAACCATAAAATCTCACAATAGTGATTCGAAGCATTTGGAGATAATATTTCTAGTCTCCTGTCTTCAAGGACAGGAATTTTGGCTGAAACATCTCCAGAAGGTATTTATTTCTTTTAACTCATTGTTGACAAAGAACACAAATTCCTTTAAGATTACATGTGAGTTTTGCCTGAATTTTTATTCAGATCCTAGGACCTGGAAGATGCTAGGCAGGTGCTCTAGCACGAGGCCAAACCCTCAGAACTGTTAAGTTATATATTGGAATCTTTTTGTTTGAGGAAGAGCATCTCACACATTACCCATCTTGAGGTAATCTTTTTCCTTCTATAATTCTCATTCCTAATCTCCTGTTTTAGATCATCTAGTAAATTTCTCTTTCTTTACACATTTAATATTTGAAGCTAGATATAGAAAGCATGAGAACTGTGATTGTACATTTATGGAAGTAGAGGATGGGAACTGTCTTGGAGACATAAATCCTTGTTCCTATACTGCGCTCCCAATGGAGCCTGTGCTGGCTCATTGATTTGGTTTTATTCTGGGCTTCTGGGATGTGTACTGGGTTTTCCTCTGCAATCCATTGTACATTGTCTCATAATTTATCTTTTTGAAATGTTTCATGTTACTCACACAGTCTTAAAATTTATTCCCTCAAATGGACATATCTCTCAGATTTATCATAGTGCTCTTCAGGTCAGTGGGATGATCACTCCTGTTTTCATGCATTCACACACATATATGCATACACACAAAGACACATATTTTTCACATGGACTTACACAAAAATGTGCACACATTTGATCTCATCCATATGCATTCTTTGCTTTACAAGCTTTCTGTGAAGATAAGCACCTTTCATTAGAAACCAATGCCATGCAGCCTTGATACGTCCCAGAGTTCAGAAGTGACATCAGAAGAATGGAAACTCAATGTCACTCTTATTTAAGTTCATATTTATAAATATGATGAGCAAATAAATCAATGTGCTTTACAGCAGTCTTATACAGCCTGGAATTACTCTCCTCACGCTAAGCCTCATAACCTTCAAGCAATATATCTTATTAACATAGAGACCAAAGTGATTAAGGTTATAGGCTTCAGAATCTGACAATCAAGGGTTCAAGTTCCTCTCAATCTCACTAGTGACTCAAACTATGTCCTCTTTTTTTTTGTTATAGAGAAGGACAAGAATCTATTCTTATTTCTCAAACTTTACTTTAAAGATCTCTGCATCAAAACTTCAATCTTTCTTTCTAATTTACCAAAATTCACGGGCATGTGTTGTACGATGCCATTCACATCATTAGACATTCACTCTTCTTGCCTTCTTCCCCAGTGTCTGAAGGACAAAGCTGTGTCCACTATACTTTACTGTCTCATCCACACTAGTAAGTATGAGTTGACTTAGTCTTCTACTGTTAACATCATTGGCAATCAGTGCAAGGGAATGAAGTCTCTTTGTCCCTTTCTCTTCCCTATAGAGGCCACTTGCCACCTTACATTCATGCCCAGACAGTGGAACATCTATTTCTCCTGCTGTTAGTGTGAGTTTAGCAGAGTAATTCACTAATGGTTCCAGAACCGGCTGAGCATCAAAGGAGTAGGTGATGAAGTCATGCCTAGAAATAGGTGTCTGACTACTTTAAAAAAATCTTTTGACAGGTCATCTCCCATGCCATCTCTGAACATGTTGAAGATGCAGGTGTCCACTCAGGTGATGCCACATTGATGCTACCTACACAAACCATCAGTCAAGGGGCCATTGAGAAGGTCTGTAATCATTTATAAATGGAAGTATATAGAAACAGCAAAAGATGAAAACCAGCATCACAGCAATAGAAAAATCTTTAAAAATTGAAAAACACTAGGTAGTGATGTAAGCCATACTCGAGCTTACATTTTGAAAAGAAACATCATTGCTCTTAATCAGCTGAGTGTCTTAGAGATGATCTCTTTTACTGTGGTTAGAGCCTGGCTGGTTGTATGCTAGTTCAACTTTTAATGTACATCTAGACCATTGAGATAACATAACTGCTAAAATATCTACCTCTACTGTAAGGTTTTGATGCCATGATTCTGCAAACCTCTCTAAAATTTTATTTTTAGCAAGTCTACTAGAGTTACTATTATCACAAGTCTGGGGACTAGATTGAGGGATTGGATGCCATGGGTGATTCTGATAGCCAAGAGCCACTTACTAAGAACGCTAAAAGGAATGCTTTTGAGGAGTGTGGAAGAAGGTACCTCTGGAGCCTGACCTTTCAGTCTTCACTCTGAGTCCCACTCCAAGCCATAACTCTGTGGTATCTCTCTTGACCACTCTTTGAGAGCAGTTTCTTTGAAGCGCAATCCAGCATGACAGCCTTAGCAGAGGCACAGTATTCATGAAGAGCCTGCCATCTTAAGTCACTCTTCAGAGCTTAAAGGAGGTCAACTTGACTTGCCTTTTATAGGAAGATTTTTCTGCCCTCCTGTTATAAGATTTTGTGCTGGCCTGTAATTTTACTTTGGGTGTATTCTGAAGATTTTTGCCCCAAATTATGGAGGCAATGGGATACCTTGTAATAACAACAGCATAGGAGCTTAAAATGTCCCTAGATTTAAAAGATGATTCATTTTCTCATATTAGGGTAAATAAGCAAAAACTCCAGATTTTCATACATCTCTCAGAGTGGACATGCCAAAGATCAGTGGTTCTCAGTTTGTAGGTTATGACTCCCTTGGAGGACAAGTGACCATTTCACAGGGATCACCAAAGGCTATCAGAAAACATTCTGATTTATAACAATAGCAAAACTAGAGTTATGAAGTAGTGACAAAATAATTTTATTGTTGGGAGTCACCACAATTTGAGGAACCATATTTAAGGATTGTAGCATTAGGAAAGTTGAGAGCCACCAACATAGACTATGCTCCTTTCATATCCAAATAAGTGGCTGACCCACTCTTGTACTTATGATGAATAGGGATTCTTGCTTTCTATCATCATTTCCCTTTTGACATGGGAACCTGTGTCTTGCTAGCATAGAGGTTCCAACCTGTAATGTACAGATATACAAGGCTTCCACACAGACAAGCACTATTCTTTCTGACTATAATATCTACCCTTGCAGAGTGTAGGGCAATGGGAAAGAAACATAAAGTAAATATCACTGGTTGCTTCCCTGGACCATGTGTTTTGTGAGCCTGCCCCTCTCTGCAGGTAGGTGATTATATTGATGTCTGATTTGAACTTCAGTTTCTGGTGTCAGAGGAAGCAGACAGGAAAGATTTCATTTAGCCTCCACTGTAAGGACAGAGTATATAATTGTTAGTGAGAGTGCTTCATGGATGACTGATTATCTTATGAAATTATCTGTTTCTTAATGCTTAATATTACCATAACTATCATTATTAATAGAGATACAGACTTCTAGAAAGAGAAATTAAGGCCATCTAAATAGAATTCTACATCTCTTTAAATCCTCATTATGCTTTCTTTTACAGTATCTTTGTCCTTTCTGCTCTAGGTGAAAGATGCAACCCGAAAGATTGCAAAGGCCTTTGCCATCTCTGGTCCATTCAATGTTCAGTTCCTTGTCAAAGGAAATGATGTTTTGGTAAGAAACACTAATTGACCTTGGAGGACTTTGCCATCTTGTAAGGTTATGTTGGGTCATGTTGGTTTGTGCTTCATTCTGGTACTCTCTGCAACCTGGCAACTGCATCTGTTTGAGTGGGATGATACACAGTGTGTAATGTCACTCCTGTTTGAAGGCAGGGGCTCTTGGTGGCACTGATATGTCACTCACAGCTTTGTAAAGTACTTGATGAACTGAAAAAAATCACTATTTTATCTACAGTGAAGTACAGATATTTTACAGTGAGCAGCATGTATATTTATAACTTCCTTTCTTGAAGTTTGATTTACTTCTTATCTAGAGAACAAAGTTGTTTTGGAATCCATCCATCTTGAAAGACAAAATATAATTTAGACCAATTAGATTGTTTCTAATTATTTTATTTAAACTGTTAGTAACCAAAATATGTTCATGATTCACTATAGAATCAAGCGGTGATTACAATGATGTATGAGACATATTTCCTACTTTAAGGTACTTTGTAACCTAATGAGGACTGGGAAGAAAATGAACTCAGATAACTAGAATGGTATTTATAGCTTTCATAGTTACTCAAGGGGTGTGCAAATATCTTTGGAGTACAGAAAGATCATACTTGCCCGGCTGCACAAACACACATGTATAAACACATATGCACATGAATACACATATACATACACATGTGTATGAGAATATTTACACATTAACAAATTGAACATATATTTGAATATCATGTTTTATCTGAAGAAAATAATGAAAGGCTTCAAGAAGGATTTATATCATGAATAAGTTTACAGAATTGTGATTGGGGTTCATTTAAGGTAGAGAGGATGTTACACGCAGCCTTAGGATAGTCTACAAAAGCGAATAACCAGTACATTTGGGGAGATAATAATTCATGAATTTTTATGTTTAGAGAAAGTATTTTTTTTTTTTTAAAAAATGAGGACTAGAGCTGAATCTTGAAAGTAGGACTTGGGCCAATAAATTGATATCAGATAAGAGAGATACACACTGAAACAAGAAGACAGAAAGTTTCTATCAGCCAGGTTTTAATAAGAAGCCATCAGGATTTCACTGGGAACTTTTCAGTTAGGCGTGTGACATTATCCAAACTGCATTAAATGAAATGTATCAGAATTGTGCAAAGATTTAACTGAGGAAATAGGCTGGAAAAGAGTCAAAGTTCACAAATAATATCCTTAAAGAAACCAGTGAGTTAAAAACCTAGGCAATGGGGATAAAGGGGATAGTATTTAGAAAGTGAGTTAATAATAGAAAGACACCAAAGGACAAAATAAATACTCGGATTGTTGTTACTGGCTTTCATCATCTCTTTCCTTTGGACTTATCTCTCTAGGTGATTGAGTGCAACCTGAGAGCATCTCGATCCTTCCCCTTTGTTTCCAAGACTCTTGGGGTGGACTTCATTGATGTGGCTACCAAGGTGATGATTGGAGAAAACATTGATGAGCGGAATCTTCCTACACTAGAGCAGCCCATCATCCCTGCTGACTATGTTGCCATTAAGGTAACAGTTTTACAATATGTGCCATTTTAAGAGCAGGGATGATATGGAAAGGAACATTTGCCACAAAACTTTTGTAACTTAATGGACCTGCTGGACTGATGATCATCTTCCTTTTAGAATGTGCTGAGGGTGTACTGCAAGCAACCTCATGTGAACTACTTACATTTGCAGAAACATTGACAACCACCATGAATAACATAACCTCCAAATCAGCTAGCCAAGTGGATTATAACCCATGTTTCTGCAGCTGACACATGCTGCTGGTTTAGTGAGAAAATTAAAATTCTGGGCAATCTTGTTTAGGACAAGGCTGAACTGAGAAAAGCCTCTAGGAATTTACCAGTCTCATAAAAGTGTTTACACTGAGGGTCTGGTTAAATTATGATGACCCTATATGCTTTTTCTTAGTTTGTATTTTCTTCAGTTACACAGATTCTGTATTCTTAAAATTAAAATAATAGTTTGTAGTGGAGCTCTGAGGGTAATGGAACTTAATTTATATTTGAATACTACCTTAATCACGAAGCCACTGCCTTCCTCTAGCTGTATAATACAGTGTATTCATTATTGTGTGCATGAACTACTTTGATAGACACACATGAACATTCATGAACTATAGAAATACATTTGCATTTCTTAAATGAAGCATACATAGTGAAGTTATTTTAGATTGTGACATTGAAAAATTTTGGATGTCTTTAAAACATGGTTCTCAGCCTGTGGGTTGCAAATCCCATTGAGGGTCTAATTACTCTTTCATAGGGGTTGCACATCAGATATCATACATACCAGATATTTATTTTATGATTTATAACAGTAGCAAAATTACATTTATAAAGTAGCAACAAGGATAATTTTATAGTTGGGGTCATCACAGCATGAGGAACTGTATAAAGGGTCACAGAATTAGCAAGGTTGAGAACCACTGCTTTCACAGGATTCTGTTCTTATATATACTGATGGTTCCAACCCCAAATCTCCTTTTGCTGAGACGCTGACTTCTGGCTTTAGTTGTAGGTTTTAAACAGTATCTAAAAATAAAAAATATAAAGTTAATAACTTAAGATTTTTTGGATTGTATAGTATGTTGAGATAGAATTTTAATTTTTCGTTTTAAGTTTTTAATGGTTACAGATATATAAAACATATTAATTCTAGGTATGAGATCTAAAAAAAAAAAGAGAAAGTGGTAGTCAACAAAAATGTTTTCATTGCAGACACTACTTAGATTAGTATTGTTATTATTATTTATTCTTCGCTCATACAAAACATCTCAATCACAGCCTCCCTTTCCTTCACTTCTCCAAGTTCCCCACATGCTTCTCTCTGAGATCCACTACTTCACCATACTCCTTCCCAAAAGAGCAGGCATTCCAGGGATAGCAATAGAAGATGGCCTAACAAGGTGCAAATGGGCTAGTCACAAACCCTAATATCAAACCTGTGCAAGGCAACCCAGTAGTAGATGTTTTAAATTTTTATTAATAAATGTGAGAAATGTGTTTATTTTTATACATATATGATAATGTGTTATAATTCCAACTAAGTGTAACAGCCCTTGTAAAACAACCATTTTACAGCTCTCCATTAGTATATAAATACTAATTTTTTTCAAGTTACCTACTTGTCAATTTTAGAAGAACTAGTGTGGCCAATGGGGAGGAACAGACAGCAGAGTAGGAAAGATGGAAGATGGGAGCACATGCTAACATCATTAAGACAACCCAGCAAAATGACCACAATCTCATTTTCCCATAATTTAGAAGTGCCAGTATCAATGGAAAGGTTGTCTAGACCAGATAAATAGGCATATGCATGAAATGAGAACTTGGTCCTTATGAGTCACGCTGATAAAATAATTGAAAAGGAATCACTGCAGTGTTCCTGCTTATATGAAAAAAGATAGAAAAAAAAGGTTTCCAAGAAGAATGTTTTCCAAAGCTTTTAAGAAGTGTCAACAACACTTTAATGTCTCAGAAGTCAGCTTACAGACAGCTATGTCTGGCAAGGTGACTTGAAGCAAATTCAAATGAACAGAACTAGAAGAAGAATGTTCCAAAAGCCTATCAAGGGGAAAATGTGTTTGAACTCTGTGCTTGGAAGACTAATGCCCAGTAGATGTTGTTTGAAATAGTTCCAGTAAGAATATGTGCGGGCCAGATTAGAAGTACTGGTCTAGACTGGTCACATGAGATCTATTTACAGAAATCATTTGTGATTACTTAACCCAACTTTTGGGCCAGGAGTACAACATATTCTTGGAACAGAATTTTAAGGCTGTTTTTCAAGTCAGAGTTTTGGGTCAGGAAGACTTTATTTTTTCCTGTTAATCATGGCTTAATAAATCCTATGGAGTTGATTTGCCAAGTGTGTTTACCTCTCATCTCTTTTTATCCTTTCTCTCATGGTTTCCTTCCCTGTTATATCTGACAGGCTCCAATGTTTTCCTGGCCCCGGTTGAGGGATGCTGATCCTATTCTGAGATGTGAGATGGCTTCCACTGGAGAGGTAAGTAGTTAATGAAACTTTTGGTAAATTTACTTATAAGTCTGTTTCTATGATCTTGTATGGTCTTGTACATAAAGTAATAAGTGGTTAGAGAAACTAAAATTTCACAAACTTTTCCTTTCCCAGGGAATTTCAAAGACTTAGAAAGTTTTAATTAAAGAAAATCTTCGACCTCTTTTTTGACAGAGTTGACATTTTTACATTTGAACTTTGGAAATGAATACATGTGTACTTAATTCATTGTGAACAACAGTCATGTATTTCTCTAGACTTCTGAGGATGTCCTCTGTCAATCTTTTTAAGACTTTCACATACTTCAGTAAAAACAATTCATTCCCTGCTTTGCTATGACTGAACCAGATCTGCACATCTTTACTAGAAATATGTAGACTGACAGCATTGAAAAGATCATGCATGCGAACAATGGAAACTGCAAATATATAAGAAACCCCAAGCCCACTTTTGAGGCAGCTTCAACCTCTTGAGACTGATCTAAAACTATAATGAGACTGGCCACTGGATGTCCCTCTTCTCTTGTGTTGGAATTATGTCAAGTGAAGGTTTCTTTAAGAATGTGAAATGTGTTTTCTCATAGCAAGCTGTCAGGTTCTAGAAAGTTCTCTACATGTCAGTGTCAGGACATTTTATGAATCACCTAGCCCTTGACAGGCGTACTCACTACAACCTTCAGATCCTCTTCACTGCACACTGGAGTGGCAACATCAGACTGTGAGGCATCATTGTTTCTCTTGGTAGTAAGGAAACAAAAATCTAAAGAGGAGAATATTTAATTGCAGCAAATATGTGAAGTTTTATATGGTTGCTTGGTTACAAGCATGAGCTTTGATGAGAAGCCAAGAGAGACCAGGAGACAGGCAGGGAGGAACAAAGGAATGTGGTGTTAGAGTTGCACTCTTAGCAAGTGGTTCTTGATCCTTTTGCTACTTCTTTTGATTTAGCTGGGAAACAAGCCTCACTGTGAACGATGGATGCTATATTATTCCCAGTTAAAGATGCTGTTTTCAGGATGATTCCCATGCCTGGATTCTGGTTTTGGCTGGTCAAGAGCCGAATAAGGGAAAGGCCTCTTTCATTTATACTGCTTCTCTAGTGTGGCAAGTAGTTTTTAGGGTTTAGTCCTCTCTGATTCATATAGTGATGATAATATGAAAAACTTAGAAATTGATTGCATTTGCTGTTTCTTTTTCTAAACTATAGAAGAAAAAATTATTCTAATATTAAAGTCATATTTCCAAATGTCATCAATATGATGTTTTAAATTGTTTCATAGCTGAAATCAGAATAATAAATCTAGTTTAGATTTCTCAACTATGCCTCAAAGAGACTTTTACAGTGTTTAAGTGGCTTGTTGTTGGTCGGCCTAAGCACATAGCTTCTTATCTGATTAAGGGGCATTTTATTTTACAGAAGTCAAGTGAGGATTTTATCCTGATATTTACAGAATTATTTGACTGGGATTATTTTTTGTTTTGTTTTGTTTTTTAATGGTCAGGCAGAAAATTGTTGGGACCTCTTTTGTTATTTGCATTTTTGACTGGACTGCAGGTTTCCTTTCCAGGGGAAGCGAGACTCATTAACTGCCCTTGACATTGCTCAGTGATTGGCCCGTATTCGACTGATTAAAATGCTTAACTGTGGAGTGAAAAGCAGGCTTGTACTTGTGGTCAGCTGAAGGTTATACTCACACGAATTTTCCTTAACCAGCAAGAGAGTCATTTGCTTAAAGAATGAATTCAGCCGCCAGCATTATTTACTATAATGGTGACTCTGAACGTGTGCCAGATGATGACGAGCAGAACTGACTTCCATCGTGTTAAAATACTCCACTTGTCCTCTAGTTATGGTGGCCATTTGACTTGTAATTACAGTGTGCAGCAGTTACCCTACAGAAAGTCTCCATAGACCTTGCCAATATGTGTTAGTCTGGCATCTTCCTAACCCCCCACCCCTTAAAACACACAGCTTTAGTATCCAGAATGAGTTGCAGAATATTTTGGTTTAGTTTCTTAAAATGAGAAAGAGAAATAAACTCTTATGAGATTTTCACGTACTTATTGCCATCTCTTAGGGAGCTTTCTCTGAAGGTTTCCGAGATTATTTTATAGCAGTGGGCCAGCAGTTTGTCATTTTTTATCACTCCCCACCCTGAATTCCCGCACTACTGCATTGTACATATGATGTAAACAGTGATTTAAACAGTAACTCATATTAATATTTGGAAATTCATCACATTACACACCAGAAGCTGTGATTTGTATCCAAATAACTTGCAGTACAATCCAGTATGTGTTCCACTGAGTGTTGTTGAGTAGAGAAGAAATTGCTTATTCATTCATTATGCTTAATTAAAAACATAAGATACATCTGTCCTGGCTAGCGATTTAATTCTTGAATTCAGATTGCATGGTCTTTGAGAAATACTGATAAAATCTAGGAAAAGAGATTTTTCAGTACATTGCTCTCCATTTTTCTCTTTCCCTTTTTCCTATTTTTGTGTAAGTATATTTGGCTATTATTTTCTTCTTTTATAATTTATATTCTTGCTTTATAATTTTCATTTAATGCTAAACAGGTGGCGTGCTTTGGTGAGGGTATTCATACAGCCTTCCTGAAGGCAATGCTGTCCACAGGGTTTAAGATACCTCAGAAAGGCATTCTGATTGGAATCCAGGTGAGTGGCCCATGGCTATGAGCATTCTCAGGTAGCACACTGTTAGTGGCTAGGATATTAATTGTGATCTGAAAGAGAGGGGCTTGCTTGTATGCCTTGGAATATGGTAATGCATGAGAATGACTACTGTACATTGTATTTACTCCCTTAGCCTTCTCCTGCTACAGTAGCAAAGACAAAAGTAAAATATGAAACAGAAAGAAAAGTCTCTATTGAAAGACTATTTGTTTTAAAAGGTATTATTTTAGAAAATCAATGACCTCATTCCTTGATTAAACTTTTTCTATATATTTTTCATATTTATTTAGAATTTTCTGCAATGTACTTTGATCAAACATATCATTTGCCCATCTGCTTCCACATCCATCCTTTTTTTCTCCCCACCCAACTTTGTGTTATGTGCCTTTTTAAATCCGTTGTTTGTATTGTCCATATACTCTTAGATGCCTGGACTTCCCTTGAAAGTGGGCCCATTCCTCAACCAAATTCAATACCCTCTTTCCTAGCTAACAGTTACCAATAACTCTTTAAGCAGGGGTGAGACTTCATCCCTACTTCCTTTATTCATATTAGAGTCTTGTCTGGCTTGAGCTTATACAAGCATTGTGAATCTTCTATATGTATATAGGCCAAAGTAAATTGAGATGACTACAAATAAATATTACCACAATAAAAAGAGTATTATTGGTATAAATAAATTTTAGGGTAAAATTTTGGACATAAAATATCTTTAATTCCTTGAAATAATTATCACAACATTGTATACTTGTTTTGTTTCTAATTTTCTAAAAATGTATATGCTTCTCAAATGTCATTCATTTTGTTTTAAGATTAGTAATTCTTATATCCTTTAAAAACAATGATTGGTCATATATAGCACCACCTGCTGTGACTTTAATAAGCTCAAACCCTGCATGTCTTTACAAAAATCAATAAAAACATAATTAGAAGAGAATCAGGTATTCTCAAGCCAGTGGGTGATTATTATAAATGCTGCCTCATTAGGGTGTCTTAATATTAGCAAAGTAGACTCCAGGGAATGAGCAGGTAGTTACTTTGGAGAAATATCTGGAAAGAGTAAGTTGGGTTTTTGCTTTATGAAGGTAGCAGAAGGACGATGGGGAGGATATAGGGCAAGGGCTAACAAGATGACTTGCTACAAGAGGCTTAATGGCAGTTTAGAGACAAATCACATCATACGAGCGACTCATCACATTACAAATGGCTACTAAGTATTATTAGTCTCGACTAGGAGAATATTGGCCCAACTTCCAGTGATAGCTTAAAGTTTAATGTGAGACCTGGGGACATTCAGAGGAGACCATGCCCTTAGCCCTCATCTTCACAACTAATCACAACACTGCTAACATTTTCAAACAGCAGTTTAAGAAGGCAGTGATGTATAAAATTGCGGCTTGTTTGGTTCCAGAGCTGCAGGGAAATGTGCCGCAAAATTAATTTGTTCCTATGAAATATTTGTGGGATTTGGGCATCAGTGAACAGAATTTTGCTTTGTAGGAGAAAAGGAGACTTTATGGATTGGGGAACAATATTTTGAAAGCAATGAGGTTTTATTAATTAAAATTCTACTTCTAAATACAACATTTTTAAAACAATCTTTCAGCAGTTACATGAGTTGTTTCAAAAATATTGTTTGTTTATGAGTGACAATCACTAGTGATTTAAAAATATTTTGGTACATGTTGAGGTTAGTTTAAAATTATTTAGTAAAATTACAGTTATTGGCATATCTATAACTCAGGAAAATTGATCAATAGAATTATAAGCCTCTATAAAGAGAAAGAATATAATTTTCTAACTTATTTTATATGAAGCAAAGAACAGCTGCCATTCTTAACATTTAATATATATATAGTCTCTCCGTTCCATTCATGCTAATTTAAAAAAGTTCTTAGTTTGATGACTTATGCTGAAGATACGATGGGGTAGACTTGGTAGAGTGTCAATAGCTTTAAATTTTGTAACCTCTTTCACAGTTCACAAGGACCTATTCTAAACTCAGCTTTTTACTCCGCAATGACAGCAGCATGGATGAAGTCACATGTGTTCTGTAGTGCGAGATACACTTTGAAAAAGTATGTTCTATCACTGCTCAGAAGGATTTGTTATAACTCCTTCAAAAATATAATCAGAATTGAAAGGAACTTAACAGAGGACAAATACTGAAATGAAGGCCAGAAAGGGCTAGAAAATATGTCTAAAAGCATGAGGTTGGATTATTTAATCAAGTTATGAGACAGGAGTTCATGTTTGCACCTTAGCTTCTTAGGCTGGCCATCAACAGTATGATGGTACTACCATAGGCATCATAGAATACTGAGAACCATAGCATTGCTGTGATTTTTCTTAATTATTCCTTCTCGGAACAATGGAGAGGATGTTCAGCATCCCATTCATAGTGACAGTCTTTTTTTCTCTTCTCCATATTCCCTGAGTTAAGCATATGCTCTGAGTAGACAGATTTAATGAAGATGCTTAGCTTCATTCATCTGGCACAACTGGTTCCAAGAAAAAACTGAAGGAACAGAGAGACATGGAGTAGAGACACAGTGACTCTGAGCTGGAAAACTTCAACACTTAGTGTCACAGACTGAAAACATTTAAAAAATAAGCATTTATTGCTAGCAGTTTGTTAATATGTAGAAAGCAGTGTGTGTTCACATGCACACGCTTGCCTGTATGTGGTATTGTTGTTAAGTCTGTATTTTTCCTCCCCATTGTAATCCTTTATTCATGTAATCTCTTTCTGCATTTTTTATGTAAGATCCCAGAATCAAATCACTCTGTAAGTGAAATGTTTGTACCACCAATCTTGTGTACCTAGGACATAGGAGAAAGGAAGAGTCAGGATGTAGATATCAACAAAGCATCTTTATTAGCTTAATTGCCCTGTGCACTGTGTCTTTACCAAGAAGCCTTCCACAGTCTAGGGCATTTGTAATGTAAGAAGCATAATATGAGAGTATAAGGCAACAGAATCACCCTTGATTCCTCTGCAGTCACTCAGGCACCTTTCATTCTGTCACAATGTATTTTTAGTTGCCATGAGAAGGCAATCTGCCTTGTTTTGAGGTTTTCTAGAACACCCTTTAACAATGAGTGATTTACTCTAGAGGAGATGGAGAGCACTCTCTGTGTTTCCCCTCTGATTGGGCTATTCAGTGATGCCGGTGAAGTGGCAGGCACCAGCCTGACATCTGGGCTTCAGCATCGCTCAGAAACACAAAGCAAGCGTTTATTTGAAAAGACGACTCCAAGTGACATGAATAACCTTTTATCTTCAAAGAGGCATCATTAGGAACAACCACACAGTTGTCAATCCAGGCAACCCTGTAGCGTGCACAGACATCACTTAGTGTTAACTTGGCTTCTCTTCTGCAGCCGGAAGTTGGCTTAGTGTGAAAACGATCACGGAAGGAAATAGATATTTATTCCACTTTTAAAAGAACTTTTTCCTTATAAACATTTCCAAGAGCATAAACTAACTTGTACTTTTCACCTCTACTAAGGAATGGATTCTTACATAGGTATTTTCAATTGGCTTTTAAATCTGAGGTTACCCAGATGTAAGCTGACAGCAGTAATTTCTTTTTGTAGACAGGCTGTTTTATGTGTCGCAAGTGTTCAATACGTGTTTGATAGAAGTTTATAATGTGTCTATGGAAGCCAACACCCCACACCAGAAGGCAGAGTAGTTCCCTAGCTGGGAACTGCCAATACTGTCATGTTGGATATTTATCTTTTCCACTTGGGGGACAGCAATGAAACAGCTCCATAATAAGGTTCTGCCTGGTATCTGCAGGTCTTAGAGGACTAGCTGACTTATTTTATTTTAAAATGGCAAAGGAAAAATATTGCATTATGGTATTCCTCTCTCAACATTTTTCATTGTGACTTTGGTCAAGGTTAATATATCTTGACCTCAAATTGCAAAATGAGTGAAGGATAGCCCTTCCTGCCTCATTCATTTCTATTCCTAAACTGAAATGTACATCAGAAGGACCTGGAGGGCTAGAAAACTATATATGATTGAGATGCCCACCTGATGCAATCCATTTGGGTGGAGCCTAAAGTTTTCTACTTTTAGGAAGTTGAGATGATGCTAATGCTATTGCTTAGGGAAATCTGGGTGAACACCTTACTTGTGATAGTTCATTTTAAAAACCTGAAAGAAAACTGGTTATCACATCATTATCACCATGTCCTCAGTGATTTTTGCTAAGGGGATGTTTCAGAGATTGAGAGTCATCAGTTAAGTGCATGACTAATGCACCAATTATCCAGACTTTAACTGACCCTCTCATGTCATTTAATACAAACCTAAGTCTGTTCTGCATTTATCAGAAAGTCATGTTCTATATGAGGGGGATTTAATAAAATGTAGAGATTCATTTTGCATATTTCAAGTATGCTTTTTATCAAGGGACTTTAAAATATTAGGTAAATAGAATGAGTCATTTCATTTAACCCTTTGCTTTCTAAGCAACAGCATACAGGCATATTAGTGTCCTATTCTGCCTGGTGTATATGTTAAGACATTGCTGCATACTACCCTTTCCCTAACGTCAGTCATTAAGAATAACTCTGTTTTCTCTACTATAGCTTAGAATTTTATTTTATTTTTATGAAGCGTTATGAACTGAAGTTATCTAAACTCATTTATTCCTGTTTAGTCCCGAGCGGAAGCAGAAAGCTGCTACCATGGGCATGCTCACAATCCATATTATAGAAGGCTGTCTTGAATAACGGCTGTGCCTGTCTTAGCTCAGATTCATCCCATTGCATTTATCTTTTCTATTTGCCAGTGTTTTTCACTCATAAAACTGTAGTTCTAGGATTGAGATGGCCAGAATCTAAAAAGATTTTATATTTGAACACGGTCTTGGGAGTCATTGCCTAGGATTTAGATCTGTTCTCAGAGAACCTTTGCATGTAAATATTAGGAAACTTTATGGGCCAAGCATTATAAAAATTGTACAAGAATCTGGACATGTTTTTTATTACAATTTTTAGTTTCTGGAATAGGAACAGGATTATATTCATATTTTTTTCAAACATCATTAATGTGATTTCTAAATCAATCACAAGACATTTACAGAAGCAATCACATTATGTTATCAGTTAAAGAAAACTTTTAAGGAAAAGTCATGAAAATGATTTCATTTAATGAGGAACAGATATGCTTTTAAGCATAAACGATTTTAAATGACTTAGGTACTAAGATATTCACAATTGTGAGGTCAAAGAGAGAATTTAATCTTTGGGCAGCTCTTTCATCTTTGTTGTGAGCCATCTTGAACACTGCTTTGCAAGCACAATAGGAAATCTTTCGAGGTGGTGAACCTCTGTTGACCATGGGCAGGGATCCAGGGAAATCAGGTCCCTCTAGGGTTCTAGAAAGCATACAACAACTGATAGATAAAATCTTCATGAAAAATAAGCTGAGACATTAAAAAATTGCACGTGGAAATGGAAGAGCATTGTGGGAAAGATGGTTTGGGTTATAATAAATGGTAGAATAACCCAGGATTCAATACTACCTTACAGGGACAGGGACATAGTCTATGGGAAGCTAGAAAAACAGCAACTATCTTAATGATATTTTCAGAAATGCTATTAGCCCCAAACCTGCTTATCTGAAGTAGTAACGCTCTGAGATGACCACTAATAAATTAACTTACTGGACAATCACAATGACCCAATACCACAGATATCATTGCCACTGCATTGAAGAGGTGAGGTGACTACCTCAGAGAAAAGCTAAATCACCCAGGAAAACACAATCTAGAGACCCATGAAACCTCAAGAGATAGGAGCATGATCATCTCTCTTTCAGAAGTGAAGAAATGAAGTCAATGGTATTATTTTCTAAACATGCACTTCTAGTGAATGATAAAGGCAGGATTTGAAAAGAAATTTAATATTCCAGGAATTCTTATCAAAGGACCTTCTAGGATAGTGAGTAAATCATTAAGGCACTGCAATATTAGACTTCACCAATTAGAGCAGGTTGTTTGGAGTAGCAAGAAAAGCTAGGCACCAACAAGTTTGACTGGGTGTTCTGATCAATCTCAGCCTTAGTGTCTTCCTAACCAGGCAAAGAAATCATGCACAAAGAGTGGTGGGGATCTAAATAAAAATGTCGAGGACTCAGTGTGAATGAAGGGATTAGACATTGGTGGAAGGCAGAAAAGAAGATTACATTAATGAAATTTCATCTACATTGGAGAATTCTAAGTAAAAAGCAACATAAGGAACTTTCTTTTGCAATGGTGGTGGTTGTGGTGGGACACCGTATTGAATATATCTAAACAAAGACTATGTGTGTCTAGAGAGTCAATTCTGTCTAATTCTTTTCCAGCAATCATTTCGTCCAAGATTCCTTGGTGTGGCTGAGCAGTTACACAATGAAGGTTTCAAGGTATACTCTCGTAGTTTTTTTTTTTCAAAAGTAGATTTCTTTCAGCACTAAAATTCATCCATGAAAGAAATACTGCACAAACAGGAAACCTGCCTTTTTAATTTGGAAGTTAAAACTACCTTGATTATTTCAAAAGTCCCACAGAGGATTACTGGTAGTTAATAATTGTGGGAGAGGAGGTGTCCTGTCTATAGTAATAACCTTTTGCTCACCCTGCAGCAAAGAAACTCTAAATTCAGTATGTCACACAAAGAAGACAACATGAAATAGGAGTACATTTGTTGAGAAAATAGGCCGTAGTGGAAGAGGGGGAGATTCAGAGAGGAATGGGGTTAAAAACAACTAGCACTGGTTATATTCCCACTTGAAACTGCCAAACATTAAAAAGTAAGCTTTACAGAGAATAAAATAATTAAAAAGACTAATTTTAACAAAATGGCTACAAACAAGAGCAGTTAGCCTAAAATCTTGGTAACTTTAGTTGAAGCATAATGAAGACACTCACCAATGTATTTCTGTATCTTTTCTTTTCTTGATTCTGTATGAGGTCATAGTTTCCAGCAGTTAGAGTTAAGGCAAAGTGTCTTTGTAGCAAATTGCTCTGCACATAGCCTAGTTCAGGAAAACATATTTACTCCCACAGCTCAAATTCAGCCTGTGGCCATGGACTTCGTTGACCTCATAAAAATAATTCCTAAACTCTGACTAATTCTTTTACAAAGGCAGTTAGTTACAGCAGAGGCTCTTAAATGTTTCTTCACTAAAATTTGCAGGCAAATGGATGGATTTGGAGAATATCCTCCTGAGCGAGGTATCACAAACTCAGAAGGATAAGCAAGGGATGTTCTTACTCACTACTGGACTTTAAACAAAAGCATTCTTATTTCATTGAAAGATGATGGGTGAATAAAGTGATTTAAAACACACACACACACACACACACACACACACACACACACACACACGCAACCTTCTGGTTTGACTGCAGAAAGGTTGCTAAGCAAGAATTTGTGGTGGCCATAGTGCATTTGTGGGCATTAACTGTGATCTACTGTACTTTCTTCATCTGTAGCTGAGCCTAACCTGGCTTGAGGAGCTTTAGATTTTATTTTTTATGTTCCATGTGTTTAAGAGAAAAGAGAAGTTTTATTACTGTATTTTTTTTTAAGCTATTCTGGATGTTTTGCATTTTTTATATAAAGTTTGATATTGATTTCTAAAAAACAATAAATAAAATAAAATAAAAGAGTATCTCTGCCCTGGATTCTGAGTTCAAGTGGCTACCCTACCCCCACCCCACACTTCTTCCATGTTTCTTTCTCTTGTGATTCCTATGTCCCAGGGCTGGAGAGATGGATGGCTCAGTGGTTAAGTAATTTCTGTGCCCCTTCATTAACAAAGGCTCCTGCTTTACAGTAACTGAGTTCTCTATTTTAAATGCAGCTTTTTGCCACAGAAGCTACATCAGACTGGCTCAACGCCAACAACGTCCCCGCCACCCCGGTGGCATGGCCATCTCAGGAAGGACAGAACCCAAGCCTCTCTTCCATCAGAAAGTAAGGACCGAATAGTCTGTGAATTGGGGAAAAGGGAAAAAAAACCTAAAAGAAAAGCAAACTGCAATGGTGGAAGCTGGTATAGTATGAAGCTCTCACCTCATTTGCTTTCAAATCTTTTCATACTTATTTTGGTTAACACATTTACAAACGAACTCATTTATGGCTGATAGTTTCATTCTTATAAAAAGAGAATTACTACACGTGTATACTGGTACATGTGTTGGAAAACACTTCTTACATATTTCTGTTAATAGTGCTTGACAGACACAAGTAAAACTATGAAGAATTTAATGCAGTGCTTTCTATATAATGTCATATATGTATACACACAAAGTATGTATAAGCATATGTGTTTGATTAATCACTTACATTTCACTGAGGATGGACATCAATGGGTCAGTTTATTGAGCACTTGCTGCATGGAGAAAACTGGAGTACGCATTTTGATAATGTTTTTAACTAAATAGTTGTTTCTTAGGCCATCACCACCTGATTTTGTAAGACACAATGTGTTAGGCTTCAGGAACTGCAGGGTGTCTGTTGTTGCAAAGCTACAAGGGATGAAGGCACTGTGGCTTCTTCTCTGTTACTCTTGAATGTGATAGTTTACACAATAGCCTAAAATTACTCAATTCTATGCAGTATGCTATTTATTAAAGGTTGTTAAAAATCATTATGAAAAGAAAGAAAGAATGTCATCATGTATAGACCTTACTTAGGAGCCATCCACTGATACTATGAGCTCCAGGCTTAGAGTTTTGTAAAATGAAAACCAGACCTAACTTTATGCTTTTAGCATTTGAAGGTCTCTTGGGTATATTTAGTCAGTCCAACAGCAGAATGAGACACAGGCCAATTCACAACCAGGTGCTTTCTCCTGTCAGGCCCAGGGAAATGGGCAGAGATAGAGGCAGTGTGGGAAGGAGCCTGGAGGTAGAGGGCTATAAATACTTTTTTTTTTGGAAAAACAAAGTGACTAACAAATGGTCAATGCTTGATGTGTCAGATGGTACTTTAAAGAGAAAACAATACTTTGCATCCTGTTAGACTTTTACCAGTGTTCTTTCAAGACCACAATCAAAATTCGAATTCCCCAGTGAGTACAGCTGAAGCATCATTTTAGCAGTAGACAAGATCAGGGGCAGGTGGGTCAGTACTGGCATTGGTTTGCATGGCAGAGAGAGGAATTTGTGGTAGGAATTTTGAAGCTAATTATAAAATAGACATTGTCAACTGTAAGTTTGTATTCATTTCTTTTTAGATTGATTAGAGATGGAAGCATTGACCTCGTGATTAACCTCCCCAACAACAACACCAAATTTGTTCATGATAATTATGTGATTCGGAGGACAGCCGTGGACAGTGGAATTGCTCTCCTAACTAATTTCCAGGTATGGTCTGTCCTTTAAATATAACCCATGTGTAGGTTTTATTCCTGGGTTTCTGTTCATGTGTTTTAATTATTCTCTGACTCCTCCCTCTTTTGTGGAACATTCAGAACAGAAAGGAATTTTTAATAAAATCTAATACAGTGGTGTTAACATGGCAGATCTTGGTCTACTTGAGAAGTTGGAGATTAAATAATTGATATAATCAAAAGCCAGGAATAGGATTGGTTCTTTTGTGACCTAGTCAATCATCCCGTGAGTACAACAATATAAAAGAGAATCAAAGAGAGATCTGGAGTGCTGTCTTATTGTCTCCAAATGAAAGCCACTGCATAAAAGCCATAGCTTATTGATCAAATGTGCAGATGTAACACACACGCTGGACCACATTAAAAAAAGTCTGTATGAAGCACATTTAATTTCATTTGGATATGAGCCACAAGAGTCATCACAGAAGGAGCCATGTAGCTGACATTCACTAAGGATCTGTGTGCCCTATTTTTTTTCCTGAGTTATCTTGACTCCTTACTGGGAGTGGTGTAAGTTTATTTGTGGTGAGTTTAAGACATAGGAAAGTCTCTGAAAAAAAATGACATCACACCTTTCATTCCATACCCCTTTGAAAATCAGGAGCAGATACTGTTTTTTACTCCTGATTCATCCTGCATTCTCTTTCATCTCTTGTAAGTTGCTAACATTCTTGACATTTTCTTTCAGGTGACCAAACTTTTTGCTGAAGCTGTGCAGAAGTCTCGCACTGTGGACTCCAAGAGTCTGTTCCACTACAGGCAGTACAGTGCTGGAAAGGCAGCATAGAGCAGGAAATTTTTAGTGAATCCATCCTTGAGCATTCAGCATTAGCCACACTGATCCAAAAGGACCATTCCCAGCATATCTCCAGAAATGGTTGTTGTTGCCAAACTTTATTTTGGGTTCCTCTGTTCTTAATAGTCTGTATCTGTAACCAATAAATTGTTGTCAGTGACTATTTCTAAGCTACCAAGTCCTCACCATGTCACTTGTTCTTCACAAGGTATTCATCCATTATTTTTTGTGGACATACTTTTAACGTTTTATGGTGCTGATTAATAGTGATCAAAGTAGAAAAAGTTGTCCTATATCCTGAACTCTATACTCTAAGTATACTCTTGTTTTTAGAGTAGTGTCTGTCACACCCAGAGTTGACTACTAGGGCAGATTACCATAAAAATTTGTTAAAATGAATTAAGAATTTAATTTATGAATGGCATCATGTTTGTGTAGTGTTTATTTTTTCTATTGACGATTCTCACTTATTTAGCCAATCTAAAAATATCATTTCTTCTCCCTATGATACACAATGTGAGACCGGACTTTTTTTGATGGATTATTGCTTGAAGTTTTGGAGGATGTCAGCAGTTGGCAGAGAACATAGAGGTAGTGATATTATTGATAGTCTTGCTAGATTTTAATACAAGCAAAGTGAAATGTCCAGAGTTATACCATTTACCCTCTATTCAACTTTTGGAACACTTTAGACATTTCTGTTCCTTTTGTATGATGGATTCTAGTGATCATCTGAATCTCCCCCTGCATTCTGTATTCCACACACATTAAACATAGGATTCCCTTCCTTTATATGCAAGATTTTGCTCTTTCAGGATAGTCTTTGTTGCTTTTAAGTGTTTTGGTTATTACAGTGCTTTAATTGTGGACTTTTAAATAAAATACTATTAAGTAAAATTCAGTTGAATTCTTTTTATTTAAAAAATAAAATGCAATAAGATAAAACAAAATAATTAGATTAAATTTGGACAAAGTAAACCAATGAAAGAAATAAACCACCAAATCAAGGCACATGAATCAGACACTCACTCATTCAGACTATTTGGGAGTCCAATAAAAATACTATGGTGAAAGCCATAATATATGTTATAGTCAGAAGTTTCTGGCCTGTCTGACTGAAGGGTCAAACCTACAGTCCCAAAGCTTCTTTGCCCCAAATAATGACTCAGATGCTTACGTTGATTAAAAACTGTTTGGTGTATAGCTCAAACTTATTGCTAGCTAGGCTTGAATCTTAACCCATTTCTTCTAAGCTATGTTTTGCCACATGACTTGTGACTTACCTGTACTTTTACATCTTGCTCTCTTGGTAGCAACTTGCAGAGTCTCTGTGTGACTCCACACCCCCATCTCCTTTATCTATGCTTGGATTTTCTGCCTGCTGTAAGTTAGGTTGCTATAAGCCAAAACAGCATACAGAAAGACATTCCACATCACTTCCCCTTTTCTATCTAATCAAAAAGGAAGTCTATATTTCAACATAGCAAAATTACATATAACAAAACAGCTATCAAGCAAGAATTACAGTTACAATATCTAGTCTATTTGTATTTAGCAAAATTAAAAAGTATGCTATCATCTATCTTATACTTATGAAGCTAAAATTTCAAATTCAATTTACCCTTTATTATAACTAGGGAAAGCTAATTATTTAATCTTCAACTTCATCAGAGTCACAGAAGGATATAACATTACCTTAGTAAACAGAAAGTGTATCGCAAGCAACTTACAAATTTTGGAAATGACAGAGATGTCTGGCTACCTGGACAGTCACTCAAAGTTCCTTTGTAATGTTGGAGCATCCATCCTCAGCCTACAATATGTAGAGGACTTGGTGAAGACTCATGTAGGCCCTGTGCTTGTTCCTTCAGTCTCTGTGAGTTTGTATAAGCTTTGCTCAGTTGATTTAGAGGGCCTTGCTCCTCTGCTGTCCTTTGTCCCACTCTGTCTCTTAAATTCCTCTCCTCTTCTCTTCCGTAGGGTTCCCTGTGCTCTGAGGGGAGGGATTTGATTAAGACATCCTATTTTGAGCTGTGTATTCCAAAGTTTATCTGTATGCTTGTCTCTGCATATACAAAATGTCTGGCTTTAAGTCTCTGTATTGGTTCTTATTTTCTGTAGGAGGAAACTTCTCTAATGATGTCTGAGCAAGCAACTCATCTATGAGTATAGCAGAATATAATTAGGTGTCATTGTATTATTTTTTTAGACTAATAGTATTTGGTTTTACCCTATGTCTCTGAGCTGTTCAGTTTCTGGTTCTTGGTCACTCAAGTAGTCTTGGATATGGATTCCATCTCATAGAGTGAGCCCCAAGTCAAATCAGACATTGGTTGATTACTTCAACAAGCTTGATGCCACCATTGCTCTAGCCTATGTCCCAGACAGAACAGCATTGTATAACAAAGGGTTTGTGGTTGGATTTGGTATATATGTTTCTTTTTTTTTTCTTTTTCAGAGCTTATAGATTGCCTTCTCTTATTACTCAAGGATATAGGAATAAAGGTTCCACGCAGGTACCAGCTCAACCTCTGCACGTTCAATAAGTTATATGGGTGTTGTCTTCAGCAATGGAGGGATGCCTTCAGATTTTGCAGAGTAAAGCACTGTCTTTGTAACAGCCTGGGTTGTTTGCAGATTTCCATAGGACTCATTTGGTCAATAACTCATTGAATGTCACTCACTCCTGTTCCTGGAAGCTTCATTTTGTGACAAGAGCTGGCTGGCAGGGATTCAGTCTCCCTCATTATTTGGAGATTTTATTAGGACTTCCTTTACACATTTTAGGAAGTTTCCACTGCATTAGGTTTCCATAGTACCCCTTAAACACCCCTTAATTCTAATGGTCTTTCCCACATTCACTCCCTTTCCCCAACTCATCCTCCCCTTCCATACCCCTTGTTGTATGAAGTTTCTGACCTTTACTTTTGGGCCTAACCCTGAGTTTTGGGATCCATAAGTCCAAAGACTTGCAGACCACATTCCCACAGAAACACATAGAAGCTTACATTAATTTTATGCTGATCAGTCTAGGGCCCAGGCATATAAACTGCTAACTCTTAACACTTAAACTGACCCATAATTCTTTTCTTGTTCAGCCATGTGGCTCAGTACTTCTCAGAGTAGCATTTCCACTTCTTTCCTTGGTATCTGTCTGTGGCATCTCTGCTCTGTTCTTCCTGTTCCCAGAGTATTCTTAGTTGGGTAGTCCTGCCCACACTTCTTGTCTGCCTTCAGCCAATCAGCATTTTTACTAAACCAGTAGGTGGTACAATTATTTACAATGAAACAAAATAATCCCACTACAATCCCTTCTCCAGTCCACCCATAAAATCTATTCTATTTTTCCATCACAGAGAGATTCTAGAGTCTTTCTCTATACCTAAACCTCCTGGGCCTACATATTGTGGCTTGCTTATAATTTACTTGAAGGCTAATAGCTACATATAAAGGAATAAATGCTATATTTACTTTTATGGTTCTGTATAATTTTACTCAGGATGATTTTTTTATGGCTCTGTCCATATGCCTTCAGATTCCATGACAACATTTTTTTAAAACAATCTCCATTGTGTAAATGCACCACATTTTCTTTATCCATTCTTTTGTTGAAGGACATATAGGTTGTTTCACATTTTTGGCTATAGAGAATAAAGTAAGCATGAACATGAATGAGCAAGTATACTTATCACAGAGTGAAATATCTTTTGGATATGTGCCCCTGAGTGGTATAGCTGGATCTGGAGATAGTTCCATTTCTGTCTCTCTGAAGAACTGACACAAGGATTTTTATAGTGGCTATACAAGTTTGCACTCCCAACTACACTGAAGAAGTATTTTCCTTATTCTACATCTTCACTTATGTTATTGATCTTAGCTATTCTGACAGGTGTAAGATTGTATCTCAAAGTAATTTTGATCTGTATTTTCTTGGTAGTTAAGGATGTTAAGCATCTCTATAGTGTGTCTCAGCCATCTTGCCTTTCTCTACTGAGAATTCTGTATTTGGATAAGTATCCATTTCTAAAACTGGATTATTAGTTTTTTTGAAATCTAGTTTCTTCAGTGCTTTATATTTTTTGGACATTAGTTTTCTATTGTATGTGGATAAGCAGTTTAAACAGACCTATAATCCCTAGTGAAATAGAAGTAGTCATTGAAAAAAATAAAAAGCTCAGGGCTGATGGATTTTAGCTCAGAATTTTACCAGATTTTTAAAGAAAAGTTAATTCAAGCACTTTTCAAATGACTCCACAACATAGAAATGAACATTGCCCAACTCATTTTATGAGGCCTCAGTTACCCTGATACTTATGCCACATAAAAACTCAACAAAGAAAGAGAATTAAAGATTCAAATCCCTTATGAATATGGATGTTTGGAAGACATATATAAAGTTTCTAACAGTGAAATAAATATTTGCATGTAGTGATCAGGAATGGATGTTTGGGGAATGTGAACTTAGGTACTATCCCAAACAATAAAGGTTCTCCATTTCATGTTAACTTGAAGTTATTTGTAAAATACAGTAAAATGTGAAAAATAGTAACAACCAAACTTTGAATAAGTTCTGTTTTAGGAGTGGATCCTATACACCTTCTCCATGGTGCTGAAAACAAAATTACATTAATTTTCGTTTCTGTTGTCTTTCTGTTTTCCAATGTCTTAATTTTTCTTGTAAGATTTTAGTGCAAACATAGATTGTATTTACAATTTTTAGCTGGGAGAGAGAAATAAAAGGAAGGGGAGACTCTTGTGTTCAGATCTAGTAAGGCTTTGTCCTCTTCTACAGATTGATTCTTTCATATAAACAAATTAACACATCTTTAAGTCTCTCAGTTTGCTATATACCACAAGTGCAGTCAACACTGTAACAACATTCATAGTTTTGAGAAGTAAACTGAAGTGTTATTTCCATATTAAGAATGCAATAGCTTTCCAAGAGAATGAGGGAGTACAGCCAGCTTGTGAGCAGAAGATGGATAAAGAGGGGTCCATTTATAGAGCTGAAATTTTAAAGCTTTGGAAAGGGAAGAAGAATATTTTAAAAGCACTTCTGTTAAACTTTCCTGTTAAGCAGCATTCCTGATAGCAAGTTTTAAAAACAGCTCCAACACTCATTTGTCTCAACAGCTGCAGGTACTTGAACCTCGGCTTCTACAGTGTCCACGGCCTCTCGAACAATGAAAGTGGAAATTATCAGAGAAACAAACCATGTCTGAATGCAGTTAAGTGCTCTGTAATTACACACCAGCGTTACCATTTGGCTGCTAGTTCGGCCCCCTGCAGGCACACGTGCCATACATTCTCTCACACACCCAATCAAATCCATAAAGACCTTTCATTACATATTGTTCCAGACACCCTTAGCTTGAAAAAGACTAGCTAAACTTTATTCCTCGCTTCTTTCTATTGCTATTTCTTTCTCCTTTGTTCTTATATATAACATTTCTATTTTTCCAAATGACTATCACTGTGCTGTTCTAGCAGAAGTGTGGCAATTGGTGAGTGTGAAGTTAATACAGCAGGAGGGGGAATAGCTGTGCCCTTTTAAGTGGCTCCCCGGGTTCTATGAAAAATTGGTAATAATTGTCTCCCCATCTTCTCTTGTACATAATGGAGAGTGTAAAGGCTCCAGAAAAAACTTAAGTACCTACAGCTGTTGAGATCAAGACAGCCGTATGAAAAAAAAAGAATCTCAGTGAGTCAAAATTAGTACCATTTATGCTTGCTTTTTATTGCCTAAAGACTATATTTATGCCTTTACAACTTTTGTTTTGTAAAGGATTTATATCCACATAGAGAATGATTTTGTCCCTAGACAAAATAAAACAAACAAATCAGGATTTTCCGGTAATAGTAAAGGTCCACTTTTCTAGAAATCACCAGCTTATCAAATGATTTCTTTTTAGGTTTTCCCTAGAATAAACCCACAAACCATTAGCAGGAGCTTTTGCTTATCAAAGGATGTACACATTCATCTGCAGAGCAGTCATAGATGCTTATGTCTCCTCAAGACACTTTCCTGTACTAAGCTTACTTTGGTTTGGCAGCTCCAATTAAGACAGAATATCCTCAAGTTGCAGGAGAAAAGCCAAGTTTAAATTGAGTCATTGAAGAACAGGAATAACATAAAATTTTATTTGTTTTATTATTAAAGAATATATTCTAATATCTAGTACATAGAATATTTTTCTTTTTTGCATTTAAAGATATAGAGAAATCTGTTTTTATTTCCTTAAAGATTTATTTTGTGCATGTAGTTGAGTATGTGCATGTCCATGCACCAAATGAGCACAGTTTTCCATAGAGGCCAGAAAGAAGGTGTAGGAGCTTTTGAAACTGAAGTTCTAGGTGGTTGCGAGCCAGTCCATAAGGTGTTGGGTATTGACCATGGGTCATATGAAAGAGCAACAATGGGGTTCTTAACCACTGAGCTATCTCTCTAATTTCCAATCCCCCCATTCTACTAGCAATCTTTGTTTTTCATTCTTTCTATATAGTACCCCCAAATCCAAAGGATGCCAGGATTTTGATGCCTTAAGTTTAACAGGAAAATCCTCATTTTAGGTCTTTGCAAATTTCTTCATAGAATATGTCAAAAGAATGTTTATGAAACAATTTGAAGTATAAAGTTTACTTAATCTTTCTTCTAGAGAATTTGCATATGCATCCTTTCAAAGATATTCTGCAGTTATGGAGATATAGTGCCATATTGTCACATTATTCCTATGCTTGGTCCACTTACTTTTCTATTCCCAATTGAAACTCTCTAAGGTGCTTCACAGAAATAGTATTTCTCTGGGCAAAATGTGAAAGGAGTAGGAGTTAGTAAAGAGGTTTTTATAAACCATGAGGTTTAAGTGTTTCATATAAAGTAAGCTCAAATTTTATTTACTGAATCAGAATGAAATAAACAGCTCTAACTTGAGTCTCAGCATCGGGGAAGCCTTCCAGAGCAAGCAATCATCCCATGCTCAATCTTTTATTACCTGCCTCAGGCCCTGTGCAAAAATACAGTTAGTTTCAGAGGTCCCTCACTAATCCACATGCCTGGATCTGTTAAAATCTGGATCTGCAGGGCCCAGGGGACTTCATGAAAACAGATGCTTTCCTCTTGAATGGTCCCTCATTTACTATGTTGTGTTTTGCTGTATTAAGCTCTGGAGAGCAGATGTAAATTCAATGATCTTACTGTAACCTTGGTATTAATGTAAATATTACAGGCTTAGTTTTAACCAGTGCAAATTTTCTTTGATTCAGTAGATGAGTCTCACAAGTGATTTTAGATAATTTTTTAACACATAGCTGAGAAAACAGTCATGAAACTCTGGTAATTGTTGAGGTTTATGGAAGATACGAACATATTTATTTATTTTATTTACTAAAGCATTTTTGATAAAAAATGGGATGAGTTTGATTATCAGAATTAAACTTATCCCATCTTTTTTTTGTTTTGTTACTAACTCTTGTCATCTCTTTTGGGTAACAACATGAGCTAAGTGGTTTCTTCTGGGTCTGGGATCTCAACCTTGTTCTTCATGGATTCAAGAAGTTAGAAATGTTTATGAGTTCTTGTAAAAAAAAAGAACAATGTAAGTGGACTTTAGACAAAATGCAAAGAATATCCACACTGCAAACCACAACCCCTGAACAGCTTGGAATCAGAAGGAACTTAAGAGAGACATCCAAGGATTCCCCTAGGAAGAGAAAATAGAGATCTCTTTAGCAAATTGGGAGCATAATGGGTTGCAATGAAGAAGAGATGGGAACAAATCATGAGAGAAAGAAATGGTTGAGTGAGAGGAGCAACAAAGAGGGTGGAAAAAAAGAGATGGAGATCTTGATAGAAGAAGCCAATGTGGGGTTGGAAAGTGAGTGGGTGCTAGGGAAACTCTAAGAACTCACAGGATGTCCCTGGTTAGGTCTCCAACCAATAGTGAAGGTGATGCCTAGACCCGACTTCCCCTATAATCAAATGAATAACCACCCTAAGCTTCATCACAGAACCTACATCCAAAAATGAATAGAGGTAGAGGCACAGATACATGGCTGAACACTGGGCTGAGTTCTTGATCCATCCGAGAGCAGGGGAGGAGAGTCTATATGAGCAAGGGGATAGAGATTAGTAGGAAAATTCCCACAATGATGGCTGACCGGAGCTCTGGGGAGCTCAGTGAATCAAAAACAGCCACTGGGGAACCATCAGGAAAATGAGCTAGGCCCTCCAAGTGTAGGCAACTGTTGATTGACATGGGCAGTATGTGGAGCCTCGAGGGGGACGGATCAGACTGTTTCTGTGTGTGGGCTGATACCTCAGAGCCCATTCCCTTCAGAGGAACAACTAACCCAGTCTTTATATTAGGATGAGAAAATCAGACTTGCCTGGAGTGGATGTGCCATGCTGAGCTGACCCACCTTGGAACTTCTTGCCCTTTTTGTGGAGGGGATAAAGTGATGGGGAGTGGGGAGGCTGAAGGCTGACTGGGAGGGATTAGGAGATGGTAAGGGAGGTGAAACAGGGGGATACATGGATAAAAAAAGACTTTGTTTTATAAATAAAAAAATATTATAAAAAGAAAACAACACTTTTGTTCCAAATCTTCAACCTACTTATTTTTAAAAACAATATGTGGATCAACACAGTATATTAGATCCTAGTTATTGTCCCTGTAAATTAATGAATTATGTGTCTCAATGCCAATGTATTAATTAATGTGCTGATCCGCCTCTGAAAATGCATTCATATATTCAGTTAGTCTTTCTTCACTGTCATTGGCATACAACAACTGTCTAACTCATTTATTTTTTTTTAGGTTTCTCATTACATATCTTTTCTTAACTTTTTTTCTATAGGACTATCTTTTGACTAAATTGCCACTATTTTCAGGAGTCCAACTGGGCCTCTTTTGTTTGTTTGTTTTGCTAAAATAAAATAAGGTGGTGAATGATTGAGAAAGACATAGATGTCAGCCTGTCAG
The DNA here is from genome assembly GCA_004025045.1 of Sigmodon hispidus. NCBI lineage: Eukaryota > Metazoa > Chordata > Mammalia > Rodentia > Cricetidae > Sigmodon > Sigmodon hispidus. Next base: position 291,877 of record PVIH01000519.1, read on the forward strand.
ACTCTGGACTCTACATACAGATGTACACACACACACACACACACACACACACACACACACACACACACACACCAGGAGGTAGAGAGAGAGAGTCCTGAGATAAATGTGAGTTCTTGAAATGGGGGTCACTGTGTCAAGTACTCAGTAGGCTCAGACCCATGGAAAAATGTCAAACACTTCTATGCTGGTCCTTATGTGTACAGAAAATGCTCACTATAGCTTTCTCTCCCAGATGTTTATAACCTATAGATTGTTCTATTACAGGGATTGCTCCCATCTACATTAGCTAAGACTCTCTTCTTGATTCAGCTGTATACTGTAAACCCTGACTCCTTGTTTATCTGTATGTAATAATTCTGTAATAATTGTTCAGCTGAATGCAATGATCCTTCCTCTTTGTTCAACTTTTTGTAATAAATTCACTAGGCTTTGGGTGTTTGTTTGTCTTTCTGTCTATCTGTCTTCATTACAATACTGCACCTTTTAGGTTCAAATCTGTGAGGTCAAGCAAAGACTTAACAGAAAAAATATGCATGAAGACTCAGAGAAGACAAAAGCATGCTGTGTTTGAAGAACTAAAGAGAGCTGAGGAGAAACGACAGTCTATAGAATGGGAAAAGATTTTCAGCAACCCTACAAGTGATAGAGGACTGATCTCTAAGATATATAAAGAACTCAAGAATCTAGACCCCAAAACCTTGAATAACCCAATCAAAAAATGGGGTTCAGAACTAAAAAGGGAATTTTCAGCAGAAGAATTATGAATGGCTGAAAGGCACTTGAAAAAGTGCTCATCATCTTTAGCCATCAGAGAAATGCAAATCAAAACAACTTTGAGATACCACCTGACACCTATCAGATTGGCTAAGATAAAAGACACAGATGACAGCCTATGCTGGAGAGGGTGTGGAGCAAGGGGAACACTCCTCCATTGTTGGTGGAAGTGTAAGCTTGGTCAGCCACTCTGGAATGCAGTATGATGGTTTCTCAGAAAACTGGGAATCAATCTCCCCAAGGATTCAGTATACGACTTCTGGGTGTTTACCCTAAAGACGCACAGTTGCACTCTAAAGGCATTAGCATAACTATGTTCATAGTATTATTTGTAATAGCAAGAACCTTGAAACAACCTAGATGTCCCTCAACTGAAGAATGGATTAACAAACTGTGGTACAGCTACCACAACGGAGTACTACTCAGCAATAAGAAAAAATGATATCCTAAATTTTGCAGGCAAATGGATGGATTTGGAGAGTATTCTCCTGAGCGAGGTATCTTAAACCCAGAAAGATAAGCAGTGGATGTACTCACTCATTAGTGGACTCTAAACAAAAAAGAAAAAAGCAAATCATCAAGTTGCAAACCACAACCACTGAACAGCTTGGGATCAGAAACAACTTGAACCAGCACTTTGGATCCCACTCCCTCCATAGGAGCACCTGACTTAGTCTCAATGTTGAGGGGAGGAAATTGGATCTGTCAGGAGTGGAGGCTGAACTGAACAATATTGGGACCTTGGGACCTCCTGCTCATGCTGGGGAGGAGATGGGGAGATGTGAAGAAGAAAGAGTGACCTGATGTGGTGGGAGGGGGAAGGGACCTTGAATAAGGATATACAAGGATAGAAAATGTGACTTCTTTATTCATAATAAAAAAATACTCATATAAAAAAAAGAAAAAAAAGAAAGAGGGAAACTCAGTTGAAAAATAAAAGAGAGAGCTGAGGAGAACTGGGAAGCTGAGGTCAGAGAGTGGATGGGGAGACCAGAAAAAACAGAACTAACTCACAAAAACAGCCATTCTGAGGATTCAACCTTTTGCTAAGGGCAGTAAGAAGCAGTTGAAATACTTAACTTAGAAATAAACATAATTGCTTTTGAATTTTTATAAAATCACTTTTATAGCCAGAAGTTTCCTGAACTCTCTGAGTCTGAGGTCCAAAGGAATCTCTCCCACCTGCGGTCCCCCATTCGCTTGTAAAATAATTACTCAGAAGCTTGTATTAATTATAGACTATTTGGCTTATGGCTCAGGCTCTTATATCTTAACTCAATCCATTCCTATTCATCTATGTCTTGCCATGTGGCTAGTGGCTTACTGGTACTTTCACATCTTGTTTTTTGGGCAGCTGGCTCATGTCTCCCAGATTTTGCCATTCCTGTCCTTTATCTCTTCTTGGATTTCCAGACTGCCTCTAAACTGCCTTTCCATAGGCCCAAACTGCTTCTTCATTAACCATTGGCTATAAAGCATATTCATAACATGCAGAAAGACATCTCATATACTTCCATTATGTAAAAGAAAATTAATGAATTAGAATTGGATGCAGGTAGATTAGGTGGCAGAGGTGAGAGGAGAGTTGGATAATTTTTGAAATACAATAGGAATGAGAAATGAATTTTAAAGTAATAGGAGGGAAAAAACCCATGTAGAGTTTGAATGAGTGAGAGGGTGCTTGAGAGACCAGCTTTAGTCTTTTGGGCCCTACAAGGCTGGTGAGTTAGGGCTATCAGAAAGTGATGAAATATTTTAGCTGTGCAAGTACTGCATCTTGGTATAGAGATTATTTTCTTGGCTGTGAATCTAGAGCATGGTTCTCAGCAAGCTGCTTTGTTTTTGTTTCCTATCTCAATTTTTCTTTTAGCATGAGACAATGGCCCCTACTCACAAGTTTATTGTGATGGAAGACTGGGAGATTATTAATGATGAACTTGGAATCATGTTGCATACAGAAAAGGCTGTGATAAGTGCTAGCCATTATGATTGTTATTATTTTGTAGAACATCTTTATCAGTAGTTCTCAACCTTCTAATGATTTAACCCTATAATACAATTTCCCATGTTTTGGCAACCCCCAACCATAAAATTATATTTGTTGCTACTTTATAACTGTAATTTTCCTATTCTTATAAATTGTAATGTAAATATCTGTGTTTTCTGATGGTCTGAGGGGAACCCTATGAAAAGTTATTTGGTCTGCAAAGGGGTCATGACCCACAGGTTGAGAATCACTGATCTATACATAGATGATTCACTGGCATCTGCATATTTAGCGTAGGAAGGGGTGGGTTATCCAATAAATGTGTATCTAAACCAATGCTTATTGTATGTTGAAATTAAGTTATTCCTAAGAAATTCTTATAGTCATTACTAATATCTTATATAACTATAAAAGTAAAATTAGTGCAATGTTAAAATATTTAGAGATCCTTGAGTGGAAAAGTATTTTATGACATAAAAACTTAAATTATTACTTTTTAGCAAATTCATAATAAAACATATCAATATTAAAATAGAATAATTGAAGATTTGTTATTCTATAAGATCAGGTTAATAGTTTTGGTATATTCATTAGAAATATTACAGTTTTATTGAACAAAATTATGAATTTACAAAGGTTTGTTTACTTGGGATGAGTGTGGATATCTTGACTGGCAGCTTGCTAATGAAGTTTCTGTGCTGATGGAGCTAGTTACTGTGCTAGCTCAGTATTCTCAGGGTGGAATGCTGGGAATTTTCTGTGTAATTCAGTTATTTTTATTTGAATTTTTTTAATGTGAAAGAGGTAGCCCAAAAGGGAAATGCAGTTTCTTTTTTCAGTCTTCAAATATCTTTTATTGGAAGACCATGCATTGCCTTCATTTATTGTATTTGAAATCACTGTACAGTTACTTTTGTGAAAACACTGCCTGCATTTTCTAGTACAAAAAAAAAAAACCTAAAAATTGTTTCAGGAATGTAGAAAAATATCCAACTTAAATAGCGAAAAAAGTGCACCATAATCACTGCTGCACTGCAGTCATTTCTGCATTTCTCATGTTTCTTAAATAACTATCTTGTCTGATAACACACAATATAAAGAGCAATTATGAAAAACAGACATTTACATATACTTCTAAAGTCTTATTGAGAATATCCTGTTGGCACTGGATAGCCAATCATAGGCGCAGCAGCTGCGGTAGCAGGATATGCATATGCCTGTTGGTTCATACCATTGTGCATATTTGCAACATTACTTCCATATTGCTGAGTGCTATCATAACCGTTCTGTTAAGTCCCTGTTGGATTACCAGTCCTAAAACTGGTCTGTATACCAGCAGATACAAAATTACTTCCAAAGCTCCCATTGGTGTAATTTGCAGCACTGTAAACACCATTCTGAGTTTTAGCCCCAAAATCTCCCTTAAGCAGGCTAGAGTAACCTCTGTCATAATTTTCCCTGTCTCTAAAGGTATTAAATCCACCCCTTTCGCCCACAGAGTATCTGTCACGAGGATTATCCTTCATGCCTCCTCTACCCCTGGAACGACCTGAACCTTTGTCTTCGACCAACTGAAGCAACTTGGGATTAATTGCTTGATTAGCTTCCTGAAGCACAGAGATAAGGTCGCTCACTTGCTTTATGTTATTAGGTGTAAAGAAAGTCTATGCTGTGCCTGTTTTGGTACTGCGAGCAGTTCTTCCAATTCGATGAATACCCTGAGGAGTTAGGGTAGCCATAATTGATGACAAATTTCACATCTTCCACATCTAGCCCTCTGGAGGCCACATCGGTAGCAATCAGAATAGGAGCTTTTCCATGTTTGAATTCATTTAGAACCCAGTCACGTTCCTGTTGACTCTTGTCACCATGGATGCCCATGGCAGGCCACCCATCTCTCCTCATTTTTCTGGCAAGTTCATCACATCTTCTTTTGGTTTCAACAAAAACAATGGTTTTATTCTCCTTCTCACTCATGATCTCTTCCATTAGACGAATAAGCTTTTCATCCTTTTCTATATCACGACACACATCCACAATCTGAAGAATGTTATGGTTTGCACTCAGTTCTAGTGCCCCAATATTGATATGAATGTAGTCTTTCAGGAAATCTTCAGCAAGCTGTCTTACTTCTTTTGGCCAAGTTGCACTCCACATTAGGGTTTGCCTGTCAGGTCTTTTTTGATCCACAGTTTTCCGTATTTGGGGTTCAAATCCCATATCAAGCATTCTATCAGCTTCATCAAGGACAAGGTAAGTTGTTCTTCTCAGATTGGTCTTCCCCCACTCTAAAAAGTCAATCAGTCTTCCAGGTGTTGCAATACAAATTTCCACACCTCTTTCCAAATCACGAATCTGTGGTCCCTTGGGAGCACCACCATAGATGCAAGTAGACTTCAAGCGACAAGCTCTGCAGTATTCAGCAGCAACCTGTTGCACTTGCTGGGCCAGTTCCCGAGTTGGTGCCAGCACCAAGCAAATGGGCCCATCACCACTCTCTAGGAATGGCTGATAATTTATGTGGACAATGGCAGGCAGCAAATAAGATAATGTTTTCCCAGATCCAGTCTGAGCTACTCCAACCATATCCAATCCACTTAGAGCAACTGGCCAGCCCTGAGCTTGAATCGCAGTGGGTTCAGCGAAGTACTGCCTTGCAATCACATCCATGACATTTGCAGGGAAATTTGCTTCATAAAAATTTAGAACAGGTTTTGGACAGTTGTGGCCCCTAACTGTAATTTCTTTGCTTCTTCTGTATGTATCTACCTCTTGTGCAGTGTGCCTTGCCAAATCAGGGTGTCCCTGATAAAAATTCTTCTCAAATTTGGGCAGCTCATCAAGATTCCACTTCTTTTTTTACTAGATTCTCCCCAGGATTTCCAAACTTCTTTCCAGAGAGGGGTCCTGTTCTACTTCCTCCAAATCTCGGGGCACCAAATCCTCGATCCCGGCCGCGGTCTCGGTCACTAGAGTAAGTAGACATGGTGTCAATGGTTGCAGTGAACGGGAAAGACCCAATGAAAGGGAATCCAGTTGCGACGAGTTGCTGAGAAAAGGCCTCGGAGACGGTGAAGCCTGTGCGGGGGCGTCACCAGTGGAGGGACCGGCGGTGACAAGGCCAGAGCTGCGAACCCTAAGAGCGGTGGAAATGAATGAGGTTAGGGTTATGCAGTTTTTTAAAAATTTTTTATTTTTATTTTTTTATGGGAAAGTGGGATGGTTCATTGCAATTGGTAGTCAACTACTTTTGATGTGAATTGGCTGCCGTAGTTTTAAGGATAAGAGATAGTGTACATGGTTTGAGCACTTTGTCCTACACTATGGTAATATTTTGATTATGTAATCCTATTTGAATTCATACAGCATCTCTAGTCTATACAGATGCGACATACAAGGCTTAGGGTAGTAAAGTGGTTGCCTGAAGCCATACAGAACTTCAGGGAAGAAGGCAGGGAAGTGAGGAATCCTGTAGGGAGATGAAGAGGCACAGGAAAGAGAAAACCAGAGCAATAGACAGATAGAGTAAAGGAGAAGGAGCTTGCAGACAAAGTCGGGATGGCTCAATACTCAGCTCTGTGTCCTAGTCAGTTCATAGATTATGGTACCTTGAGAAGGTGCTGAAGATAGGAGTGACACCCGGAAACTGTGGTATCTGAAGGTCTCTCATGGGACACAGATGGTGGAGAGTGCTTCTAGGACCATATCCATCTTCACAGATCCAAGCTTGAACATACTTGAGTCATATTATGAGGGTTCAAGTATGGAAGACATCAGCCAGCCACACTGACTTCAGAGGATGCCAGGGAAGTGATATTTGGCTGTGGGTTTGAAGAACTCCTTTCTTTAAGACCTGGGAATTTAGGGTTGTATGCAGACAGAGTCAGAACATAAGGTTTGACTTCCTTGAGACAGAGTCACATGATATATTGTTCCCACTACCATAGAACAAACCATCCCAGACCTCAATGTTTGAATACCATGTCATTGTACTGTATCTTTTCAAAGTTCAAAATTTTGGTTAAGACTTGCCTGCATGGTTCTTGTATAGGACATTGGTAAAAGTCATTTTGTAGTGTTAATATGGTCAGTTGACTGCTTAAAGATTCAAAGGTGAGGCTGACAATATGGCTAAGGTGGTAGAATGCTGACTTAGCACATGGAAAGCCCTGGATTTGATACCCACACAGTGTAGATGAGACTTGGTAGTACATTCCCACAATTCTAGCACTAAGGTGGTAGTTGCAAAAGCATTAGAAGGTCAAAGGTCATCCTTAGTTACATGGTGAGTCCAAAGCTAGCTGAAGTATAAAGTGATCCTCTCAAAAATAAAATAACAACCAGAAGACCCCCCCAAATTAAAATAACTCAAAACAATCTCCTATGTAATAGCCAAGATAGCTTCATTTTTATGTACAGTACCTCAAAACAGATGGGTAGAAGTAGGGACCTAACCAAGGTTTTGGCCAGAGTGCCTTCAATTGAAGTCTCCAGTAAGTCAGGCTTTGGGTCAAGTCAGGGCTATTGGCTTTGCCAGAGTGAGCATATCAGGAAGCCCCAGGGGATATAACGTTTCCTTAGGATTCTCCTAGGGACTCTCAGGACATGGCTTCTTTGTATGTGGCAGGTTAAGCACATCAACTGCTAAGGGAAATTCAGCTTTAAGGAGGAAAGAATTAAGCTCCTTCTTTCAGTGTGAAGCTCAGAAAAGGTTTTACTGAGATCTTTAATTACTCACACAGCCAGACTCAGTTAGATATCCCACAGACAATTTATACTGCTTTCTTATAGAAGTTCTTGCTCAGTTACCATCCAGCTCTCAACATCATCATTCTTAGTGTAAATCTCACTGTCAGTGAGCAAGCAGCATCTTCTTCTCTTTTGAGGACACCTTCTCTATACCACAAAGTAGTATTTTGATGTCAAAGGCTAGGTGATACTTTCAAGTTGATTGGGGTCAAGAACTATGATGATTGTAATTTTGACTGACTCAAAAGCAAAATAGAATTATTTTAGGAAACACATATCTGTTATGAACCCTCAGAGAGACAGGCAAGGTATTTCTGACTTTACCGTTGGAACCATGGCTCTAACAAACATTTTAGATATTCTCTTCCTAAGAGACCTCTACATACAGTATACACATATCTAAGAAGTTTGCATCAATCACATTGTTCTGCAACAGTAAGAACATGGTATGCTTTAAAGAAATGAGAGCTTATGTTTTAAAAATGTATTCTTTTACTTTTAACTTAAGTGAGAATGCTAATACTTAAAAACCAGGATCCTTGAGGTTAAAGTCTGTTATCAACTGTGAGTTGCTGCTACCTAATGTTCATCAAGGTATATAAAGTCCTTGAGTTTTCCCAGTTGTCAGCCAATAAAAAACAACAGCTCATTTACAGAAGTGTAGTTCAGAGACTCTTACAGCATTGTACCTACATGTACCAAAACCTGATAAACATTTTTACATGCACCTTAAAAATGCTTATTTTTAGAAACAGCTTAGCCCTTTGTAAATACAATGATTATTAAGCCCATAACCTCCTTGTTAATATCCACTAATGGGATTAAACAATTGAATCACTATAGCATCTGATAAAATCAGGATGAACTTTGAAATATTTGCCTTGCCTATGTTTCAAGACCCAGAGATACTTAAAAGTTAATGCAGAAGTAAATATCTAATTGTCCCATTATGAGAGGGAAGTACTAATGAGAAATAGCAGGGCTAGAAGTCCTTTGAATGTTGAGAATGCCAATTATATAAAAACTACCCAGGAATGGAGACCTTAAGTTATTTTCCAAAACACAGGCAGTGTACTGAGGTCAGTAGAGCATTTTGTCTGCTACCACAAAACAATGCTGTAGTAAATGTATTTAACTAAAAATAGAATGATTTTTAAGAAATTAGCTGTTGGAAAAATAGCTTCGACAGATTTAACTCACTAGCTATGATCAAGGCAAAGCCTATTAATAATAATTGGCGAGTTCTTAGAAACTAAGAACCCATAATTAAATTTTATTGTCTTGTGAGTGATTTGGATTAATTATATCCATAATAGGCACATAATCACCCCCTCCCACTTTAGAGTTGGGGGTGGCTGCTTCATACAATCTCGGCATTTACTGCAACCCTTGAGCATTCTGTGTGCTGCCATGGCAAATCGGCTACAAAGCCCATTTCCACTTAGGATTTACTGAAAAATGACAGGTGTTGATTTGCTGGTATCTTTCTCAACAGATCCGAATGAGCTAAACAAAATGACTTCTCTACCCATTTAGGCAGAAAAATAAATGGGGACACCAGCTAATGAGTGAATGTAGAGTTAGCTGGACTCAAAGCCTTCCAAGCTGTTGGCAGCTGGAATCAAAAGAGGAATCATGCAGACAGTTGCTCATGTTTATTGCTGAACATGAAATTAGAAAGATGCTTCATCTTCTCCACAGGTGCAAGAGCATATAGTTATTAATTGCAGCAAAACATGCTTATTGACAACCCCAAGCCTGCAAAATCCCACACTCAGCAAATGGCTTTCAAAGTTCATCCAAAAAACACTTTAGAATCAATACAAAAAGTATCGCACAGTTGATGAATATGTGCCTAGCTGAATTGTGCATCCTGGAGGCATGGCATAGATTGTCTCTTGATATTTATGTAGTTGAGTACCAGTGATGCTTTCTTTGTTCTTGTGGGGGAGGGGGCACCCATTATATAAAACATTCTTCAAATTTCCACTGTAGGTCAGTATAACCCCAGACAATATGAACAATAAAACCAATTTTGTTCCTGTCTACAGATTTTTTTTATATTTTATATATTATATATATTTATATATGTATATATACACCTATCACAGTGTGTATGTTCATCAGTGGGAGTGGAGTGAGGACACAGCAATGAACCAATGCTGCTGTGGTCCCTGGGGAAGGGTCTGTTTTGAGCTCGGTACCTGCTGTAATTGTTTCTATGGGTCAAGTAGGGAAGGGGTGGGTATGGGTCAGACAAGACGGTCCCCACAGGCTCATCTCTTGACAATGAGAGAAGGCCGAGGCTTCAGAGGAAGGCCCTGGGGCTTGATAGGGCTGGAATGTAGGAGACCCTTGCCTGTGGATATAGTCAATCACCACCCTGAGCTGGGCTGCTGACTGGCTCTCAGCTGTCTCTGGCTGGCTGAGCATGACAGGGACAGAAAAAAGGCTGTTATTTACAATGGCAAAAATGCACATACAATAGACATATTTATAGGAAACCAAAGGGAGAGAGCCAGGCACCCAGCTGTCTTGGGCCTAGGGAGAAGGGTAGGAAAAAAGTGCATTTACACATAAGCCTCTTCCTTTGACTTGCACACCTGAGGGTACTGTGCACACAGCACACCCCACATGTGCTTTGTAGCACTGTGGGATGAAGGAGTAGACCACTGTGGGAGGCCTTTCTGTCTACAGATTTAAAAACAGTTTTACCTTTTCATTCTTTTTTTTTTCTTTTATTTATTTTTTATTATGAATAAAGTCACACTTTCTATCTGTGTATATCCTTGTTCAAGATCCCTTCCCCCTCCTACCCACTCCAGTTGCTCTCTCTTCTCCATATCTCCCCATCTCCTTCCCAGCAAGGGCAGGAGGTTGCAAGGTCCCAATATGGCTTAGTACAGCATCCAGTCATGGCAGATCCAGTTTCCTCATCCCAATATAAAGACTGAGTCAGGTGTTCCTCTAGAGGGACTAGGATCCAAGGTGTCAGTCCAAGGTGTTTCAGATCCCAAGCTGTTCAGTGGTTGTGGTTTGCAGCTTGGACATGATTTGCTTTTTTCTTTTTTGTTTAGAGTCCACTAATGAGTGAGTACATCCACTGCTTATCTTTCTGGGTTTGAGATACCTCGCTCAGGAGGTTATTCTCCAAATTCATCCATTTGCCTGCAAATTTTAGGATATTATTTTTTTCTTAATGCTGAGTAGTACTCCATTGTGTAGCTGTACCACAGTTTGTTAACCTGTTCTTCAGTTGAGAGGCATCTAAGTTGTTTCCAGGTTCTTGCTATTACAAATAATGCTGCTATGAACATAGTTGAGCTAATGCCTTTGGAGTGTGAATGAGGATCTTTAGGGTATACACCCAGAAGTGGTATTGTTGGATCCTTGGGGAGATTGATTACCAGTTTTCTGAGAAACCACCATACTGCATTCCAGAGTGGCTGACCAAGCTTACACTCCCACCAACAATGGAGAAATGTTCCCTTGCTCCACATCCTCTCCAGCATAGGCTGTCATCTGTGTCTTTTATCTTAGCCAATCTGACAGGTGTCAGGTGGTATCTCAAAGTTTTGATTTGCATTTCTCTGATGGCTAAAGATGTTGAGCACTTTTCCAAGTGCCTTTCAGCCATTTGTAATTTTTCTGCTGAGAATTCCCTTTTTAGTTCTGAACCTCATTTTTTGATTGGGTTATTCAAGGTTTTGGGCTCTAGTTTCTTGAGTTCTCTATATGTTTCAGAGATCAGTACTCTATCACTTGTAGGGTTGGTGAAATCTTTCCCAATTCTGTAGGCTGTCATTTCGTCCTATTAACAATGTCCTTGGCTTTACAGAAGCTTCTCAGTTTCAGGAGGTCCCACTTATTGATTGTTGATTTTAGTGTCTGTGTCACTGGTGTTATATTTAGGAAGTAGTCGCCTGTGCATTTTAGTGTCTGTGTCACTGGGGTTATATTTAAGAAGTAGTCGCCTGTGCCAATTCGTTGGAGAGTATTTCACACTTTCTTTTTTATCAAGTTCAGAGTGGTTGGGTTTATGTTGAGGTCTTTGATCCACTTGGATTTGAGTTTTGTGCATGGTGATAGGCTTGGATCTATTTGCATTTTTCTACATACTAACAACCAACTATGCCAACATCATTTGTTAAAGATACTATCTTTTTTCCATTGAATATTTTGGGCCTCTTTGTCGAAGATCAGGTGTTCATAGGTTTTGAGTTAATGCCCGGATCCTCAATTTGATTTCATTCATCCAGAAGTCTGTTTTTATGTTAGTACCAGGCTGTTTTTATTACTGTAGCTCTATAGTATAACTTGAAGTCAAGGATGGTGATACCTCCTGAGGTTCTTTGTTGAGCAAAATTCCTCTTCATTGCTCTGTTCAGGTCTTGTAGTTATAGAACCACCAGTTTCTTCTGGTGTTACTTTGTTGTTCTTTATATTATTATATGTATTTTTGCACTGGCATCTGCCCATGGCTTCAGTGGTTCATGATTAGGCAGCTCCTAGTCAGTTGTGGCAAGAGGGTGTGTGTGTCTCCTGTCTCCTCTGAGCAAGTGGTCTGCTCGATCTCTGACTCTGCTCTGGACAGGCGTCTGAATTTCAAAGCCTCAGTCCTTTCATGACGTAGTTCACCCTGGAGGCAGGGCTTGGCTGTGCAAGGTTCCCTCTTTTAGGTGTGGCTGGAGGAGCCCTTAGAGCCAAACCCTAGTTCTGTCTGCTAGAGATAGTCTGAGATCAGACTCTAGGGATTGATCCTGGTGCCAGGGAGTGACTCTCCGGATGGGTGGTCCAGAAGCCAGAATCTGCTCACTTCTGGACAGGGTCTGAATTTCAAAGTCCTCAGTACTTCTCTGCTGATGTAGTTCGAGGACACCTTTTCATTCTTAAATCATGTAAGGTCATGTGTTTGTCCCATGATTTTAGCAAAGGCCTTTTGGGCAGATTATTTAGGCAAATCTATTATTGGACAAATTCTAGTCTTAATACTAGAATTTATATAAACACACACTTAGGGATTAAAATCTTATTGGCTTGATGTTATGAACCAATTATGACATATTATAAGAGAGTAACTGAATTATAACCAAAGAAAATTAAGAGCCATCTTGGTCTGAAGGAATAACCATTTGAAGGAATTGCACAGATGGGCTTCTGAGCTGTATCCACTGCTATTAAATGAGCACACATCATTTATTTAGTTTTTGGTTTTTCTAACTCATTTCACATAGGATTTGAGATATCATTTATAAATGAGGATAAAATAACATATCAAAATAAAACAGTCAGGCAAATAAGTGTTATAAATGACCCAAGGGTTGACCACAATACTTCAAATGTCTACCATAAATTTCTTTCTTTAGAAAACCAGGTCTTTATCTTGATCCTAAGTTTCTTGGTAGCCAGGAGCAGAAATGAAATTTTTCACAAGATACATATGATTCCAAATGAATCACAAAAAAGACATTCCTATGTATATACAAAAAAGATGAGCATCTCCAATAAATATTTTAGATATGATAGAATGTAGCATATATAATTATTAAAGGTATTTATATAATATTTCATATTATATAAATTTAAAGTTGCTTATCTGGCAATTCTGATAAGTTAACTTTATTCATTTATACATTCAAGTTAGTATTTAAAATATTTATTACGAAATTGCCATGTGCCTTGGAGATAAGCTGATAAATAAGACAGATAATAGTCAGACATGACATATTATTTAGAATCAGGTGATAAACCAATAAACTTATTTCAAAGATTGGAGAGTGGTGTTGAGATGATACAACCAGATAATGTGATGTGGAGTAACTGGGTAGATGGGTAAGACGTGACCTGAGACATTTAAATGAGAACAGGAAAGGTTCCTGACATGAAGAAGAAGAATCTCCATGCATGGAGAACAGCAATTTTGCTAGGTCTCAGGGAGAGAACAATGAGTGTCTTGGAAAAACCAAAGTGAAGCTGCTATGGCTGGAGCATAGCAGAGGAAATGAAGAGGAATTGAGATGTTAATGTGGGTAGAATTGTGCTGGAGAGCATTTATCAGAGAGTTAGATGAGCTGTTGGAAGCATGTACTCTTATTAAAAGGGAGCTCAGTTGGATTTCCAGCACTCATATCATGCAGCTTACACACAACTATGACTACAGCTCTAATAGAGAGCTTATACCTCTGGTACTTATAGGCACCCGTACTTAGTGCACACCTCCCATGAGTACTAAAATATTGAGACAGGCAGAGTAAGACATTTGGATATTAAAGGAAATGAGAAATAGGTTAAATGATTTAGAATGACTAAATTATTGTTAAGTGTTTTACTTCCCTTTTAATTTTTTTATTCTCTCATATAATACATCCCAAGCAGTTTCTCCTCCCTCCACTCTCCCAGTCCCATCCATAACTACCTTCCCCTCTTCCCCAGATTCCCTCCTCCTCTGTTTCCCTTTAGAAAAGGGGCAGGATTCCCAAGGATTATCAACTAGACAAGGCATAACAAGTTACAAGAATAGGCATACATCTTTCTATCAAGGCTGGATGAGGCAACCCTGTAGGAGGAATTTTCCTACTCATAGGGTCTCACCTGCTGGCAAAAGACTCAGAGACACTCCCTACTCCCACTGTTAGGAGTCCCACAAGTGCACCAAACTACACAAGTCTATAGGCATAGGACATAGTGCAGACCCACTAGAGTCTGTGATTGTAACTTCAGTCTCTATGAACCAACCCCTACGAGCCCTGTTTAGTTGATTATGTGGATTATGTACTCCTGGTGTCCTTGACCCCTCTGGTTTCTCCCACATCTTAGCTCTGCCTAACATTTGGCTGTGGGTCTCTGAATCTGCTTCATCAGTTGTTAGATGAAGCCTCTCTGATGCTCACTGGGCTAGGTTCTGATCTGTGATTATAGCAGAATATCATTAGACATCATTTCATTGACTTTTGTTTGTTTGCTTGTTGATAAGTTGTGTTTGGCTCTGTCCTAGGTATCGGGGATATCCAGCTAAACAACAGTAAAATATTGAATATTATAGAACTTCAAAATATCTTCTCTGGAAAAATGCCATAAATGACAAAAATCAGTTAAAGTGAAGGGTGTTCCTTGCATTTAATCTTGATCTAAATCTGGGTAGCATGGCTGGAGAGATGGCTCAGTGGTTGAGAGTACTGCTGTTCTTCAAGGGCCCAGATTTGAAACTCAGCACTAACATGGTGGCTTTTAACCATTTGTAACTCCAGTTTCTGAGGAGTTTGATGCTCTTTCCTGGATTTTGTGAACATCAGTTAAGCACAGGGTAAGACATACACATGGGCAAAACACTCATACACATAAAAATAGGTAGAATATCTAATGAATCAAGTGATATAAAAGTACTTAGACACAAATCTATTGTAACAGATTTATAAAAGGGTACTACAGCTTCCAAAGTTATATGCCAAATAGTAGAATTTGGCAAAAAGTTGTATTATATTATCTTCATTATTTTATCATGGAAAAAGTAAGTCAGGTGTTCCCAATTGTTTATGGAAGCATGAGAATATTTGCAAGTCAGCTGGTATATCTCCAAGGTAAACTACTTATGAATTAGTAATAGTAACCCTTGGTTACTAAATGAATTGACCTATGCTATAAAGTTGTTAACTCTAAGCCAATTATGCTTTGGAGGGCAACCAAAATTGTTATTAAGGCTTTATACTGAGTGTTGTGAAGCCACAGTTTCTGGTGGTAATTAGGTGACAGAGTCAGTTATCCACTGAGGGTATTCTTAGTGGATCACAATAAAACACAGGGTCAGTATATCAGCCATTCACCAGATAATAAAACATAGGATTGGAATATCATCACACAATAAAACACATCATTAATATACCCAGACATCCTATTGGCTCTGTGCTCTCAAATGTAAGGAGAGGAGACTCGATTTTCTTATAAATTAAGGCATCCAGTAGAAATCATGTGGTTTCCCTGGATCTTCTTGATAAAAAGCAGCTTCAAGATTAAAAATTTGATAATTGAACTAGTCTAACTAAGGTTTTAAGCCAATAAAAGACTTAAACAGCTTAAGCTTTGCACCAATAACGTGAAAAATATTAACTACTTGTGCCCAAAGAGGTAATGTAGGATGCTCTAGATTTGGTTCTTGCATTTGTTTGACAAGCATAAAGTCATGTTTCCATGTTTCTAAGAAATTATGATACCATAATGCACCTTACCCCTGGCTTGGATTCAGGTCCTGGTCTGTTTTTGGCATAATGCTGCAAAATACTGAGCTATGGTGTTTTCTAGTTTGATCTTATTTGGAGCAGGGATAGAGGTTCCTTGGAGATATGTCTTGGAGTTTTATTTTAGAGATGGGAAAGCAGACTAAGCAACAGAATTCTGTAACTTTCCATATTTATGTGTTGCCCATCTTTATCATCCCAACTCTGAATTTTAATACATGTCTCCATAATCTGTATATTTATGAGATCTGTGTTTCTATTAATTTTGAGCAAGTGCTGGTCAAGGCATTGGTGGGACATAAATGGAACACTGGAAAGATATTTGAAGAGAACTGAAGGTGGCATCAGTACACAGCAGGACAAAGCTAAGGGAATCAACATGGAACATTGAAGCACATAGGACAGTAGCAATGGTGGGAAGACCTGAATAGCCACAGCCCTAAAGAGAAAAGAGAGGAACCACTATTGGCCAAAGCAGTGGCTTCTGCAGCTACTGGGCAGCTGAACCAAAGCTTGTGTTCAGGCAACAGCTCAACTACATCCCAAACTACAGGCTCAGCAGAAGAGCTTCCGAAAAGAGCATTGTGCTTGCTGTCTTCCTCAGGCTTCTCTCCTGTCTCTTGCTGGTGCCTACCTTGTTAGTGCAATCCAATAACAAGGTTGTCTGGTGACACATGTCTGAGCCTGTGTCTTCAGAGTAAAAAGCAAGGTAGAAAAAAGCAGATAAAGAATTTGAGGGGAAGACAGTGGACACTTTGAACAGTTCACATTACATATGAAATCAAATAGGGTTTACTCAAAGGATGCTTCTTTCTCCATCAACTTTCATAATCTCTTCTCTTTTGAGACAGGGTCTCACAATAAAGTCCACAGTCTTTTGTCTGGGATTATGAATGCATCAACATGCCCATTATTTTCCAGTTAATTTTTAATGTTAATTGGTTATCTTATTCTAAAAGTTTGTTTTCCAAAAGCATTGTTTTCAAAGTACATACAAATTGGCACACAGACTTTAAATATATAGCTTGATAAATTTTTACAACTATTGTGAACATGCTATATAAATTTTTTTTTCTGATCAAGAAGCAGGATTATAGGTTCCCCAGAAGGCCTCTTTTGTTACTACCTCCTCATAGGACATCACCATCTCATCTCTGGCAATGAGATGAGATGAGATGCAATGAATTTAATTTTTAATGAGAATTCTGCTTCATATATTCACTGGAATCTGAATCTGTTATTTTCCCTAAACAGGTTTGTCAATCTCACCATATAGTTATACAGTACTGCATACTATTTGTTATTATTTTTAAATCATAGTCTACTCTATAAATATATTATATACTACCCTTTACCTAGTCTTTTAATAGACTAGTAAGTTGTAGCTGTTTTTGACTTCTGTATTGTTTTTTATTTTCTTTTTTTATGTGTATGTATTACTGATGACTGTATTGTTTTTTATTTCCTTTTTTTTGTATGTGTGTATATTACTGATTACTAGTGATTAAAGTCGGTGTCTTATGCATGCTAGACAATCACTTGACAACCCAGCTGCATTGTCAGACTCTTCTAAATAAGATTACTGTACATATTCTACAGTTGGGTCTTGGTAAATATATGTGGCTATTTATAGAGGACATTGATTTGGAAGAATTGCTGAGTCAGAGAGCGTGCATATGTGATCAGGTTTACAATATGTCACCAGATTTCAGAGCTGTTTTCAACAATGCCCATTGCTACTGGCAGTGGGTGAATGTCATCTGCTTACATCCTCATACTCAGTGTTCCTTTATGTTTTTGCTGCTGTGGAGGATTTATAATGACCTAGAAATATAACTTACTTGGACTTTTCTGTGGTGATGAATGACCTGAAAACCCTTGGCTATAATTATTGGCCATTTGGACATCAGCAATGATCTGAATATTATACTCTTTATCCTACATCAAGTGGTCTTCTGGGTTTGAGCATTTTGTTCAATATAGCTGGCTGTGATTGTAGGGTGAGTGGCAGGTGTGTGTGCTACAAATTTCTTTTATTTTGCTGCATTCCTTTGCATTTTGATAGATAAATTCTAAATTTGAACAATGAAATTGAACAGTTTTACATTTTGGTTAACATAGTTTGCATACATTTCAGGCATTTTTGCCTGCTTACCTGTCATTCTATGTTCACTTATGGTTTTAATCTAAGAACATTAGAGTGTTCTTTTTCACATTTACAATCTCAATCCATTTAAAATTTATTTTTGTACATAGTGCAAAACAAACAGTAAGACTCATTGCCTCCTTGGCTCTGTTCATAGAAAAGACCATTCTTTCTCTTCTGTAGTGCCCATTTTTAATTTACTAAAATTGCTTTAAATTTATAGAGCAATTTATGTAGCTTTAGCATTTAAGAATGGTATTGTTTTCATTTACTCCAGTCTTCTTAGGGACTTTAGGTAAACATTAATGTTTCCTACAAAAAACATAATTTTTCTAGTTTTGGTTTTAAGAGTCATCTGTATAGAAATGGCATATTTTTCCATTATATACTCTATAGTTTTTTTTTTATATTTATCAAGGTTGTTATTTTAGCATATTAAATTTTTAGACAGATTTTTACTTAATTATTTTTATTATTTGTTATTTGCAGTTGTTTTCCTGGGCATTTGTGACATTATATGTAAATAACTATTTTTATTTGTTAATTTCTTTATTTCTCACTTTCTACTGACTTTTCTTTGAGTTATTTCTCAAAAGTTACAATTAACAATAATGATAATTGACCCCAAAATTTAGGCCAACCTGAGACCTCCTCTCTGAAGCCTGGGACATAACCCTAGCTCTGTCCCTATACCATGCCCTGCCCTAAACAAAACACAGCTGGGAGACAACCTCCCACAAGTCTCAGAAACACACAGCAGGCAGGACATCACAAACCCTGCCTCCAAAGCAAGCTGAGTCATCATACATGGACATCTAGAGATCATGCAGAGCCTGTGTCCAGAAAAGAGTATGGGAGCCCTTGTCCAAACCAGAGTAAGAATGCAGACTGAGAGAGCTGACTAAGAGAGCTGACTGAGAGCTGGCTAGAGTCAACTAAGAGCTAAGAGTGAATCTTGTGACAGCTGAACATATACAACCCCTGGACCCACAACTGACTAAGAGTCAACTAAGACCTGACTAAGAGTCAACCAAGAAAGCAATGGGCAGATGCCAGTGCAAGAATACATATAGCAATATAAAGAAAAACAAGGCACCACCAGAAGGTGCTGGTGGTTCTACAACACTAAGACTTGAGAGAGCAATAAAGAGGAAAAAGAAGTAAACAACCTTAAAAACAACTTTATGAAGATTACAAAAGCCTTAAACGATGATATAAAAAATTCCCTTAAAGAAATGAAAGAAAATACAAGCAAAAAATTGGAAGAGATTAATAAATCCTTGAAAGAAAACAAAACAAAACAAAACAAAAACCAAGAAAAAGAAAACCAACAGATGAAAGAAACATTCCAGGAACTAAAAATTGAAATAGAAACAATAAAGAAGGCACAAAATGAGGCAAAGTTGAAAACAGAAAATCTGAAAGAAACAAACCAGAACTACAGATACAAGCATAACCAACAGAATCCAAGAGATGGAAGATAGAATCTCTGGAGAAAAAGATACAATAGTGGAAATAGATATATCAGTCTAAAATCGAAAAAAGCTGTGACACAAAATGGCCAGGAAATTTGAGATACCATGAAAAGACCAAACCTGAGAATACTTGGAATAGAAGAGGGAGAAGAATATCAGCTCATAGGCACAGATAATAGATTTAATAAAATCATAGAAGAAAACTGAGCAGCAGATAGCAGTGCTTTATTTGGTGATTATATGAACACTAAAATTCCCTAGGGTGGTAGTTGTGGGTCCCACCTCTATTTTGGCTAAAAAGTTAAACTCTATGAAGCTTGACTAGGAGCTGAGTAGAGCCAGGCAGCCACCCTAGTGAAGCCTTTAATCCTTAGCCACACCTTGGCAGATTACAGGTGTGGTCAGAAACAGAAAGTAATAAAGGGAGTTGGGTAGAGTAATGCCTAGTAAAGACTTTAATTTTTAGGCAAATCTTTACATATTAAAGATATGATCAAAAAAAACAGAAAGAAATAGAGCTGGGTGGGCCAGCCACCCTAGGCAAGCAAAGGTGTGGTCAGAAACAGAAAAGATAAGATACACACAGTAGAGACAGATTTAAAAAAGAAACCTGTAAATGATTTAATGCATGTTTAAAATATACGTAGGCTTGAAAGAGAAAATGAAAAAGGAAAAGGGGCAGAGAAAGTCCTTACAAAAAAAAAGAAATAGAGTAAAAGGAAATAGTAATAAGCCATGTAAAAATGGAAAATACAAACTGGACACTGTATGCTATTGTCTTGTCTCTAAGCTTATTTGACTATAAATGAAGTAGTTAAACCTGCTAAAAGATATTTAATTTTAAATGTTCCTGGATTAATCTAATCTATATATTTTGTAAATGAGTTGACTTTAAAATTGAAATCAAAAGGATTTCTACTTTGGAAAAGAAGTTTTCTTTTTATTTCTGCAGAAAATAAGAAGCTGTGGACTTATTCTCAGTTAAAAAAGAAGTTTGATAGAGGAAGACCCTGAGAAAAGTCTCCTATGAAAACGGATGACCCAGAGGATTCAGCATTTCAGAGCATCTCTGTTGCAGTTTCTGAGCTCTGCAACCAAAACTACTTCAAGAAGACTGGCTGAGATTACTCAGTCTTATGGATTGCTTCACTAACGACTTGTCCATAATCCTAAAATTTTCTTTAGATTCCCATGGGATTGCCAATGCCCCGGTTCAGCAGGAAGTAGCCTAGAGGACTCTGCTCACATTCCCCCAAAACGGATTATGGATGTTTGTGTTTGTTTATTTGCTGAGTATAAGTTGTTATAGATAATGGGGGAAAAGGGCTATTAGATTTGGAGTTCTCCCTTTCTTAAAAAGAGAAAAAGGGGATATATAGTGAGATTATAGCATGTTGTAAATATTTGTCCTACCTAATAAAAAATCTGATTGGCCAAAGGTAAACAGGAAGTGTGGCTATCAGGCTAAGAAAACTCTGGAACATCTCAGAGCAGAGACAGACGCCACAGGGATGAGGCATGAGTCGGAGATGGCAGCAGACACAGAGAAAAGAAGCTGAAATGCTACTCTGAGAAAAGGTATTGAGCTGCATGGCTGAACAAGATGAGTTAAGTTCAGATGAAGGAGTTAACAAGTTATATGCCTGGGCCCTAGGTCCATCAGCAGAAAATTAATGATAGAGTCTGTGTGTTTCCGTGGGACTGCATGTGTTTCTGTGGGTCTGTCAGACTGCCAGACTGCCAGATTGCTGGTCAAACCTCTGATCTAGTTTGGATAGTCTGGGCTAGAACCTAGTATAACACAAGCTAAAGAAGGAAATTCCTATAAAGATACAAGAAGCTTACAGAACATCAAATATATTAGACTCCCCCCAAAAAGGCTGCACTCCACATAATAATCAAGCCACAAGATATATAGAACAAAGAAAAATGATTAAGACCTGAAAAGGAAAAAAGCCAACTTACCTATAAAAGCAGACACATCAGAATAACACATGACTATACAATGGATACAATGAAAGTAAGAAGGTCCTAGTCAGAAGTTATATAGACACTAAAAGAACATGGCTGCCAACCCAGATACCTCAACTTCAAAGACAGACACAGGCTCAGAATAAAGGGTTGGGAAAAGATTTTCCAATCAAATGGTCGCAGGAAACAAGCTGGTGTAGCCATCCTAATATTTAACAAAACAGACTTCAAACTAAAATCAATCAAAAGAGACCAGGACAGACATCACTTATTCATCTCAGGAAAAATCCACCAAGATCAGATCTCCATCCTTAATATTTATGCCCCCAATATAAGGTCACCCACATATGTAAAAGAAACACTACTAAAACTTAAACCCCACATCTAATGTCACACTCTGATAGTGGGAGACTTCAATACCTCACCTTCACCCTTGGATAGGTCAACCAGACAGAGACTCAAGAGAGAAATAAGGTGTCTAACAGATGTTATGAACCAAATGAACTTAATAAATATTTACAGAAGCTTCCACCCAAACACAAAGAAATATACATATTTCTCAGCACCCCATGGAACTTTCTCTAAAATTGATCACATACTTGGTCATAAAGCAAATATCAATAGTTAACAAAAATGGGAATAACCCCTTGTATCATATCATACCACCATGGTCTAAAGTTAGAATTCAACAACAAAAATCACAGAAAGCCTAAAAACTCATGGAGACTGAACATCTCTACACTGAACCACTACTGGGATAAGAAAGAAGTTAAGAAAGATAACAAGATTTCCTAGAATTTAATGAGAATGAATCCACAACATAACCAAACACATGGGACACAATTAAAGCACTGTTAAGAGGAAAATTCATAGCACTAGATGCCTATATGAAAAACCAAGAGAAATCTCATACAAGAGACCTAACATCTCAGCTGAAGGCTTTAGAACATAACTTTCTTAGAAGGAGGAGACAGCAGGAAATAATTAAACTTAGGGCTAAAATCTATACAATAGAAATAAAAATGATGATACAAAAAAAATCAATGAATCAAGAATTGGTTCTTTGAGAAAGTCAACAAGACAGATAAATCTTTATCAAACTAACCAGAAGGCAGAGATTCAAATTAACAGAATCAGAAATGAAAACGGAGATAAGACAACAGACACCCAGGAAATTCTGACAGTTGTCAGGTCATACTTTGAAAATCTATACTCTACTAAAATGGAAAATATAAAAAATATGGACAGCTTTCTGTACAAGTACCAATTATCAAAATTAAATCAAGATCAGATAAATGACCTAAACAGACCTATAACCCCAAAGGAAATCGAAGCTGCTATTAAAAGTCCTTCAAAGAAAACAAGCCCAGGACCAGATGGTTTCAGTACAAAATTCTACCAGACATTCAAAGAAGAACTAATATCAATATGCAACAAACTGTTCAATACAGTAGAAACTGAAGAAACACTGCCAAGCTCTTTTTATGAGGCCCCAATCACCCTGATACCCAAGCCACTCCACGATCCAACTAAGAAAAAGAATTACAGACGAATCTCTCTCATGAACATTGATGCAAAAATACTCAACAAAATTTTGGCAAACAAATTACAACAACATATAAAAAAAAATCATCCACCACGATCAAGTAGGCTTTATCCCAGAGATGCAGGGATGGTTAAACATACAAAAAACTGTGAATGTCATCCATCATATAAAGAAACTGAAGGAAAAAAAATGATCATATCCTTAGATACTGAAAGAGCCTTTGACAAAATCCAACACTCCTTTATGATAAAAGTCCTAGAGATATCAGGAATACAGGGAAAATGCATAAATATAATAAAGGTAATTTATAACAAGCCAATGGCCAACATCAAATTAAATGGAGAAAAACTCAAAGCAATCCCACCAAAATCAGAAACAAGATAAGGCTGTCCCCTCTCCACTTATCTATTCAATATAGTTCTTGAAGTTACCTAAAGCAGTAAGACAACAAAAGGAGATTAAGGTGATACAAATTAGAAAAGAAGAAGTGAAACTATCTTTATTTGCTGATGATGTGATTGTGTATAGAAGTGACCTGCAAAAATTCTACCACGGAACTCCTGCAGCTGATAAACACCTTCAGTAATGTATCAGGATACAAGATTAACTAAAAAAAATCAATAGACCTCCTATACACTAAGAATGAATGGGCTGAAAAAAATAAAGGGAACATCACTCTATATAATATCTACAAATAGCATTAAAAACCTTGGTGTAACTATAAACAAAGAAGTAGCAGTTCTGTTTGACAAAAACTTAAAATCACTGAAGAAAGAAATTGAAGAGGATATCAGAAAATGGAAAGATCTCCCATGTTCCTAGACAGGAGGATCACCATAGTAAAAATGGCAATCTTAACAAAAGCAATCTACAAATTCAATTCATTTCCCATCAAAATCCCAACCCAATTTTTATACAGACCTTGAAAGAACAATATTCAATTTCATTTGGAATAACAGAGAAGCCAGGATTGCCAAGACAATTGTGCTCAATAAAAAAACCTCAAGAAGCATCACTATCCCTGACTTCAAGTTATACTATAGACCTACAATAATAAAAACAGCTTGGCATTGGCATAAAAACAGACTCGTAGATCAATGGAATCGAAATGAAGATCCTGACATTAACCCAAAAACCTATGAACACCTGATCTCTGACAACAAGGCCCAAGACATTCAATAGAAAAAGGATAGTATCTTTAACAAATGGTGTTGGCATAACTGGATGAAAGTGTGCAGAAAAATGCAAATAGATCCAAGCCTATCACTCTGCACAAAACTTAAATCCAAATCGATCAAAGACCTCAACATAAACCCAGACACATTGGCATTGGCACAGACACTAAGAACAACAATCAATAAGTGGGACATCCTGAAACTGAGAAGCTTCTGTAAGGCCAAGGACACAGTTAATAAGACAAAAAGACAGCCTACAAATGGGAAAAGGTTTTCATGAACCCTACAAGTGACAGAGGATTTATCTCTAAAGTATATAGAGAACTCAAGAAACTAGAGCCCCAAACCCTAAATAACCCAGTTAAAAATGGGGTTCAGAACTAGAAAAGGAATTCTTAACAGAAGAGTTACAAACAGCTGAAAGGCGCTTGAACAGTAGCTCAACATCTTTAGCCACCAAAGAAATGCAAATCAAAACAACTTTGCAATGACACCTTACACCTGTCAGAATGCCTAAGATCAAAAACACAGATGACAGCTTACACTGGAGAGGATGCAGAACAAGGGGAACACTCCTCTATAGTTGGTGGGAGTGTAAACTTGTACAGTTCCTCTGGAATGCAGTATGGTGGTTTCTCAGAAAACTGGGAATCAATCTACTTCAGAATCCAGCGATACTATTATTGGGCATATACCCAAAGGACGCACCCCAAATGCATTAGCTCAACTATGTTCATAGCAGCATTTATTCATAATAGCAAGAAACTGGAAACAACCTAGATGCCCCACAAATGAAGAATGGATTAACAAACTTTGGTACATCTACACAATGGAGTACTACTCAGCAGTTAAAAAAAATGACATCCTATAATTTTCAGGCAAATGAATGGATTTGGAGAATATCCTCCTGAGTGGGGTATCACAAGCCCAGAAAGATAGGCATGGGATGTACTCACTCATAAATTGATTTTAGACAAAAAGCAAAGAATACCCAAGCTGCAAACCACAACCCCTTTACAGCTTGGGATCAGAAGGAACTTAAGAGATACATCCAGTGATTCCCCTAGGAAGAGAAAATAGAGAAGAACTCCTTAGCTAATTGGGAGCATAAGCGTTTGTAACAAAGAAGGGGTGGGAACAAATCATACGAGAAGGAGAAGACTGAGTGAGAGGAACAAGAAGGAGAAAGAAAAAATAGATGGAGATCTTAATAGAGGAAGCCATTGTGGGGTTGGAAAGTGACTGGGTGCTAGGGAAACCTCTAAGAACTCACAGGATGTCCCTGGCTAGTTCTCCAACCAATAGTGAAGGTGTTGCCTAGACAGTAGTTCTTCTAAAATCCAGTGAAGAACCACCATTACAGAATTTACATCCAATCATGAGTAGAGATAGAGGCAGAGATACATGCCTGAGTACTGGGCTGACTTCGTGGTCCAGGTGAGAGCAGGGGAAGAGAGTCTACATGAGCAAGGGGATAGTGATTCTGAGGAAAATTCTCACAGTGATGAATGGCTGGAGCTCTAGGGACTTCAATGAATCAAAAAAAGTCTCCAGGGAACCATCAGGAAAAGGAACTAGGCCCTCCAAGAATAGGCAACTGGCCACTGACATGGGTAGTATGTGGAGCCTTGAGGGAAGTGATCAGACTGTGTTTCTGTGCATGGACTAGCACCTTGGAGCCCATTCCCTCTAGAGGAGCATCTAACCCAGTCTTTATATTAGGATGAGGAAATTGGAATTGCCTGGAATGAATGCTGAGCTGATCCACCTTGGGACTTCTTGCCCTTTTGGGGGAGGGGATTGGTGGGATGGGGAATAGAGAGGCTGAAGGTTGAGTAGGAGGAATTGGGAGGGGTAAGGGATAGGGAGCAAGGGGATATAAGAGTAAAAAAGACTTTATTTTATACATAAAGAAATAAAAAAAGGGAAAAAATAAAAAATTAAAACAACACAATAGTGATAACTGATATATTTGTGATGTTTTATGTCTTCTGTAAATGGTTTGGGGCTTTTCTCGCAATCAACACTATGTTAAAAACCTGTCCATTAGTTAACTGAAGACATATAATATTTTATTTAAAACCATAAATGGAATTATTTGGCCTTTTTTTCTATTTTGGTCTGGCTAATATTTGTATTATATTACTGTCTTAAAATTAAAACCAAATTCAACCTCTTGTACAGATCCATAGGACTAAAGATTTTCTACTAAAGTAGTATATATTAATATTATGTATTATGTATACATATTTATAACATATAACATATATGTTAATACACACATGAGAAAATAATCATGTCTTCTTTTGCTATATATAGGTATAGATACCTCATCTTCAACTTTATTTTATATTATTCACATTTACAGTCCAAACAATTATTAAACAAGCATATATTTCCTTCTTTTCTAATAATCTCCTAATCATTCCCATAAAATGTATGCCATCAGTTACACTGATTTTTCTATTGATGACTTCCTTTGAATCAAACAATATTATTTTCTTAATAAACTAAGTTCACATAATATTATAGTCTACATATGAAATTTGTAGCATCAGTGTTATATGTCCATATTTTTCATTTCAAAGCTCTGTTTTTCTCTGTTCATTATTTTCTCTGTATTTCTATTTTATTATTGTGTTGTAATAGTATTATCTCATTTGATCGCTGCTCTGGTATAGTTCATTTTTTTGTGATTCTTGAGTTCTTTTTGAGCCACATAGAATTATATTTCAATTCCCAGTGCTGTCCTGTTCTCTTTTTTCTGATTCTTTGTAGTTCTTTGAATGCCTTGATTAATTCTCTCAGTTACTTTGAATTCATGGCAATGATCTTGGCTAAGGTTTTCATCTGCTTGCTGGCAATATTTTCTTCTAGTAATTATGATTTTGCTCTATTATTTGTTTTTCATATTTCTTTCTTCTTAAAGCATTATAAATAAAATGATACTGAGCCATATTCCTTCCTAATTCAATATGTTCTTGATTGAGGTGATAAATTACATTTGTGTAAACAATTTTTCACAATGTCTACATGAGGCAGTACCTGGACAATGTTATATCTGGTGGAGATTTACTTTCTATGAATTATTTAGTTTTTATTTGCCCTCTTGGATATACACAAATCATCAGCTTTGCAGGAGACAAAAAAAGAGTATAATCAATATTTTTCTAGACTTACCTATAGACTATTTTGTATAACAATGTTGTATCTCCTTCTATGGAGTCAAATTTGTACTAAAGAAAGTCTAATACTCAATTCACTAATTGTCTTTCTAACATTATAAACCATGTCCATCATTTCAAATCACAGTAATAACAGTGGGTTTTTGTAAATGGAGTAACTCAAAATAATTCACTGTAGAGTATCCTTAAAGGAGACAGTCACACATAAAGAAAAACAATAAGGGATGATGACTACCATATGACTAAAAACAAATTGGGATCAAGGATATCCTAAGATGATAGATAAGGAAACAGGGGTGGAGTAAATGAATCAACCAGCTATTAAAGCTGAAATCTCAACAGGATCTGTATCTATTGGTAAAGGATTCTCAATCCATGGCTCATTAGGGAAACAGCTAGGAAGTAAGTATCTAAATCATATTTCCTCCTTTTCTCATATTTTCTTTGGAGATTACCATTAGCTAAAGTCAGTTTGAAGCTGTAGGAAAAGAAAGGTATTTGGATCATGTGGTCCATATTGGTTAGTTGGTCACAGGGCTAAGCAGTTTGAATTAGTTTCACAGAGAAACAAAGAGTAACTGCTAAGCTAAGAAGCAATTTTGGTTTTGGATCTCAGGGTTTTGTCATCATCTTCTTTAGATTAGTAGGATATGTGATAGAAAACATGGTGAACTTTGGTATAAGTATGCACAACATTTTTTTAAAAACATTATTATATTCTTTCATTATTACTGACTTTGGTACTTTCCCCCATGTACTATTTTGTGGGTGTCTGAGAAAGCTAACAAAATGTTAATTTTCTATTGTATGAGATGGTTATCAGGAGGCTAAGGAAGAAAAAAATGATCTATCTTATAACTATGGCTCAGTATAAAAATAATTTAGAAAACAATCTTGGACATGAAGATGATTTATTGGAGGCTATTGCAGTATTCTAGATGATAGATGATATTGCCTTATATTTGCATAACTATACAACCGGTAAGAAATATGTGGGCTGAAAAGCATGCAACAACGAAAGAGTTTAAACATGAGGGGTGAACATGTAGCAACTATGTAGATGGTGATTTCATTGACTAAGCTGATACACAAAGGATCTATTGTGACCACTTTGCTCTCATGCATTTTCTCATATTTACAAAAACTAAGAAAATACTCATGAAGTATTATTGTTTTCTTTTTTTTTTTTAAACTTTATTTATTTATTTATTTGCCTTGGTGTTTGCCTGGAACTGGAACTTCAGACAGTTGTTAGCTGCCATGTGGGTGCTGGAAATCGAACTCGGGTCCTCTGGAAGAGCAGACGGTGCTCTTAACCGCTGAGCCATCTCTCCAGCCCCCTATTGTTTTCTTAATACAATCTGACAGTCAGTGTTCTTAAGATTACCAACAGTATATGCCTTGAAACTTTGTATATTTCCTTCCAAAGTATAAAAGAATATATATAGGAGAATTTTGCTTCACATGATTTTTTGTGTAGGACTGAGGTCTTTCCGGCTTTTCTCTATCTATGTTGGCCTTTCTGTTGGTGTCATCCTTTTGGGACTCCTGATTAGGTAGTCATGTTGGTGAAATTTTATTGGTGTTGGCTCTGACATTCTTAGGAGACACAATCCCATAGATAACTCTCTGATCCTCTCCAATCTTTCTCCTGAAATGGTCCCTGAGGTTTAGATGTGAGGGTGTTCTGTTTATGTACCCATTGGGACTTGACTGTACAACTCTGTATGTTGATTGGTTGTGGTTTTCTGAAATGATCTTCATCTGTTGCAAATGATGGTGAAAGGTGAGGACTATAGTTACTTGTGGATATAAAGACAAATATTTAGACTGTTGTTAGGAATTATGCTGGCTTAGTAAAGTGGTGGCTGTAGATTTTCCTCTACTATGCATGATTTCACTAGCATTTACACCAGCTGGTGATTGTAGTATTATTATGTTGTTACATTGTAAATAATTGTCCTGCCTACTGGTTTAATAAAAATGCTGATTGATTGAAGGCAGACAGAAAGTGTGGGTGGGGCTACCAAACTAAGAAAACTCTTGATAACAGGAAGAACAGAGCAGAGATGGAACAGAGAAGCCAGAGAGACACCACAATGAGACATCAGCAGACACAGAGGAAAGAAATTGAAATGCTTCTCTGAGAAAAGGTATTGAGCCACATGGCTGAATAAGATAACAATCATGGATTAGTTTAAGGGTAACGAATTAGCAAGTTATATGCTTGGGCCCTAGGCAAATCAGCATAAAATTAATAAAAGCATCTGTGTGTTTCTGTGGGACAGTGGGACAGAACTTCAGGGCTAGCCCGTACAGGCTAGAAACCTCATGTTACAGGTGATACCATACCAAATGGCCAACTCTGAAAACATATATACAAATAGCATTTATTGAGACTGGGCAGCTTATATTTGGAAACACACATATATATATATATACATGTAATAATTTTAAAAGAGGACATACATTTAAGAAATGTCAAGGAGGGGTGTATGGGAAGGTTTAGATGAAGAAAAAAATGGAAAAACATAACTATAGTATATTCTCAAAAATAAAAAATATATTATTTTGTATGTGTATGTGTGTGGGAGAGAGCACAAGGATGGAGATCTGAAGGCAATTTGCAGGGTTCAGTTCTGTGTATCTTGTAGCCAATGTATATCCTGAGTTCAGCAGTATGATAGTACCATGTATTGGCAGTTGGGTAACCCATGGCAATTCCAGTGGTCTATATTGATTAGGAGACCTCAGGACTCTCTCTAACTAATAGATTGTAGGAATGTATCTCTTGCTTTGTACTACAATGTTTCATTTCCCATGTC